>WAAD01036938.1:137624-186590 GCA_013389945.1 Fregata magnificens | reverse complement strand
AAATCTGACTTGCAGTTGTATGCAGAAACAGGAAACTCTAATAATAATTCTGCGCTCAGTCAGCTTGCATGTTTGCTTGTCTGTATGTCCTTCTCCATGCATGTTTAAAGAGAAAAAGGACCACTGGCAATGTGTAAGAATCCCTAAGTAACCAGTATGCTGAGTACTTCCATGAAGCCATGTCACTTCTCCATTGGCTGTCCTGACACACTCACCTCCTGGTCTCTCTGTCAGTTTGTGCTGCTCTGTAGTTTTCCTGGGAGGGAAGCTCATGGCAGGGAAAGCCCTTCCTGCTCTCATCAGGCTCTCTCTGGCTGCCCTGCTTTACACCTTTTGCTTAGGTTGGTGAGATGAAAGCTGTGTGTCTATGTAAAGGGGAAGGTCTGGCTTAGTTTAAGGAGGGATGAAGATTTGGTACATTTGTTATAATCAAATCTGCATCTTGACTGCTGTTAAGTGTAGTCTGCTGGTTGGCATGGTAACAGCTAATGACACTGAGACAATGTGGGTCCTTTTTATGCTCAGTTACAATGTCTGAGACTTTCAAAAGAGATCATGGAGAAGGAGTGGTGGATGATGATAGGGAAGGAAGGTCAGGAGAAGTGAAACATTGGGATACACCACTTTCTTTGAGGATTGCAGCTGTAGCTTGTCTATTTATCTGCTCTTTATCAGACTGGAGACATTCACTGCTATCTGTTTCATGACCTGCATTGCAGGAAAGCTCCACCCGCTCCCTGATTTGAGCCTGAATCCTCTCCAGGACCACACACTAGTGAAAAGGAGCCTCCATTTGTTCCTGCAAAGCCTCCACGGCTGGAAATCTCACAGATGTGCTTTGCTTGCCCTGGCTAGTCATTAGCAGCTGCAGGCTACAACTCACTTTATATTTCAGGTTTGAACACAATTCACCAAGGTGCAGAATATGAGAGAAGACACATAATGAAAATCATATGGCACTTCCCTGTGATCTGGATTGGCTAATCTTACTTCAGGCTGTGAGCAGGATCAGTTCACCTCAGTTCATTAGAAACTAGTTCCTCTGAGAAAGAAGCTGTATGTAAAATAACCTGATCCATCTGGAGAGACTCAAGTTTAAAAAAAGGAAAGAAAACAATGTTGTTCTTTTTTGAGTCAGCATCTTTCTAACACAGACAATGTCCTGAAACACATAGGGCCTGCTGTAATTCTTGTAATTCCTTCTGGTATTACAAGAGGAAATGAATTTATTTCCTGATATCTAAATTCTCTCATGCTATCAGACAGGCCTAAATTATCTTTGCGCAGGGGCATATACACAATAGACACTTTTTCAGAAATCCCCATTGGCATGAAGTTGCTTAATATTATCATTTGCGTGTTGCACTCTTTTCAGATTCACAAGGACAAACCAGTAGTTTTAATGGAATCCTAGTGCCTTCCCAACAAATAGCATCTTAGTCCTGAGCAATGACTACACTATAGTTCAACAGGTGTCTTATTTAGCCATTTCGCCTTTGAAACACAAAATTTTGCATAGACCTTATTTGAAGTATTTGAATATGACTTTTCTCTTTGTTAGAGCTTATTTATCCATCTTGGAATGAAAAGTTGTGTTGTGAGAACTGTGTTTAATGAATATTCAGCAAACAAAACCCAGGGATGCAGATAAGTAACACTCTAAAAAGAGATAAACATGAAGTCTAGCATGAGCTGAACATACCAAGAATGCACATGGCTTCACCTTTGCCACCCTGGTTGTTCCCCTTCCTCTTGCTGTATGGATTTTGGGCTACTCTTTGGCTGGAGCCTGGTTTTGGGTGAGGGGTAAGATCCTCTCTCCCTTCTCTGGAAAACCACATGCCACTTCTGTCTGCCAGGTCACAGGATCTAAGCTCCAACTGTGGCATGAATACAGGGCAGCTCTAAGCAAAGTGTGCATATATGTCAACTCTACAGGCTTGCAATACAAAGCTAGAAACCTGCAATCAGGCAAATAGAAACCTTTTGCATTGTAGAGACTCTAAATGCAATGTTCATTTTGCAACATGCAATGTTCGTCTCTGACCTGAAGGTTTTGCCTAAAACTCCAAGTATCCAGGTCACTTGGTGGCTTGAAATGTCTTTTTTGAAACATCGCTCTTTCAGACTTCTGCTGGTACTGACATGCCAAGAGCATGAGGTTAACGTATGTTGGGAGCACATAAAATCACTGTAGCAGAAAAGCAAACGTATGAGCAATGGTGGCACAGAGAAGCATCATATGTCAGCCCTGGCATCAGTAAGTTTAAAGTGTCAATGGAAAACGGAGGAGCAGTGGGGTAAGGGAAGAAGGGAAAAGTAAAAAATGAATGAGATAGGAAAGAGCACGCAAAAAGGTGACCTATGTTGACATCATTTGTCAGACACAGTAGCAATTATTCTGGCAGAACTGTTCCAATGAAACACGTACTATAGGCTTTCAATTAAATTGCACCTGGGACTGACAAGTTTGTTGGTAATTTCAAAGCCCTTACAGCACAGCCATACATACATTATATGAAAGTGGATATAAACTGTTTCCATCATTCTCTTGCAAAAGGTAGCTTCATATAGGACCAGTCCTGAAATAAATGGTATTTCTTCCCCCTCCACCAGCAAGGTCTAGTAAAAATTAGCACTCTGAATGCAAACTCAGCTTCTAAAGCGGTATCAGTATTCATGGCTGGGAATGAAAAAATGAAATACAGCTGAGTCCATTCAGTATGCCAGCTGGTGAATAAAGAAAAACAGCTGCTGGTGGCTGCCAACTGTGAAGCTCATGTGGACAGTGTTGTGTTCAGAACATAAAATGAACAAGTTGCATGCTGGCATGGAGTCTGTTGCAACAAAAGTGCCCAATGCCTTGTAAAACTTTACAAATGGGGTCCAACTGTACAGACTCACTGTCTTCTAGAAGCAATGCAGACAGAAATATTGTAGTTGTTGCTACACAACTGCTGCAGCTAGCATGGGCCTTGTCTTGCACCATGAGCTGGAACCAAATGTGAACTACGCAGTTCCACTGTAGGGTTTAAATCTGATTCCTGCTAACCTGGCAAAAAGGGTATGCAGAACTGGTGAGCCATTAAACCGCCCTTCAATATGCATATCTTAATCTGAGCAAGAGAAGCACTAATTCATGCTGACCCTTACAGATCTTTCTTATTTCAGAATACTTTACACCAGAACTGGGGTCCATTGTTTGGAGTGAAAAGATGAGTCCACATTAAGGAGAGGCAATACTCTGTTCTCCAGCATGAGTATATGAATTGGGAATCAAAAGACTTGTAAGCCTGTTTCCGAATTAGTCCCTGGCCAGCTCTGCCACCTGGGCAATTTCCATCTCCCAATTACAAGAAAGGAGGGCTGGCTCCTACCACACTTTGGTTGTGCTCATTACAAGGTAGTCCAAGGTCCACAGTAGTACCAGGGATGTCCTGTGAGTTCAGATCTCCTATGACCTGCATGGGAAGTGTGAAAGTCCATGTGACCACCTCTCCAACACAGTGGCAGTGTGCAGGAGGATGGGGTCACTTGACAAGTGTATCTTGTCATGGGTGACTGCAACAGAAGCATCCCTTGTGGCACAGCCCTTTTTAACACAGGGATATGTCTTCTCCAGGTACAAGACCATGTCTCAGCGTCTTTTATCCCTGTTATCTGCTGCTGTATACACAGCCTTCAAAGTATGTTAGCCCTGAGCACGCTTGTGGGAGTGGGAGGCTGTGAGCCTGGCATGCTGTGCAGAAGGTTCCATGGGTCTTCAAAGGATGGCAGTTCGTTGCGATGCTAAATCACTTGCATAGGGCAGCACCTCACTTCCTCCTTATTTACTAGTGATGAACATTTCTCCCTGGCATTTCTTTTGCCTCTCCTCCTGGTTGTGGGACCCCTTGTTAAACTTTTCCCTGCAGGCCACTACAGGCTGAACATTTTTGAGTGATTAGTTGTTTCTCCTCTCTCCCATCTCCAGAATATGGTCTCTTTCCTCCTCAGAAGGCCATTTGTTAAGCTACTTCAGATATTTCCTATTTCTAATGCAGTAGTCGCCTGGTAGACAGAAATATGGATGCTGTGTGCAAAGGCTGAGACATTTCTCTCCGAGTGCGTGAGATGCATTTCCAATAGACATCTCCTCCAGAGTCAGTCATTGCACTTTGAAAGTTCCTCCCACCTGGGATGTTTTCACTAGTTAAAAAGGTATTCCCCATTTTAAGTACCAGAGATGTATCCCACCAGAGCCCTCTGAGAGGCTCATATGGCCCTCGTGGCTGCCACATCCGACATTTCCAGCACTTCTCCTGAATGTGTCCCTGCAGGAGGAGTACAGGCCTGTTTCACAGACATAGGAATGGAGGTGCAGAAAGGCTATTGGTGGGATCGAGCTCACCTCACTTCACGTACCCCCAAAATCAGGCACCTAATCAGAGCTAGTTATCTAGGCTCTCTCTACAGTCGACGAAGAAAGACAGGTACCTCCAGAGCATGATTAATTCCTCCTTTCTTGGAGAACTATACTAAAATAGATTGAATCGTACTCCAGAGATGCCTGTCTGTCTGCCTGAATGATAGAGGAGACCTAAATAACTAGCTTCGCTGAGATACCTATCTGCAGGACAGCTTCAGCTAAGTGCTGGGCTCCTGGACCGAGTAACACACCCAAGCTCAAGTGGGGAGTCTGGGGCAGAGTCAGGAGTCAGACTCTTTCTCCCACCTCCCTGGCACCTGCCCAACTAGAGGGTCCTTCTTCTCCACAGAGACATTCTTTAAAGCAGGAAAATGTTAAAAACTTTCTCCCTGTGCCTCTGACATCACATCCCTGATACCATCATTGTCCCATCCAAATTCTTTTGAAATCCAAAAGCTACCATTAAAACACAGATGTAGAGTTTTTCCACTGTCTTTTTGTTCTTTCTTTAAAACAGCAACAACAACAACCCACAAGGAGGAAAATTCAGGAAGAAAAGGCTCAAGGCTAAGGCATGGTTTGTATCTAATTTGAATTCAAATAAGTTTTTCATTATTTTAAAATTTAATTATAGCCTTCAAATGTATAAAATTGCATGTGAAAATAGTACACAGAGCTTAAATATACCCTAGAACACCAGACAGAATCACAGACACTGCTAATTTTCAGGCATGTTGTTGTCTTGATTAACATAACATCACAATACCTTCCTTTGTGTCCTCAGCCTGACTAAGTGGATGGAGAAATGTCTTTTATATATCTTACAAATGTATATAAGTATGACCCTATCTGAGGTTCAGTAAGCAGATTTGACCTTCGGAGGGTATGCTGGGACTCCTCAGTTATAAAGCGCCCTGGAGAATGTAACTGGAACCAGTAATTTTCCAGAAGTACTGTTTAACTAACCATAATTGTTCATATATCACATATATAATTTCCTAGCAAATGCTATTGGAGCTTTTCGGAACTCTCTGTATCTCAGCATTAAAATACAGTGCAAGTGTCTCAGAGGCCTTTCTATAATGTCCCCTTTCGGTCCTGTTGAACCTTCTTGGCTCATTCCCATTACATTCTCAACAATGTTATTCACAGGAATAAGGGCCCAGGACATGATCCAAATGTGGTGACTGTTTCTCCTCCTTTGTTCAGTGCTTTCACAGAAGTCTATCTTATTATTTCTCAGAGACCATGAGTGAGAGTGGGGGTAATAGTGAATTGCAGCAGGTTTTTTCTTTACAACTCCTGAAAGGAATTTCATGCAACAAATGAAAGGTTGTTCTTTCACCCACAGGCCTTCAAGGTCTTTTGAGAGCAGTAAAGATGTCAGAACCTCTTCAAAAAGTCTTTAAATATATTACCTTTGAAGTATTAGGTAACTTAATTCAACGGTTCATTAATAGCTCTCACAACAGCATACCAGTAATAATAAGCAGTTATGGAGCTGAAGGGGGAAGTTCACATCTTTCCAAAGACCTGCATTTCAGTATGTTTGTTTGCTTGTTAAATAAGACAGACCTACAGGGCTCTGAGATGTACCCAACATTTAACTTGCAGCCAAAAAGGTGAAAAAAAAATTTACAACTTTTTTTCCTTTTTTTTTTTTTTTTTTTTTTTAAGTAATGGGAGTTCAGATTCTTGTTCTGGGCTACCCTAGAGCACATTTGTCAAGAATTTAATGATGGATTGTGTATTAATTCAAACTCCAAATCCGTGTCATCCCAGACTAAGAAAATGTGGAGTTTTGTTCTGCTTCTAGCTTGATGTTGAATTCTTTTTTATTGTCACAGATATTTCAGCTATTGTGTGTGCAGGCTTGTGTATAATGCACACAGCCTCCAGTGACAGTTTGCACACAGGAAGTTTGCACACATAGTTTCTGCTTGCCCCTTGGTGCTCAGATGTCAGAATTTCTCACACAATTCATGCATAGATGTATACAGCTCTGGTCGTGGAGATTACAACACGTGTTGGTGCTCAGAAGAGGACACAAGCAATTTTTCCTGCAATGACTAATGTGCACAACCTATTTTTCATCTAATTGTCAAAGAAAAATATAACACTGTGTTGGGTTTACGTGGCGAGGTTTCAGTAGCAGGGGGACTACTGGGGTGGCTTCTGTGAGAAGATGCTAGAAGTTTCCCATATGTCTGACAGAGCCAATGCCAGCCGGCTCCAAGACGGACCCACTGCTGGCCAACACTGAGCCCATCAGTGACAGTGGTAGCACCTCTGTGATAACGTATTTAAGAAAAGGGGAAAAAACTGCACAACAGAAACTGCAGCTGCAGAGAGGAGTGAGACTATGTGAGAGAAACAACCCTGCAGACACCAAGGTCAGTGAAGAAGGAGGGGGAGGAGGTGCTCCAGGCGCCGGAGCAGAGATTCCCCTGCAGCCCCTGGTGAAGACCATGGTGAGGCAGGCTGTCCCCCTGCAGCCCATGGAGGTCCATGGAGGAGCAGATATCCACCTACAGCCCGTGGAGAACCCCACACCAGAGCAGGTGGATGCTTGAAGGAGGCTGTGACCCGGTGGGAAGCCTGTGCTGGAGCAGGCTCCTGGCAGGACCCATGGCCCTGTGGAGAGGAGCCTACGCTGAAGCAGGTTTTCTGGCAGGACTTGTGACCCTGTGGGGGACCCACGCTGGAGCAGTCTGTTCCTGAAGGACTGCATCTTATGGAAGGGACCCCCACAGGAGCAGTTCATGAAGAACTGCAGCCCATGGGAAGGACTCATGTTGGAGAAGTTCGTGGAGGACTGTCTCCTGTGGGAGGGACCCACGCTGGAGCAGGGGAAGAGTGTGAGGAGTCCTCCCCCTGAGGAGGAAGGAGCGGCAGAGACGTGTGACAAACAGACCGGAACCCCCATTCCCTGTCCCCCTGCGCTGCTCGGGGGGAGGAGGTAGAGAAATCAGGAGCCTGGGAAGAAGGGAGGGGTAAGGGGAAGGTGTTTTAAGATTTAGTTTTTATTTCTCATTGTCCTACTCTGATTTCCCCAAGTTGAGTCTGGTTTGCCCGTGACGGTAATTGGTGAGTGATCTCTCCCTGTCCTTATCTCTACCCACGAGCCTTTTGTTATATTTTCTCTCCCCTGTCCAGCTGAGGAGGGGGAGTGATAGACCAGCTTTGGTGGGCACCTGGCATCCAGCCAGGGTCAACCTACCACAAATACATTCATTGTAAATTTATAGCAGTACGCTGGAAAATTAAGGAAGTACGGTGTGCTATCGCCATGAGGAAGAGAAATTCCCTGACTACAAAAATGCAGAAATGAGGTAAGGCCATGCTGCCCACTCTTTCAGGCACGGAGAGCTGAACATGGCTCCCGCTGGAGCTGGTGCTAACATGTGGGGCAGGCGGCCGCTCACTGGAGACCTGATTTTGGAGGTCTCTGAGTCAGACCCTTACCCAGCCACTGCCAGTCCTGGACCCTTGCTTCTGGTTCCCATCCCATCCCAGCAGGGTCAGCCACCAGCTTCTGAAATGAGGAGCAGCTACCCAAGCCCCCTCCCACCACTCGGGGCTTGCAGAGACCCTACGCAGCCAACTCAATTAGAAGCAAAAAAGGGTGCATGAGCCTTGCCTTGTGCTGGCACAATGTGCCACCAACAAACGGGTGGCCTGACCAAGCATTCGTGTCTAGGTCTCATGCTGTCTGTCGCAACATTTTCGCTTTCGCGTGCTTGGGATTTTGGTTTCACCTTGGGAAAAACATCTCCAACCTACAGCCAATGTGCTCCATCCTCCATTAGTAAAGTTCACGATAACTTGGCTTCATTCCCAATTGGAAAATGTCCTCTGCACTAACAAACCACTGGCCAAATTTCTCCCTGGGCAGCCTGAAACCTGCCAGACAGAAATGAGATCTGTAAAACTGAGCTGACAGCACGAGGTCTATATAGAGTTTTCCAGGCCATTTGCCAGGCCCTAGTGGCCTAGTTTTAGAAAGACAAATTGAAACCATAACTAGCTAGCTAAGCTCTCCTTAAACGCTTTTAGAGTGACAAAACTCTGCCTTTGCCAGGCCTAACCCCTGGTACTGAAATAATTGCCAATGGCTCTAAAAAGTTGTGGCAGAAGTCAGGGAAATGTCGATAGAAGCAAATCTGAGAGACCCTCCAGCCACTTCTCCTCCTGTGTGAGGCTGCCCAGAGCGATGGGGCAGTGGCAGGTTCTGGGATTTCACTTCATGTGTCCTGGAGGTTATCAGCTGGGTACCGAAAAGGAGGAAAACAAGCCCCCGGGATCCAGCAGTGGTCCAAGTGCATGCGTGGGGGACAGCATGAGAGAAAAACTAACCCAGAACCTGCTCTCCTCCGGTGTCCCTCTGGATGTCATCCTGCAGCCTGCTCCTTCCCCTGAGGTCCCACCACCACTGCTGCCTCTCACATCCCATGGGCTGTCCTGGGGTCCAGCTTGCCTAGGGACTGATTTTCAAAAGCCAGGACTTTTAAAGAGCTGTATATTATCCGCAGCTGGTTTTGTATGCATGGAAATCCATGTAGGATGCAAGCCTACAACAATTTTTTAAGCAAGCATCTTAAATACCACTTGGAGCTGACAAAATATAAGGAAGACATTGCTATTGCTTGACATTAGTCAATGCTCTTTTTTTTCTTTTGAATGAACGTATGCATAGGAATTACTAGGGCCAGAAAGTGGGTTTTTTAGGTGGTGGCACTCTTCTGTTGTTAATGTGCTATATTTCTTGTAAATGTATTGGGGAATAAAGGGGAGGTACAAGTACTTTGTGTGCTCAAGTATTAGAGGATATAAAACAGAAAAGTATATGAGATCTGGTGTTCGCAAAAGCAAACTATGCTTATGAGATATACAAATGACTACACAGCCCAGCTCTCTGAAGACTTAATGCATTTATTTATAGCTGACTGATTTGGGACTGAAATATTGGAACACATTCACATGTTCTTGTTTCTCCTGCCTCAGTTTATAGTTGTTTTATCATTTTTTTTGCCAGCAACCAAAGGAAAGAGAACCTTTTTTAACCACAGCACTTGTCTACTTTCCAAGGCATAAAAAAATAAATAAACATTTACTAAGCACAACCCACAAATTGAGGGGAGGATCTTTTCTATCCAGCAGTCTTTCATCCTGGAAAGCTAAACAATAATATTGACTCTCTCTTACACAAAACTCCAGTGCACTATAGAAATCTTTCAGTAGAAAGGGGGAAAGGCAACAGAAAAGCAAACAGTCACAGCATCTTAAGGGAGAGAACAACACTTTGATTCTTCAGCATTCATTGCAGCAGCCCAGCTTGGAACAGAAATGCTTGGGAGTAGAGGAATAAAATAATAGATACTACCTGGGCAGCTTCCTTACCTTAACCACAGTTCCCCCAGTCCATAGTTTTATATTCTTGAACTCTTGCCTTGTTCCCTGGTGCATAAAACATGCGTATACTGTTAGTGTTTTTTCTGCAATTAGAAAACAGTTCTCGATGTTGGTTTTGATGCTAATCTGTGATATTTGGGCTCATGTTGCTGCATATCTTGAAAAATCCCTGGCATGGAAGTAATTGTGGTTTTTAGTATGCTTGTCTGTATATTACCTAGTTTGGTGGAGAACCTTGCATAAATCTTTTCCTGTACGTCTAGGTTTGCGTTTTGGATAGATTATCCTTCCCTGCTTTTTGACAAAGCTTTGCAATGTATCAGAAGATGAGGCTGTTTCTCAAGAGTACACTTTGTGCTGTGTATAAAACAACATTAGTGACAGGGTGTGCTTTTTTCAGTTGGAACTGACATTTGATACATTAGCCAAATGGGGACCGCAGCCAGATCATAATTGGATATGTATTTTCAACATCCTCAGCCCTTCAGCCAATTGGCTGGGATTCCAGGAGGCTTATTAGTAGAAACGCAGTTTTATCTTTTTTGCTCATCTGACTAAAGTGAAACCATCAAAGAAGGAGCCAAAATGAGGGAAAGAGGGAAAGATAGAAATACCAGACCTTAGGCGGCAAGCTGCAGTTCAAGAAAATTATAGCTTATTAGGCTTTGCAGGCAATGGCAACGTGCAGAAAAGGTAACACAAAATGGCTTTAAGAGTATTTTAAAGCTCTACATATCAGTCATAACCAAACACTTAATGGCCTAAAGGAAGATTACATAGGGGAATATTGGCCAAAATCTAGAGACTTTCATTCTGTTTTCATTTCCTGCTAAAGCAGGTTGAAAAAAGGTTGCCACTGAATGCATTTGCAAAGTCACACCAAGTCTTTTTCAGGCACATCATTTTGTCAAATGTTTGTCATTGTGCATCTGGAAGAACAGTTTATATATGATACCACACAGAGAAGAAATTGATTAATTTAGATTTAATCCACAGATTTTGTTGGCTATGTTCAAAATGAAGTATGTTAAAAATCCTTCCCTCTCATATGGTTCATCCTGATGAGGAGTTTAGTGCATTTTAGTGAGTAAGAATGACCATGACAAAGGGACAGCAGGAACTGGGCAAATGGCTGTTGTAAAAGGGATGGAATAGGAGAAGTTTTGCAGGAAGATTTGAACCATGTGCAAATTATAATTCCAGGATTTCTGAAAAGAAACCCTCCAAAGTAGATCCAGGCAAAGACTCCTGCTGATGCAAGGCAGCGCATGGATATATCTACACAGAGCTCATTGCAAAATAAGAGCTTGCATGTTCATTTAGCAAACTTGCAAGCTATAAGACACTTCAGTAAGCTGTGCTTTCGCATGCGTACTTCCAGCTGCTGTCAGCTGATGCCTTTGCCAAGTGTGAACTGATAGGTTCTGCACTGGCTTGACACACGAACTGAAGCGATGAATCAGAAGCAGTGATTGGTAAAAGTGGAAGCTGTAACAAACATCGAAGTGTCAATCAGCCATCATTCACTGCTGGACAGAAGCATGAATACTAAAAAGGAAGATTGCCACCCAAAAATTTTCATGAACAGTTCAACTACCATAATACGGAAACGCTTAGAAAAGGTTTATCTGGACTTTTTTGTTTTAAGCAAAGCAAAAATTATCAAACCCAGATCAGACAGTGGTCTAAATGGTTTAGTATTTTGTACCTGACAATGATCAGTACCAGATGCTATCTAGAAGCATTAGGAGTTGCCTACACTCCTAGGTTTTCTTCTTAAGTGGTTAGAGTTAATATAAAAGTCAGAGAGGTATGTCTGAGCACTTAGTTAATTCTAAAGCCAGCAAGACATCCATCTTTTAGCCCATAGCACAAGGGAGGTAATTTAAACTAGTTTAGCAAAACACTCAAAGAATCAGAGTTAAGCAAGTTGTTTCACCTCCCTTCTGCCACTGGTGAAGTTCAGTCCCACGATGGCCATCGGGGTGAAATGAAGTGCAGTCATTTGTTGTTCTCTGGTGTTTTTCCCGTGTCTGAACCCCATGTGGAGTAACTGGGAAGGTCTGTCTTAAGGTCTCTCGCAGCATCGCAGGCCCATTTCCTCCAAGCCACAGCTATAGGAAGAGACATGACAGGCCTCAGGGTTTTTCCCCTTAGGGAAAATCCGTCTCATGATGGCTGTTTGGTCTCTATCTGAAATGTTCCACTTCCTGAGATATTCTTGATGTGTAAGCGAGTGGCTGAAAGGGTGTTTTTAAACCAGAGCAAATTCACATCTAATAACAAAATCCCCTGCAAAGCCCCATCGCTCTTCCCGTGATATAGTGCTGCCTTCCTTCTCTGCCCCTTTTCAGCTGCTCCCAGTATTGCCCATGAAGACAAGGGATAACCTCTCTCCCCATGGTCAGAGCTTTCTGTTTTGCCCTGCTGCATTGCCCCCTGGCTCCCTAGCCACAGAGCTGTCCCCCACTGGGGACAGGGACACTTCCCAAACACTGCCTTTCCACTTCTCATAGGGGATTATAATTCTCATAGGGGATAAAACCCTGGAGCTTCAGCCACTTCCATGGTTTAAATAACAAGTTTAGCTTCACAACTAGGGTGGGCTAAAACCAGGCAAGCAGCAATTTGATCACTTATAATCATCTGGCCATACCCTTGACTAATTTCTAATCCATAACAGCAGATTACCCAGCCAGACAATATTTACAGTTTTTCATTAGCCTCTGGAGAAGGAGGGGCTAAAGCCCAAAATAAGTTGTTCTACAGAATTCACTGTTTTGCTCATATTCACAAGTAATTCAAACAAGCCTTAGCTTTAAGCACATGGGGTCTTTAAAAGGTAGGGATTTAAGCATGTGCAGAATTGACTTTTTACAAAGCATGGTTCTGTTTCTTTCTGTAGTGCTCCTAATCTATCTTTACATGCTGCCTCATTTTATGATAGATGCTAACATTATTTAAGCATGTCTACTGAAAATCATTCTCTTGATTTTCGCTACTACAGGTAGCTGACTAAACATAATCTCTTGTAAAATATCTGTACAACATGTGCTACCAAAGAGTTTTGTTGTTTACACCACAGCCGTAAGAAGCCAGCACTGGCTAAAGCCACAGACTTCATAGATGTCAAAGCTGACTATACTTCTTACAGATTTTCCAGGCTAAAACTCAGTGATTCATGGGTTGTCCAAATTGGCTGCTGTGAAATATCTCCTTTAATTGATTATTTTGCTAATATTCTTCAAGAATTGTTCATCTTTTCTGTCCCCTACAGATGATTTTTGTTCTGCTGATCAGTTACCTGGCCTTTTTATTCACTTCATCTAGTGGTGGATAGCAAAGCCAAACCACATGCTTCTGACAAGAAGTCTCAGGTGGCTAATCCATCATGCTGAAATACAAGAAACTTTTGAGATACACAAAAACTATTCATGATCACTTTGTTACTGGGCTGTAGTTAATGCAGACAAACTATTGCCAGGTAAGAAAGTAGGTGCAAGAGTCAGAATTACTTCAGGAAGCCAAAGGAATGAGGGCAGCAAAACATCATCTCCAAGTATAATATAGTATAGTATAGTATAGTATAGTATAGTATAGTATAGTATAGTGTAGTATAGTATAGTATAATGATATGATATAGTGTAGTATAGTATAGTATAGTATAGTATAATGATGAATTAATTTACTGTAAGTCCACACTGTAAGTACAGTGCTAGTAGCCGGCAAACACAGCCTGGAAGCAAAATCTCCATATGGCTGCTTCATTCCTTGTTAAAAGTTGAAATTCTGGTGCCCCTGAAAAAACCCTCAAGGGGCCCTGCAAATGCATGAGGATGCTTGCGGCCAAGCAGAGTCATTATGGAGTTACACCATACCATAGTGGCATATACGTTGCAATAACTGCAAGCGCATGAAATGCACACATAAATTTTAATAACTGCACTTTAGAGCTGCGTGGTGAATGATTTATAGTACCACTGAGTTAAACCCAAATCAAACAAGTAAGCCATGGTGTATTTCTCTGTTTAGCTGATACTTCGACCAGGCCCAAGATGGAAATAATTGGGGGGGTGGGGGTGGGTGTCTGGTGAATTACACCTTCTTTTTCAAAAATTGTTTATCTGTCTATCTTTGCTCTTTTGTGGATCCCATTAACAGCAGAGCTGGAAAATTCCCAGTATGATGAAGAGTTTATACTCAATAAAAAGCATATTTAATTATCTTTGGCTTGTCTTAAAAGCAAAGGTCTTTAGTCAGGTGAACTCCTGTTGACTATAGCTGCACTTTGCAAAAACTCTCTTTCGATATAATAGATCTTTGTCCAAAAAGGAATGCAGGAAGTAAAATTAAAATCTCCAGGAACAGCCCTCAGGATTTAATCCTTTGCCATTAGTGGGGGACTGGCCCGAGGAAAGACTGCAAGCTGTCTAACTGGATATAGAATCATAGAATCATAGAATAGTTTGGGTTGGAAAGGACCTTTAAAGGTCAAATAGAACAGTCCCTCCCCTGCAATAAGCAGGCACATCTTCAACTAGACCAGGTTGCTCAGAGCCCCGTCCAACCTGACCTTGAATGTTTCCAGGGATGGGGCATCTACCACCTCTCTGGGCAAACTGTCCCAGTGTTTCACCACCCTCATTGTAAAACATTTCTTCCTTATGTCTACTCTAAATCTACCCTCTTTTAGTTTAAAACCATTATGCCTTGTCCTATCGCAACAGGCCATACTAAAAAATCTGTCCCCATCTTTCTCAAAAGCCCACTTTAAGTATTGAAAGGCCTCAGTAAGGTCTCCCTGGAGCCTCCTCTTCTCCAGGCTGAACAACCCCAACTCTCTCAGCCTTTCTTCACAGGAGAGGTGTTTCACCCCTCTGATCATTTTTGTGGCCCTCCTCTGGACCCACTCCAACAGGTCCATGTCTGTCGTGTGCTGGGGACTCCAGAGCTGGATGCAGTACTCCAGGTGGGGTCTCACCAGAGTAGAGTAGAGGGGCAGAATCACCTTCTTCAACCTGCTGGCCACTCTTCTTTTGATGCAGCCCAGGAGGTGGTTGGCTTTCTGGGCTGCGAGTGCACATTGCTGGCTCATGTCCAGTTTTTCATCCACCAGTACCCCCAAGTCTTTCTCTTCAGGGCTGCTCTCAATGCCTTCATCCCCCAGCCTGTGTTGATACTGGGGATTGCCCTGACGCAGGTGCAGGACCTTGCACTTGGCCTTGTTGAACCTGCTGAGGTTCACATGGGCCCACTTCTTGAGCTTGTCCAGGTCCCTCTGGATGGCAACCTGTCCTTCAGGCGTGTCAACCGCACCACTCAGCTTGGTGTCATCTGCAAACTTGCTGAGGGTGCACTCAATCCCACTGCCTATGTCATTGATGAAGATATTAAACACTACTGGTGCCAGTACAGACCCCATAGGCAAGCAGCAGTGGGATGCACGTCCACCCTGGCCTGGTGAAACATGGAGAGGAAAGCTATGGCACATCAACTCACAGGGAGGCATTGGAACATGCCAGCTTTTTTGCCTTGAAGCTACTTGGCGTGTCAACCTGGTTTTAGCCATTAAAATGATTGCATGCTAGATTGCAAAGCACTATGAGCTGGCTGCACGCAAACAACAGAAAGGCAAAATCTGTAGGATTGTTGCCACCAGCTGGACCCTACAGGCTAGATGAGGCTAGTAGGAACGAGGCCTCAGCTACATGGAAGAGACGGGAAGTCTCTGGGCCGTTCCACAGAATGGGGCCCCAAGGATGGTCTGTGGTGCAGGCTGCATACGTGCAGCAAGCTGATCCTGAGGGCTGTGCCCCTCACGCTCGCAAGGCCGCCAGCAGCAGGGAGAAGACGGACAGCCGTGCAAGCTCCAGGAAAAGGGACCTTTGCTTTTTCACCGATGTAAAGTCAGGGCAGCGGCACTGGTTTTAGTGCTGTTTTTTCAGATTTGGCTGAGGGCTGAGAGCCCAGCCCAGACCTGGGGCCCAGCAAAGCTGTGTAAAATAAAAGCAGAGTGGAGGAGAGTGAAGGGGAAAGGCAGAGGAGTATTGAGATGTTTATCATGTACCTCCTGGGGCCTGTGATGTTCCCAGCTCCTCCTTCACACTGAGGTGGGTGGGAACATGCCACCGGGAGTGAAGGAGCAATGCCCCTTTCTGTACCCTTCAGCCGGCCTTAGGCACAGTGCTCCAACCTGGCTTGTGCATGCAGTCTGCAAGCACCCGGCTGAATGGGCTGCCTCTGGAGCCTTTCTGAAATGCTGTGCCGAGGACCCAGGCAGATGCAAGGGTACGAAGCCCCATCTAGCTCTCTGAGAGGCAGAATGGGGGAGCTGTCCCATTGTCAGCTCCACTGGTGCTTGTCACATGCTTAAAATCAAGCATATTCTTGCTTGCTCTGCTGGTTTGCAGCCAGATTCCTCTGTTCCAGACCTGTAAAGTGGAGGAAAGGATGGTGCTTGGACTGGTTCAGAAATGGATGGCTGTAGGACTTGGAGGGAGGCTGTCTGAGAAAACACTGCCTGGTCCCCCAAGGCACATGTACCAGTCCTAGACCAGAGTCCTGCTGAGAGTGGTGCAGGTGCAGGCTGAAGAACTGACCACCAAGTTTACAACCTAATTAAGAAGTAAAAAGAGGCTGTGGAAAAACATCACATCCACTTCAAAGTACCTGATGAGCAAGATGCCGTTAGCTTGGCAGTTGGCATCTTCATGAAGCAAGTACTCCTGCCAGTAGCTGTCCTGCTGCAGCACAGCACATGCTAGGGTTAGGACAATGACCTGAGAGGAGAGCTGGCGGAGTGACTGGAAAAGATGTACACTGGCCCATGGTATGGTTTACAGATTCACGCTCAGGGCATGACGGTGAGGTCTGCAGAGTGGTACGGCTGGTTTGCACAGCTGAACCATACCTCCCTGCTCTGTCCCCATCCGCCACACCGGTGCAGCTGCCACATGACTCCTGCTTCGGCATGTTGCATTACATGGTGTCTTGTGTGCTGCAACAGAATTTAGGCTATATCAAGATGAAAACGTAATTGTTCTCAACAGCAGTATAACTGTAATAGCTGCCTCCAGGAGCAACCCCTCTGTATGTGAGGTTTATGCCAGAGACTCGGGAAATCAGACATCTGGTTTGCTTTATCTCCCTTCTCTGGGCTCACTGAGGACTAGGCTGCGGATTTACCCTCTAGCCCAGAGTGAAGGACAACTTACTCCCTGGGACAAGCTAGGGACTGCATTATAATTCAACTACAGTCTGAACTGTGTTTCTCTGCAGCTCCATGCCCAGTCCAGCCTCCTGCCAGCACAGACTGGCCCTGGGAGTTGGCAGGGACACCAGCACACAGTGTGGGAGCCACAAGGTGCAGTCCTTCCCTGAGACCCATCCCCTCAGCCCCTACTGAGCGTGGGCCACCAGGAGCATCCGTGGAGCAGCAGAGACCTTCACCACGGATGGGGAGAGGCGGGAGGTCTGTGCAGTGGAGGCGAGGCAGACATTTTACCTGTACTAGAGAGAGAGTTGTTACAGAACAGGCTCAGCCTCCAAAGGTTCATTTACAACTAGTGTCTGCTGCTGGCAGCGGGCTGGGGGACAGCCAGCTGCTGCTGCTTGAGGGAAGGGACACAGTGCCGACGCTTGTGCGGCACCACCACCAGTGGCCGAGCAGCCAGGCACTGCCCGCCAGAGGCAGTCCCGCCTCCTCGCTCCTTCCAAGTGGCTGGAACATGGAAGGCATTGGGCTGGGATGTTGGAGGTCCCCTTCTTCCGTGCAGGGTCCCACAGAAGTAGGCTGAGCGCCATGGTTGGTATTAGAGTGTGGTGGTGCAATAGCCAGGCCCTGTTTTGACTTTGTGAGCACCACCGTTGACCCCAGTTCTCCATTTCTGCAACAGAAAACAGCTTTTTGGTGAAACATGAGTATGAAAGAGGGAAATGCTTTCACTAAAAATGAAGGGTTCATGGAAAGTATCAAGGGCTTGGAAACTCAAATCTTTCTCTTTAACGACAGCAGCACTGCAAAGAAGGCTAATGAACACTGATTTTTAGTGTAACTTTGTTACAAACATGGATTCCCGTGGGCTCCTGAGAGCCACCTTATTTCTGCCATAACAAGCAAGCTGAAACCCAGCCTCGTGTATGCTGCCAAAGGCAGAGCCAGGGTACTCCAACACAATAAAAATTCTCCGTTGCCCTCAAGCCTCCATCTAAAATTGTGTCCAAACCTGAACTGAATTATTTCTGAAAGGGTAATTACTTCTTGATTACTTTTTACCAACCTTTAGGCTCCCAGGCTCCAGGCAGAAGTCAAACTGTCAGATGTCAAAAGGGAGAGAGAAAGAAAATGTTCATACAGCGACTCCAGCCCAGCTGGAAGAAAGAAGCGCAATAAATCTTTTCTTGTGGGAGCTCCAGACCGCTTTCCAGAGGCTGTGTTTCTTCTGATGCATTTCTGATAAGCCTCCACACTCTGACAGGATGCTGACCTGCCCTTGCTGCACGATGTGGGAGAGCAGAGGAGAGCTTGGCACCAGTGGTGCATCGCAGAAGTCAGAGCACATGGAGGGCAGACTGTCTCCACCGAGTTGCTCTTTGGCCCCCCGTGGAGGTGGGCTAGGTGTGTCTGGTCTTTCTCTCCCACCCCAACCACAAGCCAGCACAGACCAAGAGGTCACACATCCTGCAAAGCACCACTTATCACCAGCAACTACTGGTGTGGTGCAGGAGGGAATTGGGGTGCACTCCCCTTGCCAGGAGTTACCTGCCAGCCCTCAGCCAGAGCAGGTGGCACATTTTCAAACTCTCCCTCCTCTCCGAGCCTCACTCCTCACAGTGAACACTTCAGGAAAGAGGGCTTGAATTCTTCCTTATTTGGCTCTGTCTTGCCTGGGCATGACAGCAACCTTGCACGCTCCCTGGCCAATTTTCCACATCATCCTGCACAGCACATGAACCACCTGCATGCAGACATCCCCACTGGGGCTGGACAACAGTTCATGCAGGCTGGGGATTTTGTAGCCCAGCACATCACCTCTCTGTTGCCTGCTTTCCAAGCCAGGGAGTCCTATCGTTGATCACTCTCTCTACATGGAAGCTACTTCATATTCCTAAATCTTCCTTATCACACTTTTTTTTTTTACCTTTTCCTTTCTGAGCAGGGGTAATGAGTACTGGACACGGCATTCCTGGAATAAGTATTTTTCTGTTTTCTATGGCAGCATGTGATGCTTTCTCTTTTACTTGTTACTCGTTTTAACAGATCCTCACATCCAGCTTTCTCAGTATGGAGCTGGTGCTAGCAAAGAATTGTCTTCTGTGATTCCAGTCTTCCTGGATTTCTTCTTGACAGACATTTGCTCATTTAGAGTCTATCCATATGTATGTAAGGCTAGGGTTGTTTTTCCCTGCATGCATAATGCAAAAGGCTCTTTTTAACACTAAATTTCATCATGGCAGTTTATCACCCAGTCATTCATTGTCAGTGAACATTGAGAAAGTAATTTTTCCCCAGCAAACCTAATGGAATTATGCATGGCTTTCCCTTTGTGGAGCAAATATCACCAGTGCTGCAGCCCTTGACCAGATGTCTTGGTTATAGCTGCTGTATTTGAGTGAAGAATGCTGCAAGGAACATGAAGCCTAGTTCATTCTCAAAAGAAAGAGTGTGATCCTGAACATCTTTTATTCCTTTAAGTGTTTTAAATGATGGCTTCCTTCCTTCATTTCTCTTTGATTCAGCAGATGCTGTGTAGCATCAGGACTAGTTTGGGTAATATTTCATGCAAAGTCACCATGCACTGGTTGCACTGGATTTATTTCCATAGGTTCCTTCAACCACAAGGGTATCATATATTTTATATTCTTCAGTATATCAAAGCCTAGTGGCAGGATGTGAAGTTTCTGTCTGTGTGTATGTGTGTGGGTGTGACTCCATTTCTAGGATGAGAAAGGAGAATCAGAAGTGGGGACACAGCACAAATTGGTGCATTATGTGGGACCTAAGATTTCTATCTCACACATCAGCCCTGTCATCTCAAAGAGGTTTTGGGGAAGGACCACAAAATTATATTTTCACAAAACAGTGGAGCACAAATAGGCCTGGTTGAGGGAAAGCAAGGCTCCTCTACTGACTGTAGTGGGTACTAACATCAGGCAGGACAAAAGGGAGCTGCCATGGGCTTTTAGACCAAGAAAAAGGTCAATGGGCTTCTTAAAAAGGCCAAAGCCAAGGAGAAAGCTCAAAGGAGATCTGGTTGTCCTCTTGACCAAATGATCCAATTTCAATAGAAAGATGTTAATCTGGAATTTAGTCCAGGTTCCTCATGCCTGGGTGAGGACTGGCAGACAATTCAGCCTGCTCATGGATCCAGAATGACAATAGTGTGGAATAAACAGGAGTAATTATTATTACTAACTCTGAAACATACAAAACCTACAAGAAACATACGTAGCTCAAAGAGATGCCCATCATCAAACCACAACATTTTCATTTGCCCTGAATAGCAGCTGTATGGGCAAGCAGGAATTCAACTAACAGAAAATCATAGGAAATAGGAAAGTGCAGCTTTGACCAGAAAATGACAATACTCCATGGATTCCAATTCATGTAGCTGTATTCCGGTGGTATCAAAGTATTTTGTGGTGTTGTCTTCATATATTTCTTCAGTTACTGATTTTCTTTCTCAGGCTAAGCAGCTATTCTGTTCAAATTCCCTCTTATTTTTCAAATAATTTAAAGACTTATCTTCTCACAGCAGGTCATTCCTGTAAAAATGATACATGACTAATAAATTAATATTTATCTTGTTTACTGAGTATCTCAACATCCATTTTTGAGTGCATTCTCCCTTTTTTTTTTAGAGAAGGTCTGTAAGACTTTTGATGCCACTTGACTGTTTCTCATACTCAATTAATTTCATTTAGAAAGAGTTAAACTCTTTAAAATGAACTAGTAGGTTAGTATTCACACAGAATGGAAATACAGGAAGAAGGAAAACATGTTGAAAAGTTTAAACTGATATTTTATTTTAATCAGGCCTTTTATTTTTCCCTCAAAGGGTAATGAAAAGAATACACACAGTCAGCATGGTTTCATTTCCTCAGGAGCTGCACAGACCAAGTGTTGTATCAGGTGCTACAGGGGCTTCTATGGGAAGTGTGGTCTCTCTGTTTGCCCTTTATACCTTGACAGGCAGTGAGTGAAATCTGAGTAACTTCTTGAGACACAACCTGTGAGTTTTTCCTCTCCACGTTTTTACTGAGGCTGCGTGGAGAGGCAGATGTTGGTGGCTGTGGGGAGAAAGCCAGTGGAAGAGGAGAGGGTGAGGAAGGAGGCTGCAAAATCAACCCCTAGAGCAGGTCAGAGCAGGACCCCAAGGCTAGTGGTGACAGGGGCAGGCTCCACAAACGGGCTCTGATTTCAGCCATCTGCATTTTGATAAGAAATGGGTGGAAACAGGAATGATTTTGATTTAGCAACACCTCTTTGGCCAGTTGCTTAACTCAAGCGGCTTGGCACATGGAGCTGTTTTATTAAAACCAACCACGTTTGCCTGGGTGCATGTTTCAGATAGCTGGCTCTAGTTTGAGCTCGTTTTCATGTGCAGCCATAGGCTCATGTTCCCTCACTGGCTCCTTTTTGCAGCTCCCTCTGCCCTAGCCTGTGGCCACTAAAAGAGTGTTTCATTGTTAGAAAACCAGGGAATCGGGTCTATTTACTGGGAGTGACCGAGTTAGAGCAGAAGCAGGCGGGGAGAAAACACATCTAATATAGTTTATCATTTTGAATAAACACTGAAACAACTGCTAGCCATCCCCTGCATACTTCACTCCTTGGATCAACAGAGGAGCCCTGCCAAATGTCAGATTATATATTCCACAGCTGAAGTGTTTGCATAACTTTTCAATGGCTACCATTTAAAGAAAGAAAACCACTGATGGGCCTTTTCTTAATATATTCCCCCAAGTTTGACATGTTCACGGTGTACTGCCAGCAATCATTTTGTACTTGGAAGGCAAAGTTACTCATATCTCCACCATGGCCTCCGTGCCAGCTAGCAAGACAGGACTGGCCTGCCCATTTTCACAATCTCAGCAATCGACTGCAGGCAGTGCTGGGGGGCACCCAGCCCTCTGCACCCATGGGGGGTTCCTGCCTCCCAGCCCAGGCGAGTTTGGAGTTGTTGGAGTGCCAGTCGTGTGTTATTGATAGTGATACCTAGAAAATGTTCATTTGGCTGTTTTGGTTGGTTGCCCAGTGACTCAAAAGAAATTGTCTGGCATTTATTTCTCTTTGGAGGAAAGGAAAATGTGACTACATCCAATTTCAACAATGGCTTTTGCACCATTGCTATCACTGCCCAGATTCTGCCTTTACTAAGGAATTATCCAAGAAGCAGATTTCCTTTTCTGAGCAGAAGGTGCTCAGATAAGCCTTCCCACTCTGTGGCTGTTGAGCACATGCCTCAATTTAGCTTTGCTCCTTTTGAACCCTGAGGGTTTTCAAACTCCTCTGGGGCTTTTTTTGCCAGCCATCGCCCTCCCTGGCTTGCTCAAATTATGGCTTGGCCAAATCTGTGCAGCCCACTTACCTTCCCCTTGCAGTGGGCCAGCGCTTGGGCAGCCTGGGCCAGTCTCCCACTGGCAAGAGAGAGCTGAGTTTTTCTTATCAGAGAAGGACATTTTCTATTTTTGCTGCAAGCCAAAGCTACTGAATATCATCTCTGAAATGACAGGCTGTATGTCAAGTGAGAATTCACAAACGAACCTTGTAATTAGATAATGCATTACAATCAGTGAAAAAAATGCATCTGGGAGGATAATTAGCATGCTGTTTAACTGTTTTTCATTGCCTTGTTAAAGGGCGGAGTGAGACCTTTGACATTCTTCCATAGCTGAGACATACTAAGACCATGTGTACTGGCTTGCATTTGAAGACTTCGTATAGATTTTTTTTCCTCCGCATTTCTCTTGTGTTCCATAAAAGAAAGCAGAGTCTGGAGTTAGAGCAAATAAGCAATGTTTCCTAGAGATTTTCTTACAAAATTGCCCTTTTTGAGAATGCTAACCACCTCTTATTTTCAGGGAAAAAGATAGCCCCATGATGCAAGTTAGATATAGTGAACAATGAGAAGGCACGCACTGGAGGGAGATGAATGGTTTAGGAAGAATGACATACTTTTTTAGCACCTGTTAAACTTGTGAGAAGTTTCTCTACATGCTGCTAAGGATTTATGGCATTTCACCCTAACAGTACCAGGGTTTTCACCCCCAAGGTATTTCTGGTAGCGGATGTAGTCATTTATGTGCATGCATTGTAAAATCCTCAACTCCTAAGAAATGAAATGCTGTCATATAAACTGGGAATATTATTTATGTCTGCTGACACTAACTTTGAACCTCCTGCTTGGAGCAGGGTGTTAGACAAAATAACCTCCAGATTTCTCTTATAACTGAAAATTTTCTACAATTTTCATTAGCTCAAAAACCCATTCTGTATCTGCTGTTAGTGTCAGTCAGTATCTTCAGACAACCTATTGCATATTGCTATGCTTTTCCTTGTCCTGTCTATTCAGACATAAACACATTTTTCTGCTTTTATTTGCATCTTAATAGGGACACTATGGATGTAGACTACAAGAGCACATTCTCTACAGCAACATGCTTTAATGCCCAAGAGATCTAGCATTCCAAAGATGGGATGCTGCTCTGCAGGTAGCAGGCTTTTGGCTACCTTCAGGTTCACCCATTCCTAACCCCTGCAGTATCGATTCTCTTTCATCTCCAGTATAATAAATTCTGGGTTAGAAGAGTGCTACAAAAGGGTTCATTGTTATGTGGCAGTTCTGGGGGTGGTTGTGCAAGGAGCCAGTTGGCTATGACCCAAAAGGTTGGTACCCCTCTGAATGGTCATCTGAACATAGCAGCAATCCAACTCAACCTCCTTCTTGCTGATTGATTTACCAGCATGTCCTGTGGCATTTGAGCCTTGCTGTGTGCCAAGCTTCATTTCCATGCCAGTTTCCCCAACTACCTGGTTTTCCACCAGCTTTCCATCACCTGAGTAGACTTGAGGAGCAGTGCGCCACTACCATAGGTTGAAGCTTGAAGACTGCCATTGTGCCCAAATTCAGCAACTGCTAGACAAGGCAGCAGAGTCCCCAGACAGCCCTCTGCTCTGTAAATGACAAAGCGAATCCCAGCACAGGGTTTCTAAAATCTTTGCAGGTTCCACATAGGGTAGAATAAGTCACAGAAGCAGATCTAGCTATTTTCTGTTTGTGGAAAGGGCTGAACAAAGCCTAACTTTACCTAAGAACTCAGTTGAATCCCATGTAGGTTGACTATAGGTACCATGCAAAAAGTCAAAGCCCTGCAGCGTATATTGGGTTGGGATTGAGAATCCCTCTCGTGAACTTGCAAACTGTGCTTTAAAGCATTTTTTTTCAGGTTAAAAGCATCTAACTTTGGCTGTGATCCATTTTTTAGGCTGTGCAGTATTTCACTGGATTCCTTTTCACATGTGGTTTAACAACACCCCCACATTGGCTCTTAAGTGCCGAAGAAATAAGAGAGTGGAACAGCACAAACAAGGCTGGACACTGTGAGGGAGGGAGAGCTTGCAAGAGGGTTTATGCGGAGGCAAATGCCAGATAAATATAGATCCCTGCTAACTTCTTTCAAGAAAAAATAAAAATAAATACTCTAAAAATAGAGCATTATATAGCCTAGCTGAACCTACCAGCTTCATCAGTTCTCATTACCAGTGGCCTCCATCACTTTTTTAACAGCTATGCAACCAGTGCTTTTACAAAAAGTTATTTTCTCACAGGCCATGTGACACCTGCCTTCTCTAAACAGACACCCTTTACACATAGGCACATACATGCCATTTAGGTGGGACATTTTTTCAAGTTTTTCCTCTGTAAGGTTTACACAGAACCAGAGGATTACTGTTAAGATCATCATTAGTCTAATAAAGCAATACTTCATACTGCTAGGTCATTTGCTAGGAAGCATGGCTTAAAAATATTCTTGAGAATACACATTTTTCTCAGGGTTAAATTCTCTCACTCTCTTCCTAAAAAAATGTTCACAAAGGAAGGAAGGAGGGAGGGACTAAGTGCACAGTCTCAGATGGTGGGAGGAGACATGCTGATGCAAGCAGAGCTGTGGTCACTGCTGTGTCACCGTGGCCAGTGGTTCTCCAGTCTTCATGCAGACTTTTGCAGAATGGCTGACCCATCCATTTGAAAGAGCCAGGGGCCAGGGAATAAGCACAATTTGCAAAAGGGCCATGGGCTGTTTTCAGGAGACCTGCTTTAGGCGCCAGTTGATCCAGTCCAGCACCAGCTGATCACTCCGTGGTGGTGCTCCACCACTGATGCAAGGAAAGACAAGATGCAGGCTTAGGAGTAAGAAGAATTTTAAAAATTGATGAGACTCTTTATTCTAGCAAACCCTTCAGTTCTGGCCTGGGTGAAAACCCCAACAGGAATATACCCTTGCTTGGAAGCAGTAACTGCTTCTCTCTGCTGGGCAGAGAACGAGCCATGATTCAGCAGCCCTGGATAATAGGCAGAGGGTGTCAGCATCATGCATTGTCCTCTCAAACTAAAATATTCAAGCTGCTGTGGCGGCTGAGTCAGGCAGCCACTCTAGATGGGCTCTTAACTGACTAGAGACAGGAATCGGAAAGGCAAAAGTCAGTTCAAAAATTAGTTAGGCTCCCAGAAGATTTTCAAAGGTGCTTGAGACAAAGGATGGATGCCTAGAGAGACACAGAAAACAATTGACTTTCCAGGGCAATAGGCTTTGATTTCTGTAGAGTTAACAGTGGAAAAGACATTTGAAATTCAACTTAAAAATAGGTGAGAAGAAAGGCTTGAAGAACCTAAATCTATATGCAAATTTAAACCTATAAATATAGATTATATATATGTTCTGAATAGAGTATTACAGGAGTTAATCGATGAGCTTACTGAACCACTCACAGCAGCATTGGAAAAACCTAGGTTCACAGGTCTTCCCCATTTTGTCACACTCAGAGACCTTTAGGCCAGATGTCACCACCGTCACTAGCGTTGAGTCATCTGTCATTTCAGCTGTGGTCTCACTGGAAATGAGCGGAAACACAGTGAAATCAGGCAAATTTTTTTGCTAAGCAGTTTACTTAGTGACTACTGATAAAGGCAAAATTGCTTTTGCATCTAAGTATGTTTGAAGATATTTATCTAGTATTAGGTTTTTGGCTTTGATTTTCTGAAGATTGGCTACCAGTTGGTATATATACAGCTTGCAAACTTGGTTTCACTTTAAAAGTTGGCACGTGTTTCATTTTTCTGATATTTGTTGTGGTAGCGCTCACTGCCTTATTCATCTGCAGGAAGGAAAGGAAGACTGGCACCTGCAAGTCTGCCTCTGAATCGGCAAGGTATTAAAAACAATTAACAAATAAACCGTCTGTTTTCCAAGCGGAACAATGAAATTGCTGCCATCTAGATAAAAAATTGTTTTTCAAGCCTGGCCTTTTGGTGGCTAACCTAGCAAAGGACAGGTGGAGGGAGGCCTTGATTATCTGATGGGTAGATGTTGAGGTTGACCTGTCAGGAGGCTGGAAGTTATAAAAAGACAAAATCTGCTGAGACGTGGCACAAAGGCAAGACCAAACAGGAAGGAGAAAGTGAGCAAATGCAGCAGCTTCGTTGCCTTCCCACACAGCTATTATGTCTTGGGGTGAAAAGCAAACTCGGGAAGGGGTATGTGGGGTTATGTTGGGTTTTTGGTGCCTCTCAGGCGCCATCTGCATGCAAAATGCAAATAGCTCAGGCGGCTTCTTTGCATGGTCTGCATTCCTTCGTTGGCCACCCAGTGCTGCCCGGGGGTGCAGGCAGAAGTGCAGGTTTGGGACAGCGTGCCTGTGTAGCCAATGCCTTTGGGCGCCTGGGCTTGGCATGGAGGCTTCCAAAGGGCACTGGGCCAGTGGGCTGCTGTGACAGGGGCCAGAGCTGGTGACCTGGGCAAAAGCCTGCCAAAGTCTAGAGGCTGCTAAAGCAGATTGGCCTCAGGATACCAGTCTGAGTACAGTCATGTGGAGTAGTTGGTCTGGCCTGAGACAAAGAGTCATTAATCTCTGAGAGCACCCCTGGCTGGTAATGAGGCTGGGCTGGGCAAGGCTGTTTGCAACCCACAGCTTCATGTTGCAGCTGCACCCAAGCTTTCTCTCCGGTGGGGACACAACCATGGTAAGCAGGATCTGCAGCAGTGGGCAGTTGCTCTGCAGAGCCAGGAGAGGCCCGTAGCCCTTGGTCTGCCCTGTGGCCAGGTGGGCAGGCACCTCTTGGCACTTTTGTACCTTACTTTGCACCTCTCTCTGCCATGATGCAAAGAAAACCTGCAGTGACAGCGAGTGAAGTGCTGGTTCTGTTTTCCACTTCTTCTTAGCATGCTCACAGGCACCCCGTGTGCATCTGTGCATGGGCTGGAGCTGCCCCAGGAATCCCTGCTGCCTCTTCCTCGAAGGAACACCAAGCTTGCAGTGCAGCTAACGGTCCTGCGTAGCCAAGAAGGCACTAGGGTAATTTCATTTGCAAGGAGCACAGCTGAGGGAGGCTGCTCCAGACATACACTCTGACCCCAGGCTTTTCTCATGTCTTCTTGCTCCAGTGTTCATGTTGGGATGAATTTCTTGCTTTATTTCCACTGAAACTCTCACATAAGAAGGCATTGAACATCTCCATTGACAGCCTGCTCCTGCACCAGTTGCCCTACCAGCATATCTGGACAAGGCAATTGCTTTTTGCTGTGTTATTCTGGATAAGCCAATGTGAAATACACCCCTTGACCTAGACTCTCTGTATCTTGAAGTGGACAAATATAGAGTGTATAAGCATTTTCTGAATGAGCTGAACTCTTTCAATTCTTACTTTTGCCTCATCTGAAGCTCTCTCCTGCTGCTGCATTTTTAATTGCCATCTTGAATTCCTGTATTCTGGAGACCATTACATCTGCCTCTACTCACCACCTGGTCTGGTGCGAAGCGGTGACTTCTGTCCCAGCATCACCAATGAGAGCAGACTGGCAATGCTCACAGCATTTCTCCCTCCTCCCAACCCGAGGCGCAGCCACCTCTGCACAGGAGGGCACCGCAAGGTTCTGACCCAATGCACAGCATGGTGCGATAGGGATAGGAAGACCCATTTTGATGGGAAATACCACTGCATCTGCCATGGATGCAACCAGCAAAACAGGGCACTGTATTTGCAGTTACATGGAAGAATGTAACACATACCCTCCACGGCAAACCACAGAGAGAGCCTGGACCGCGGATGGGCAGACTTCTGCTTGTCCTGGACGGCTGATGCTGGCACAGCCCCAGTGCTCAGCGTGGCACACTTGACCTTCTCACTGTGCATGTGGCTGTGACTGGCGCTTCCCCAGGGATGTCCATAATCACATCACGTGACCGTTTTCGGCAGTGCAAGTGACTGGGAGACCCCAGGTCTGCTGATGTCTGAGCTCTCTCATTGCTTTGGCTGATCCAAGCAAGCCAGGTATGTCTGACCAGATTTATTCTCCGAGTGACACCTTCAAGTTCTCGTGCTCTGCCAGAAGCAATCTGCTTCAGACATTGCTGATTAATATCATCACTCTTATGCTGGATTTCACCATCGCACCTCTACCTGGTGTGTTAAGCAGGATCCAGAAGTGAGGGAGGATGGACCACAGTGGCTTTAAGCTGCCCCTCGGCGTTTCTGCAGCTGCAGACACTCTACTCAGTGTGGTTTTCCAATGATTTCTCAATGATGCCAACATTTCTTGAAGGTGAGATATAACTTTGGGAAGTTACATATACTTTCTCATATGTTTTCCAATTCAGTTCCATAGCCCAGCAGCCACATGCCATGGACTGCTAACCCTTTCTTCAGAGCTATGTTGGCTGTCCTCGATTAATATGATCAAAGTATCATAGCTCAAATCCCAGATTTGTCACTTCTTCCTGAGCTTCCATGAATTAATCCCACACATCATCCACTGAGAAAATAATCTTTTTCAGAAGAATGCAGCCATTATCCAACTGTTATATACCTGCAGTGAAGTGCAGCAAAGCTCTGTATATGCTGCTATTTGGCTATTTGATATAATTTGCCCAAATGTAGTGAACATTAGTAGTTTTGTTTTGTTTTGTTTTGTTTTATTTTATTTTAGTTCATTTCATTTCGTTTAATTTGACGCACTAGGTTTCTTTGATCACAATACATGTCAGGCTCAGTAGTGAGTTCCTTTCCCAGATTTTCTTTGCTGTCCTTCTCAAAGCTAAACATGATCTTGGGACTGGAGTAATACCTGAAAAGTCCTGCAAAACTTAGCCTCAGTAAAGCAAAATTATTGTCATCTGCATTCAGGCCTTTGTTGAATTCACTTCCTAGAAATGTTCCAGTAAATGCTGGCAACACATTGTCAAAAAGAAGTGAATTTGAATTAATCCTGACAGAAGTTTACTGAAGTTAATTATAAGCTCATAATTGTACCTGTTTGCAGCAAAATCTTATTTTAGGAAATATACATATACAGCAAGACAGCAGAAACATTTTTATGCATTACTTTGTGCCTAGTTAATTGTTACTAATACACTTCAAATGTCAAATGCTTGGAACAAGCTGTTCACAATCACCAGGTCGATAATTTTGTGTAGGATCTTATTTCTTCTGTAACTGATTTTGAATAGCAAAAGCATTCAGGAAAGCTGCAGGCATGAGAGCAGCTGAAAATGGAAAAAAATGCAGGTTATATCCCACTTGTTAAAATCTGCATATTTGCATTTTTTGCGATGCACGTCAGAAGCACAAATTGTGCCTGTAAAACAGAAGTGCCTGGCCTACCAGTGAGATATTTACTGCTCTGCAGACATCCTCATGTGGTGAAGTAATCGTTCCTGGGGTGCTGAGAGTAACATTACGGCCATTCACCTGCTTCCATGTTTCCTTTTCCAAGGGCGTAGGAACTGAAGCAAGAGCACAGCACATCCTACCTCCAGCCCCAAAAGCAAGGATGCATGGCTGCCTGACAGCCGTCCTTGGGGACATGCCAGTGCTTGCTGTAAGAAAGCAGATGCAGGCCCATTAAGAAAGAAGAAAGTGCACAGCAGGTTGATGCCCCAAGGATCTCCAGCAAGCAGCAGGCATGTGGCAGGAGCCTGCGGGTCCATTGCTCTCATTTGGCACAGGAGAAACATCAGGGCACGGGGATGGCAGAAGCCCTTTCCGGTACTGGTACAAGTGGATCTGCCCCTCGGTAACATCAATCCTGAAGTCGGCAGGATTAGGTACCAGCTGGGAGTTAAGCACACGCTTACATGCATAGCTGGGTTGGTGCCAGCACCGTGCATGACTGAGCCTGGGCTACTGCCTCCTGTGGTGCTACTCAAGGGAAGGTGAGGGACATACAAATCTCTGGGCATCCACTGAAACATTTGCAACAGCCCAACACCTCAAGATAATTGTATATATATTTTTGAGTGAACATATATTGAGCAGGGAGGAGGATAAAAAAATCACACATGTAGGATGACACATTTAGGTCCTAGACATACAGAAGAGCAGCGAAGTTAATGTTTGTGCTCAGTCTCCTTGGTAGCTACAAATACCCTTAGCTCTTCATAGACTTTGCCTTACATGCATGCACACACACACACAAATATATATATATATGTATGTACATGTATATGCCCTTCACATTATTGGCTTGTAGGTTAGCCCCGAATATTTGTGTGGGAGTAGGTCAAAGGAGTCAGAGCTCAAGTTTCCACTCCGGTGGCCTCTCTGGGGGAATCTGCCCCATGAGTGCAATGGGCAGGAGAGATGAAGCAACCACGTGCTACCTCTCCTGTGGCCAGCCACGTGAGTCCGCCCAGCACAGCACCACGTCACTCTGATGCAGAGCTGCCCAACAGGTGGCCTGAATGTCTTTCTGTTACATTTTTAACATTATATGCCCTGGTTGCAGCTTAAAACTGACCCAGCAATCTTTATTCTAAATGCAGGAAGTGCATTTCATTTGCATAGGATTAAAGAAGGCATTAGTGTAATTAAGGTCAGAGGGGTTTGCCATTTACTAAATCCCTAAATCCACCTCCACTCCAACATAATTCAGTAATATCATGGGGAAAAAGGTCACTGCAACAATTTATGCCCGTCTAGCCTTCCATCACAAAAAGATAAACCCTTTTTTTTGGACAGAGATTTTTTGGACATGACGCATATACATTATTTTCCACGCAGGCATCACAAGAAACTTTGCCTCAGCTACCATCTGAATGCATTAACTACCCTATGCCTTGAGTTTGTTTTTTTCTGATTTTGGATGGGAAAATTCATAATACCTTTTATGCCCATGAGCTTATATGGTTTCAATTTTTGAAAAAGCCCAGCTGATACAGATCTTATATATGCATTCCAATAAATTTCTTCCTAAGTTTAAAATATTAAGGGACCCCTCTGTTAAAATGAGAATAAAAAATGCACAGTGAACATTTGGAAGATAATGTATTATTGAATATTGTGTGTTTTTATAAGTAAGCTTCCAGCAGTTATTGCTTTTAATTAAATGTATATGCATTTGACACTGCTGAAGACCTTAGCTCCCAAGGCTTCATTGTTATCTGTAATCCAAAGCTGCTCGATTCAATTGAAAGAACCCTGAAACAGAGTAATGCTGAGCAAAGCTGCTCTGCAGACTGACACACATGCATTCATTGCCTTTTGCAAGTTCAGTTAGCTCCAAGCCAAACAGATTGTGCTGGGTGTCCTTCTCCACTCACAGCCTTTAGGGCCAGCACGCTGTAAGCTATGTCACCCCAAAGCAGTCCTGGAAGGACTCTGCAGTGCCCTGCACCAGAGGAATAGGTGCCTTGCTGGGCAGAAAAGGGGTTTGCAGAGCTCTCAGCCAGGTAATCACTTTGTAACGATATTTTAGTGATGACCCTGCCGCTATGTTGTCCTTGACCCATCATGTCTATGAGCTGTCCCAGGTGGCTGATTCAAATCTCCAAGCAGAATAAAGGGAGTTGAAGGATGAAAAAAACAGCTTGCAAACTGAGTAGATTAATTGAAATTGCTTTAGCTGTAGTATGGACAAAGAAATCATGGATTCAAAACTGGTGGAAGTAATTGAAGAGGCTTCAGCCCTGCTAAGTGTTGTCAGAAAGTTGTCAAGTTTTCTTGAGACAGCTTTGGTGACACACTTGGACCCATTGGTGACCCCTATGTCGCTCCAGTCCTGCATCTGAGGACTGGGTAGCTGTCTCAGTAGTGGGACAGCATATACAAGTGGGAATTAAACCCCAAGCAACAAATTTCATGCCAGAGATAATCAAGAATTCAAAGGAATTGTTTTGCTTCTAAGCAACAAAGAGGAGTGCAAGGCCCCAGTCTGTAGCCAGGTGCTGCAGCACAGCTACATCCAAGGAAATAAACTGAGGGGTTCTCTAGCAAGGGGGTTAGTATGTCACCCCTGCACAGCTTTGCCCCTGGGACAGACTGTCCAGGGAGTGCAAGGAGACCAGGGGAGGACTTTTCTTGGCCACTTGCTTTTCAGCTTGCATTTACATAAAGCAGCAATTTTGTTGAAATTCCTTGTTTTGTTATTTCCCCAAACAAGATGCTTTTCTTCATCTCCCCACTTGCAGGGGTGCCTCTTTACTCCTGGCAGACCTGTGCCTGGCTCTTGTGCAGAGGCGGGTGTGTGTGTGTTCGTGTGCACGTGTCCCCATGCTCCCTCTTGCCGGAGGCTGGTGCAACACTGATTTCAGGAGAAGCCCCATGCCTTCAGGAGAAGACCCTGCCTGGCTGGTCCAGGGACCATTAGCCAAAAAGTCAAGAATAAATCAAGTCATCCTTGGCTATAAAGAGGCCAACAAGGTGGGAAGACACAACAGAGTCAACGTGGCAGATAATGCTGTCCTACTGGCACTCAGGCTGTGCTGGTGTTTCATCACCTGGTACAAGGCAAAGGTGTGCCCTGCCCCTGATGAAGGAGCCCCATGCGGCCACACTGCCACTGCACGTGCTCGCCCAGCCCTGCTCTCACCCTCCTGCCTCCCGGAGCTCCTGGCACCTCTGTGCTGAGAAGGCCTGGGAGTAGTGACCTGAATTAATTTCCAGATGCAAACAATGGCTGGATCTGCAAATAGCTGTCTAGGTGTTGCCCAGGATGGCACTCCACACAGCAACTTCCCCATGCCCCTGTCCCTGTCCTTGGCAATGACACCTAAAGGCAGGGGCAGCTCTGCCAAGGGTGCTCTGGGTGTGGGCTCACTGTGCTGTACAGACCTGGCAAGATTGTACTATCCCAACCATGTTATTGCAACATTTTCTCCACCCAAGAAGCCAGAGACAGGTATTCGGGGATTATTTTTTTAAATAAATCTTCCCAGTGAATAAAGAAGAAGAAGAAGGAATCTGCTTGGCATCCAAAAGGATGTAACTTCACAAAGATAACATAAACAAAGAGAGAAAAAGCATCCTGTGAAGCAGGGGACACTTGAACATTTTTCTTAATCAGAGGGACCAACATGGCTTTTTGACCACTGACTGTTCCCAGCATCGCTAAAAGAGTAGGTGAGATGTCTGTGCTAAGTAAACAGCATCTGCCATCTCCACGGGCTGTTTGAAAGTGCTGACTAGCTGGTGAAGAGATTAGCACCGTCTGACTCCTCTACTAATAACTGATTCGTTTACCCAGGCTTGGCAGTGCCTTCCTAATTGTCAGTTAGAACTGCTGACATTCCTGACTATTGCTCTTCAGAGGTAAATAATATTTATTCGAGGGTACTGTGGCCTCTGTTTTGATCCTGCGAGTTCAGGTGAGTTCACTCACCTGAAAGGACCAAAACAAGTTTTACCTGGGATGGTACATAATTAATGTGTCATTATAGTTGTCTCCCTTACAAGGGCATATTTTAAATCATATGCTTGAAATTTTAAGAAGTATCTTGAGTTGGGCTGGGATGGGTAAAGCTGCTTCACAGTGGGTTTACTCTTTGGGAAACCATTAAGCAGTTCTTCTGAGTGCTGAAAAGTGACGTTTGAGCAGTTGTGTCTGAGCCAAGCCATGACTAGAAACAATTTTTGAGAGGCAAAAATGTAGACAATTCCACATTCTTATCAGAAAAAATCAAATGTTGAAAGGACATGGCTATGCTTTGTCTATGATTTTTTTAATGTAGATTATATACCAACTAAAGAAAGTGCCTTTTCTGAAATTCTCTTTAGGGTTATTCATGTCACTCTCTTTTAAAATAGTCTGGGAAAAATGTTCTTATGAAAATCATAAGCATGTAGTTAAGTTCAAAATATGAATTCACCCAGAGTTGTGTTTTTATTCTGCTTTCCCCTATTTTAATTTCTTTATGCTTTTTTACTACATCTCTGATGAACAGATGGCTGCTAACTCCTGACAACGATACTTCACTAGTCTTGGCAGGATGATGATGGTTCAATCACCCATTAATCCCATGGCAGATAATGGCTGAAAGCACCAGATGAGGTCACTGTTGTTGACCAGATTGCACAAATCTATATGTGGGGGTTTTTTTCACTGATTCCTTTGAAAGCTTTTTAATTTGAATGTGCAACATTCATGTGTCAGTCACTTTGAGTCTCATCACAAATCCTCACTCTGTCCTCCTGTGATCCTCCCATCTGGTGAAAAAGCCTTCACATTTTTCACCTGCAAAATAAAAATTGTTCCCAGAAATGATGGGTTTTCAGTGAAAACCACTCCTGTGCATCCTTCGAGTAGATGTGATACCTGCTCTCTATTTGCACCTGGAGGCTAAGATGCAGCCCAGTACAGAGACCGACCCAGGAGGCATCGCACCCTCGCCAGCTGGGCGCTGTGAATCCCTGGGCACTGGGCAGGCACTGGGGCAGCTGATCCTCCTTCAGGTGCCACCGGCAGGAAGCGGTCAATCCATCCTGCAGGCAGCACCCAGTGGGAATCCTACCCCGGCTCGCTCTCCCTTCGCCTGGTGTGCAGCTTTGAAATGTCCCCATTTTCTACACACCATAATTCCAAGCAGTTTCTCCATTTTAAAAACAAGTAATTAGTGAAAAAGGAGAACAGCAGACCACTGATCAACACTGCTCTTTTGATTGTTCTCTAAACGAGAAAAAGACAGAATAATTTTTTACTTGCCTTAATTTCTTTCCTGCCTGCTTGCATTTTACCTTTCTCCCATGACTGTATGGACACTGAGCAATCTGTCTCTCTAATGAATATAGACAGTAGTGCTAGCTGGGGAGTTGCTTATTTGCATCCTTTGCACCTCTATGTGAAATTCATTACCAGATTATGTTACACGGAAAGTGTCTTGGAAGATGGTCAAAACACTTGCAAACCTGCGCTGTCACAGCCTGATGAGTACCGCATGCAGGTACAAACTGTGGAGTCATGATTCAGCCCTTACCCAGGCAAAACTCCCCACACAGCCAACAGCTGGGAAGAGGTTGAGGGTTGCAAGCAGAGCCGTTGAGCTGGGAGCCATTGCCTCCTACAGCAACAGCTGTGGCTCCCACAGCTGGTTGAGAAATGCCCAGATTTAGCAATTGTCCCAAATAGTCGAGTAAACAGGTACTCTCAACGATGCACAGGCTGCTGACAACACCTGGGGAAACAACAGCAGAAAAACACAATGAAAAGGCAAAACAAAAAAGCAGACAGGTTTAGCTATGCATAGAAAGTATTCACACCCTCAGGGCATGCTGCACAGCGGAGGCAGAGGAGACAAGCCTTCCCCCAGAAGGCACCGGCCACAAACAGCCTTTCCCACACAGCCGTTCCGTGGCGCAAAGCCCAACGTCCCTCTGCTCTGGGACAGAGAAAAAAAAAAAGGTGCATTCCTATTGTCTCCTTGGGAGGCAGAAAAGGATGAAATACAATGAATTTTCTTTTATCAGCTGTGTGCTAGCTGTGTTTAGCCTGGATGTTTTTCATTAGGCCTGGCACATCCTTATCCTCTGGTCATCTTGCAGTTTCTGATGACCGGTCATCACATGAGTGGTCACTCCGTTCCTAAACCATCTGTGCTCATCCATTCCTCTGGATGCTCCCACAGAAGTAGTCAGCGAAGTCCCAACCCTGCAAGCACAGCCTTGCTGGAACAGCAAAGCTCAGATAATGAGTGGGACTTCTTCAAAGTTCAAAGCTATTGGACCCCATATGGGGACTAAGCCTCTTATCTGTCTTTTTTTAAGATATCCCACCAACATATATGTCCCTTCTGAAATATCCGCCCCCACCAAGTGGCTACCTAATTTGAGTCAAGGCCAGATATTGTCCAAATATTTTTCATGAGCACAGCGAACAGGCATCCCCCACAATGCCTGGGATCCAGCCAGCAAAGCCCTCCGCTGGTGTCCTGTAGCACTACCATGAGGAAAATGCAAGATGCGAGTCCTCACAGGAGGACAGGAGTGGCATCACCACCAGACCCGCCACGAGTCAGCCACCCCAAGAGGGACCCACCGGCTGGCTCTGCTGATCCACAGCCCAACTGGCAGGCTGACATGAGATGTTCAAATGGATGTTTATGGAAGGAAAGGCAGGGATGAGGGTCCCTCTTGTTTGATGTGTTTGTAAAGGAACCTCTGTTTCCAAGGAGGCTGTTTCCTGTTAGACCCTATTAAACACTCCTCCTGGTACCCTGGATTCCTATTTGATTCCTGTGTTTGAAAGACCTGAATGCAGTTTGTTGTTTCACCATATCTAAATACCCTAACCGAAGCAAAGGCTCATTTACAGCTACGTGAAATGGATGTAAACAATGACAAATACACTCAGAGTAACAAGCATGTGGAGAGATGACCAGAGGGTTTCAGCTACAGGAACAGACCAGACCAGACCAGTGCTGTTGCAGGGACCAGGACACATCCACAGAACCAGAGTTTCGGTGCTGAGAAAAGACTGACAGGAACAGCAGGGAAATATTTTCCTTCCACAGCTTCAAAATGTTTGGCTAGCTATCCTAGACCCCTTCATAGAGGAAAACGTATCAAAAAATGAATAAACCACATTTTATTTGTAAACAGGGGTACTATCTAAGGTACAATCTCCATTTTCGTGACTATTATCTTCTCCTTCCTATACCCAGCTAGCTGTAATCCCCTTTATACTATAGACACTTTCTGCATGTAAGGATATGTATTTCAGCACAATAAACAGGTGGAGCAGCAACTCAGTTTTTCTTCCTAAACATTTCCTTGCCATTTTTTACAAAGGCTTTTCCATAAGGCTTTTCTAAGAGATCTCTAAAACCATCTTGGTGAATTGTTGACTTGCCTACAACCTTTCGAATTCATCACTATCCAGGCATCGGGTTTAGCTTCTGTTAGTCAAAAGTTCACATTGTACAGAAGGTACAAGTGTCATGTGGCACATGACATAAATAAAGTTGGCTATCAAGTTGGACAAATCCAAATCCTTCACTTAGGTGAAAGAACATCTTGTGACATGCTCCCCCATGTGATCTGTGAGTATTTATAAATAATTTGTAGCCCCAAATCAATTTCTTTTTGGAATTCATGTCTGGTTTAGAATAGGAGTGAAATTCAAAGACTTCACAATGTTTTTACAAGCAATCTGCAAACAGTAAAGAGGGCCAAAGTAACGTGTGTATCCATTGCAATTAGCTCACAATTAACATCTGTACGCTGGACTTGCACAGATAGTTTTAAGTTTAGTTCTGAAACAAATCGCCACCTTGAAGGCTAGAATTATCTTCCACAGGTTTTCCACTGAATAGTTATGTTGACAAGGACCAAATAAATTGAAAATATTTAAATGTCATTTCATTATATAATCAATGAATAAAACAATCATTGCATAAAATAGGCTTACGTGGAAAAAACAGTCTGCTTTGTTTTGATTCAATTATTTCCATCACAAATAAATGTTGAGGTCATTGTGAGTTTTGCCACTGACTTCAATGGGTCTCAGGATTTCCTCCTAAGAACTGATTAGTCGGAAGGTCAGATTTCATACAGAAGACTAAATACAGACATTACACGTTGGTGCTATGAACTCCTTCATACTTCTGAATGATTAAGATTTTGCATGGTATTTCTTTTCAGTGCTGTGTGAGCATGCTTACTTTGTTCAGACCTTTAAAACAAATCAGTAAGATGGGAGTGAAGTTAAGCTAAATATTAAAGCAGTTCATTGCAAGGCCAGGGGCATTTATTACTAGGCCCAGGAGTGAATGGCTGTAAGAATGTGGAGTATCATGCAGGAGGTGGTTATAAATATGTCTTTTTTTCTTTTTTTTTTTTTTTTTGAGATGGAATGTGTGGAAACTTGGATCTGCACAAGTTATCAAATTTCTTTTTCCACACAATCCAAATCTTTTTACTGCCCACCTTGTGCAGCTACTTCTCAGGAGCGACAAGGGTCCATATTACACTAATAGAAGCAGTTTGTCTTATACAATCACTTAAACTATCAGTTAAACTATCCTGTATGTCATGTATTAGATATACCACCAGAAGCCCACAATTCCTTTCCTTGTTTTAACTTGTTCTTTCTGTCCAAACACGTTGACCCGCATGAGGTGGTCTTTACTACTAAACTTAGAAGCAGCACCTTTGTAAGTTTCATCTCACTGTAAAGTGAGGAAAACGCGTTCAACAGATTCCTTGATGTAAAAACTGTAATCATATACCTTGAATGCTTATTCAGAATAAATACTGTTCCAGAAAACATGTTTCTTACTGAGTGCTTGTAAAGGGTCTGTAGCACCTACATGATACAGAGCAGGGAAAGGACAGGGAAGCGAAAGAGCTAAAGAAAGAATGGGGAAACTTCCATTTTCACACTCTGGTTTTCCAGAAGTAAGTTTGCAGCTAGTCTTTTGTATTGAAAGCTAAAGAGGATTCAATTCCAGAAACATCCTGGCTCGAGAACAGTTCTTATAGGGATTGCTCCTCTGCTTCTGTGTTATTAATGTACTATAAGTGACGTTACACTCAAGTAATGGATGAATGATAAAAGGAAGGGACACCATGCCAGAAGGGCTTCTAAAGAGAAATAATAGTTGGAGCTATTTGTTTCTGTGTAAAAAAAGATGCTCGTGATCATTTTTCTCCAAGTAGAGTAATTTTTTAGAAATGCCATCATTATTTTAACTTGTGACAGCACTACTATTTTGAGGACAGGTTGCCAGGTCTGGAAAAGAAGGACATGAGAGTTACCAAACAGGAAAACAGGCAGTGAGTGGAGACCTCTTATCAACAGCAAGTGTGTTGAATCTCACTCAGAATATCACTCTGGTTAAAAATCGGTTCTGGAGTGCTCACATCTGCTGAGATTACTGTGCAGGCAAAGGCCACAGCTTTCTCCAAATCGCTCTCACACACAGGCTGCTGCAGGCAGCTCGTGAAGATGACGTCGTTTCCTGACCTGTAGACACTTTTCTTGTTGCACAGCTGTGCTGAGTGCTCCCAGGGAATCCAGGATGAAATCCAAAAGCAAGCAAATTTCCTAGCAGCCTGTTATGATTCACGATGCAATGAAACCTTCCAATTATCAACTGTAACAGCAAGAAGGAAGTCAACCAATTGGATAAAACCATGCATACAAGGATCCCCTGTTTCATTACACGTAAATGTCATTCTACATGATGACCTGATAAGTGAATGTGAAAAATACAAAGTATTTGAAGGCAAATACAGGATTGAACTCCATCACGATTTAATTTTTGACAGGAAATCCTGTGTGAATTACTACTGGCCTTACTACAAAGGCTGATGTTGACAGAGTCTTTTTTAATACCTGCTTCTAAAGGTGATGATCCAGCTTCCCTGCATCACCCGTTGCAGATAAGAAGCTGTAATCCAGCACAAATGCAGACATTTCTTTTTCAAGTCTGTGCCTAATTCATTTCCATGTAAGCAGGAGTTCTGCATGCATGGAGGCCAGGCTCCCCTCGGGCTCCCAGCCCTGGGCTCCCCTATCACCCTGAGCACCACAGTGCAATTAGCGCGTCTGAACCTGCCACTGCTTGCAAAGGTGTAATCTTGCCATGAACTCACTACATCAGGAGATCTCTTAGCTGTGCCAAAACAGCTGCAAGGTGCAGGAGAAACTTGAGCAGATTGCTATCAGGAAGATACTTCTAGTTTAGCAGCCTCACCACAGACTCGCTGCTTTCTCTCTCAAGCAAGAGAATTAAGCCATTTTTCTTATGTTCTTGCAGTTATTGATGTGGTATGTTTCTGAGAGTTTATTTTGATTTAAGCATTTCCCTGAATCATTCTGTCTGCATCAGCAAATGCAGACAACCTCCTTTCTGGCCTCTCTTCCAGCAAATACTTCTGTTCAAGTGCATATTGCTGGAAAAGTTGGATTGAATACAGCATATTCATTGCATACGCATACTTCTTCCCAACCTGTATGTGAGTTCAAGCACTGTATGTTTCAATTCTTATATCCCGCAGATTGTCAGATAACATTGTTTTTCATCTATATCTCATTTGAGGGGCCTCCTGACTTAGACTTTGTCCCCCCTGCGATCTTCCCCGGTTCTCTACTGCATTCTTGCTTTTCCAAGTTCGTTTTTTACAGCTTAACTCCAGCAAAGTTATCACTACTCCTCTTCTCTGCTGGTAGCAGCTTCCAGCTGCAAGGCACTGCACTGCTTCATGAGTTACGGATCTAGCCCAGGAGTATGGGCTCAGTCTGTCTGAGCCCTGCTTAGCGATGTGAACACCATCATTCCCACCTCTTTCTAAAATAACAACACAGCAGACAGACCATTTGTTAAGACAGTACCAGTTCAGAACTTCTCAATTGTTCTTCCATTAAAGTACAAACCTTCCCAGATCAAACTGGGGGGAAAAAAAGTTTGCTTTAAAGCAACAAAACCCAGGATGGGGCGTTCCTTTTTTCACCTGCCTTTAATTGTGGTCTGACAAAGTTGGCACTTAAAAATCAGCAATTGCCTTCTGGACCAACAGCTGTTTCTCAGTCACTTAAAATAAGAGCAACTCCTCACATTTGACTGAAAATAGAGGAAAGCCAGCATCAGCTAGAAAGTAGCCCCCACACCAAAGCCCATGCTCTAGATGCTCACTCTCTGTGTTCCTTCTGCACTGCAACACCTGCAGCAAACCCAGCTGGGTGTAACCTGCATGCAGCACCTCATGAGAAGAGCTTTTCTGTGTGCTGGGACCAGGTCTGAGGAATAATTTCACTGCTGCAAAGTAGAGTCCTTAATTTGGAATTGATAGCAAAGAAGAAATACATAGCAGGTCAGGTCAAAAAAAAAAAAAAAAAAAAAAAAAAGCTTCACTGAAGTTCAGTCTGAAATAAAAGACAGGGAAGATTTTGTGCCAAGACATGAGATGGATTTCTAAGTGCACAGTGCTTCTTGGTCAAAAGCTTCAGGGCTGATGGCTCCAAGGTAAAGATGGCCAGGCTCCCTCCTTCCCTCCTCAGCTCCCGGGAGCCCAGGTGCCCTGGGGGCCAGTGAGATGCCCAGACTCCCTGCCGGAAGAGCACATCCTGAGAGTGCTGTGAGGGCCATGTCTAGCTGGCGCCTGGTGCTGTCTTTATGAGAGAAGAGACCTGCCAGCTCACTGCTGTCCTGAGATACCCCAGGTTTGGTCAAGGCTGAGGCGGGAGAAAAATGCCAAAACGTTTGATAATTCTAGCTGGAAAAGTGTTTTATAACTTCCCTGTGCCTGTGAAAAAAACAAAATAAAAATGAAGTCATACATAGAAAAACTGCAAAAGCAGGGCAGAATGCAATTCAGCAGCATCCTTGTTAGCACACTCAGCACTGTAGCCTGGGATCCTTTCTCTGGGGAAGGAAGCAGTTTTCATCCTCTGAGCTACTGGCCTATAAAATACTCATTACCATCATTATATGGAAGTTTGTATCCAAGGCTAAAGTTCAGCCAGCAATGTCTGCCAAAATTGCAGCACTTTTTAAACAGCAAAGATGCCAACTCCAACACTTTTTACTTAAATGTTTTTATGTTGTATCACAGCAATCCTTGCTACCAGAGAACTCTGAGCATAGACCCAATTTATAGACATGCATATGTATATATACGTGTGTTTAGTTCTGCATGGTCCTCCTAGGCATTTGGGCTGGGAACCAGCCACATACTGGCATTTTGGCAGCAGGCAGCGCAAGTGGGACCTAGGTATGCAGGGTGCCTCGGACATGACCTGCAGCCTGCAAAGGCCTCTCCTCCAATGCATTTTTTACAGCTTCTGAAATCTTTACCACAATCTCTTGTGTTACTCTGCACTCCTAGAAGCTTTAATTAGTGGGGGATATTGCTGGGTGAAGTGAATCACTAATGCTCTGCCCAATGAGATTTTGGCTGGGATGCTCCTTCCCCTGGTGTGCCTCCAGCAAGCCCGCTCCTGGGGAGAGCATGCCTCCCCAGCAAAGAAGGACCTCTTTTGACCCTCAGCAGACCTGCCTTTATCACAGGTGGGTGCTCTGGTACTTCTGAGCTGGATTCCTCCTCCAGAAGAGAGGCTCTGGTAAGAACATGAGATGCTGCCATGAGAAGAGCTGGACTAACAGAGATGCCGCTCTTCTCTCTCTTCCTCGGAAACAGCCTTTCTGCTTTTCCTGGACCCTAACTAGATCCTGCAGCATTTTCTGCTTCATTTCAAAGCCCTTTGTGGTGCCCAGGCCTGTGACTTCTGACCCTGCAATCTTCTGCCGTGGAAGCGTATAATCTACCTCAAAGTCTAAGTCATGAAAGGAGAGGAAGGCAGTTATCATTTTCCCTAAAACTGGGTCACACATTTTCACCCTACCCTGCATGCCTGTAGGATACCAGACTTCAATTTATCAAGTTTTTACGTGCATATGGTCAAATTTAATCTCACTAACAAAATTCAAATGAAGGCAATGACACTGAACCCCTGGCTCAGGGCTGAAAGCTGTCATTTAGTCCATAAGCTGGTGAAACATTTCATGGTACTAAATGACTTGTGTAACCCAGTGGTGCAACAAATGACATTTTAATATACTGACAACCAGAGCCCCAAATGCCTCCCTGTTCAAGCCAGTTTTATATTGTTTTGCTGCTACACCTGTGGGAGAGCCACTCCTGGGTTATGTCCTTGGAAAGGAGATACGACAAAATAGCACTGCTCCCACGGGTGGGCTTTGGGGTACACACCCTTTCTCTTGCACTGAATCCTTGCAGCCTTCTCTTGAGCTGTGCCTACGGTTCAATACATAGAAAATGCCCTTTTAGTCTGGTATCTACTTTTCTTAAAGTAAATCCACAGAATGGCCCTGAGTTGGATGTTAGTCAGGGCCAAATATCTCAATGCATTGCAACGTGGGGAAACAGGCCCAAGGTGTTCAGTAACTAACAGATGACTGTATTCATTGGTGTGAACACATCTTTGCTCTTTGGGCCTTCAGGTTTCTGGGCAGATCGGTGCACTTGGTGAAGTGATAGCTTTTACAAACATGACCAGAAATTTTCAACCTCTTACCATCTGGCAATATTATCTGCTGGCAGGAGGCGGGGGTGACTTTGGCACAAACCAAATCCATCCAGTCTAAGATAATAATTTCATTTTGGCTGTATCTTAATCCCATCTTCCTGTTTTTTGCATGGCTTTGAAACACTTGTACAGTTATATAACAACGGTTTCTGCCAGCCTGTTTATAATTATCCCTAGTGCTCAGATCAAAGAGCACTATCTGCCCTTGGTTCTTCTGCGATATTACAGTGCGGGGAAAGCAACAGCAAACCCAAACTAGGAACATCCCATCACCTTGTTAACTGTGCGGCAGAAGGCGAAGCAGGGAGAAGGTGGGAGCAGCCCTGGGGCTGCATCCCTGTCCTTGCTGATGGCTTGGGAAATCACATTCCAGCTGGTCAACCGGGCTCCTGAGGGCTGGTCACACGTGCACGCACCACAGGAGGTAATACAGTATCATACAAGATTAATAAAAGAATGAAATCAAATAACCCATTTGGGGAGGCCCCTCCAAGTGCTAGAAATGTGTGTCAGTTATTTCATCTCAGAGTGAATTAAAAAATATCCGTCTTTTAAAACTTAGTGTCTGAAGGTGAAGTGGGAGGCCCATTCTCTCAGGATCCAGTGCTAACGTGGAGACGGTCTCTCCAGAGGAGCGTGTCTCACTGGAGACACCCAGATACCTGCACATTTTGTAAGTGCTGCTGGGGCAGGGAAGAAAGATTTGGTGCATGAATTCGCCTGGTGACATCCCTTGCTTAATAAAGCTTGTAAAGCACAAAGCAGCTGAGGAGAGACAGTGGTTAAAGTGTCGGAAGCAGAAGAACAAGTAGTAGATGAAAACCCAAACTGCTGGAAGAGATGGTCAAGCAGACACCAGGTAGGTGCCCGCTGCCGTAGCCCTCAGTGCTGGCTCCTGCCACAAGTGCTCTGCCAGCCGGCCAGGCTGCTTTCATACACTGTGCCAAAGACGTGAGAGGATACACAACCCCTGGGAAACAAAAGAAAAAGTGAAGGGAATTGTCAACATTCTCAGATTATAAAGACTGCTAGGATATAATACAAAAACACTGGAATAAACAGGGGTGGAATTGGCATTCCTGCTTCACAAAATGTGCCAGCATTTCTAAGACTTGGCTGCCTGAACTTTAGCCCTGGTTGCAAACTTCCATATAACTATGGTAATGAGTATTTTTCAGGCCAATAACAATAGCTCATGGGATAAAGAGGAGTATTTCCCCACGCAGATTATCTTGATCTCCACTGCAGAGCTGGGTATGTTTTTGTAGGAATGTAGCAATGTGTTAGCTTTCTAACCTCAAATTCTACATATACATCACTGCACAAGGTTTGGTTGCACATGTTTTTTATAGCTTGCATGCTTAATTACGTAATGATTTATGGCTGTCATTAAACACTGCTGCTCTGCGTTTGAGAGGCTCCAGAAGCAAATGGAAGTGACTTGGAACAGCTCCATCTCTTCGCCTGGTGAGGAATGGAGAAATTGAGAGGCGTAGGTACTCCTCCATGTCCTTATCATCTACCCATGTTTGTCTACGGAACCTGCGCTCTGTCAGAGTGGGACAAGCGAGCAAGGACACACAGGACTGAGCTAGCTCCTGCTTCATCACATCTGACTTTTAAACTCAGCCTTTTCCCCAAGTAAGGCAGGGCCTCCCTGTCTGCCTCACAGGACTCCTGCACGTTCCCACATTGTTCTCCACAGGCTTGGGAAAGGGGCAGTCTGGTGAGCTCTCACAGGGGCTAGAGGAGCATTTCATATAGGGAAAGAGTTAAGGTTGTTGTGAAAGTGCTATTGCAGAAGGCAAGTTTCAAATTTTCCAGTATTGAGAGGTTTAAGTCAATTATACTTCAAGGCTTTAAGCACCGGCTCCACATTCTGGAAAGTATCAGGAACCACTAACCTCCTTAGTTTATAACATTTCATTTTTTGGGTGCTTCAAAGATATGGCAGCAGTGCTGCTTTTCCCATCAGTCTGGTGCCTCCATCAAACCAGCCATCACATCCCAGTGCCACCTACCTGAACTGTGGCAGGGAGAGGGCTGGGGAAATGGCACTGTGGGCACGTGGGGCAGCTGCCCAAACCCTGCACAGATGCGCACCTTTCCCTCACTCACACCTCACCTTGGCACCAGGTGCTGCTCATGCCAACAGCAAACTTCTGCATGGGGGAGGATATATACATCCAGAGGGCAACACTCATTCCCGCAAGCTGCTCTGGGCAGGCTTGTTTTGGGGAAGGAGGAAGGGAGGCAAACCAAGGGCAGCCCCAGGGGTGATCTTGCTCCAGGACAGGCAGTGTATGGATCTGCCAGTGCTGCACCGTGTCCACATATGCTGCAGGCATGGATGAGCCCCATGCAAGTTCACTGCTGGGTTAGTGTCCCTCAGCGAGGGGTCTCTGAAGAAATGCTAGCTGCCAAGTCTCTTCAAACAAAGGCAGTGAAGCATTTGGACTGTGATAACATGACATACTTGAAGACTAGTGCAAGGTCAGAGAGCCTATTTGTGGAGGGGTTGGTGGTTGGCTTTTTTCCCTGTTATGCACTGCAAAAGTTGTGAGAGTCTGGCAAATGCTGTAAGCAGCTCTTTTTCTGTGGTCCACACCTCAGGGACCCTTTGACAGAAGGACTCCTCATTTCCAGTAAACACGCCTGTTGCAGCAAATCAGTATTTGGGCTTATTGGGGTTGGGCAGGTTGGATGTTTTAGAGCAATCTGGGTTTGAAAAGCGGCTGCATATGTGCGTGGGGCAGGCAGTATCTACAGAACATGCTGTGTCAAGTGACCCCGGACTAAATTTATCCTCTGGCCCTGCTAAGGCATAGCAACTTTCAGAACAGACCGAGCACACGTGTGGGTTTCAAGAGCCTGTTAAAACGTTGATTTTGAGAATGACAGCTTTGGTGTCAGGGTCAAAGTGTGACAAGAAGCCCTTGCAGCTTGCAGGTGGAAAGTTAGCAATGCTGCAATTCATATCCCCAGCCCTGCAGCTGTTCATAAACCATGTCCTGCTGTGCATGAAACCCTAATTTCCTTTAACTTGTCACCTTAATCCAGTGAGATCCAATCTGTATTCCCATTATTTTTTCTAGTATTACCTCCCTAAGGGTCCTTGGGGGTCAACCACCATACCATACCAAACACCATATTCCAAGTAGAGGACCTGATAACAGCTTGGAGAGGATCAGAGCCACAGTATGATATCCAGATGTGTGCAACCAGTAAATGAAGTAACAGCAGTAACAGCAGTAACATTGGGATGGCATATGACTTTTTTAAGAAGGGGCTGCATCTTAGTAGTTCCTTGCTCAAATTACCTCAAATTTGGCCTCTAATCCACACTTGGAGAGCAACTTTCAAGGGAATTGTGCTATGCAGATGAGTTATTTGGGTATGTCCGCATCGCACAATGCAATGTACTGCAGAGCTCCTCGGTCTAACACTGGATGAGCAGGCTCCCAAACCAGCACAGCTGCCCCAAACAGAAGAGATGCTGCCAATATTCAAATTTATCTCCATACACACTGTGTCATTGACATGAAGGTTCAGTTGGAGTTTGCTCAGGACCCAGCAAGGCACCATACCACCCTGCACAGACATGCCTTCAGAATACAGACAATACTGTGAAATAGTATGCTAACCGCATTTTTAGCCTGACTTCCTAAAGAAACCAAACTTCTGTAACAACAGTGTTTATGTCTGTCAATCCCACACCTTCTCAAAAGTTCTTGAACCTGTTGGCTTCCTTGCCACTTAAATTGGATAGAGGTGGAGGCAACACGTGTAATGGCATTAGGTGGCTACACAAAAGGAAGGAAACCCAAAGGAATATTCCTGGTGAGGGAAGGGCTGCAGTGCGAGCTCACCTCCAGTGCTGGAGAGCAGGGAGGGTGCATGGAAGAGAGGCCCAGAAAGCAGGCTGGTGGTGCACCAGGATGGCTTGGGGTGGAGAGTGTGAACGCCAGCCCTGGAGAGCAGAAGTGGGGAGCTTTGAGCAAACCCTCCTCCCACACATTTTAACACGTTTCAGTATCCATGCTGCAGCAGCCAGGCCCCTGCTCTGTGGAGACTTGCACTTGGGCACAAACCTTAAACAAAGCAAACCAAGTTCAGGGGTTGAGGAAGGAGGAATGCCAATTTTCTAAAATCATGCATGCCTTGATATAGAAGACAGGGTTTAGTCTGAGTGATTTATGAGTGCCCAGGATACTCCTGCCAGGCTGGGACAGGATTTCTGCACTGGAGCAGGAAAGGCTGGATTTTCTCTGGCAGCTGCTTCAGAAAAAGTCCAGAAAAATTCCTACTGGCCATTTTGAACAGCCTCTTGGCAAGAAAGAGCAGGGGCATGGGGAAGCAGGGCCGGCTGGCACAAGCCAGCACAGCTCTGGCGAGACTCATTAGCCTGGCTTCAGTACCTCTCCAACGGTGCGATTGAAGCTCAGTTCAGAGGCACTCCTCTGCAGCTGTGAATAGGCACCCTCAGGCTCCAGAAAGATGGATAGAGAAAAACAGGAATGTAATTTATGCCACATCTTCTTATCTCCTCTTATCGCCACCAGGATGCAAATTAGTCATAGCTTTAGTAAGTGATTACATAAGTATCATATTAATTTTGTTCATATTTCCCCAAAGAAATCAGCAAATTGTTAGAACAACTTGGACTCGCAGATTTATTTTCCAGGCATCGTGGACTATTGGCAACTGGGGTGAAGTCATTTATCATTTCACAATGAAGATAATCTGGTTAACAAACCAAATTGCTTCCACAAGAAAGAAGCAACAGTAAGCAAATAGGCAGTGACAATCAAAAGCCATGAGAGGGTTTGGAGGAGAAAGCCAATTTGGTTCAGCCCATTGTTTTTTGCATTGCATTCTCTAGAGCTGCCTGAAGATTCATTTGTTCCAATCCAGAATATTCTGTTATACAAAGCATTATTCAAAGACAGAGGGAGAGACTGCACATTCACAGATGGAAAAGGTCTTGAGGGAGTTCAGTACACAAATGCCCAAACTCCTCAATCCTGTGAGCTTTCGGTAGCACCCCATCAGGGTGCACACCTCCCACTGACTGCCACCTCGTGTGACTCTTGCTCGATCATATGTGCACAACTGTTTCACTGGAAGGAAAAATAAGTTTGATGAGAAAGTTTGCTGCTGCATCCTTTTTCTGAGTGCAACAATAGGACAGAGGGAAGAAGCTCTTGGAGGGCATGTGAAATCCCCTTAGAGCAACCTAGAATGACTTGAAGTATGCCAGTGAAGTAGATCCACAGGGCCTTTGGCCAGCCCTGGCTCCACTCCTCCTCATTGCTAAGTGCCCTCCTGGGAAGAAATAGCTCCTTGAATTCCTGTTTGCACTGAGGCAGGATCTGCCTGGCGCCTTTTCAAGCACTGGGCTTCTTCTGGCTGCAAATCCAGAGCTTGTAGAAGGCCAACACTTGTAACACCTGTCTTAAACCTCGGAGCAGGAACAGGGTTCATTCTGTAAATAAAGTGAAATTCTTTTACCTTCCCAAGGAATATTCTCAGCCATGAGCACTCTGGCTGGGGACAGGCTGATAAATACCAGGAATCTGAAACTGACAGTTTTATTATTTGTTTCTTGG
>WAAD01036938.1:83843-137593 GCA_013389945.1 Fregata magnificens | reverse complement strand
AGCAGGCAGCCTAACATGCAGAGGGGACGAAAGACGACGCCTGAGCATAGGGCTGCCAAAGGTGTCCAGCACACAGCCCCTTGCCTGTAAGCATCTAAGCAAATACAGATCCACGCAAGCTCCTCCATGTCCCCTGAAAAATTTGTCATCCTCAGGCTGAATGATGCCACCTTGCAGTTCCCCCATGAAGACAAGCAGCTGCAACAGACCTGAGGAGGTCCCTGCACAGGACACAGCAGAGTGCACAGTAGACCTGCTGCTGAAATGCCCTTTACCACGGGGTCCCTGGCAAGGAGAGCAGCAGGCACCCGGCAGCCATCAGCTTCCCCTGCCTGTCCTCGGGGAGGTGTTGATCCAGTGAGCTTCCCCGGGGGTGCCCAGCCCTTCCCAGCAGCTTCCCCCATTTGCTCTTTGGGCTCCCCGCAATGCCCCTGCAACCACCTCACACTCCTCAGGTAAGCATTCTCCAACTGGGGTCACTGGGAGAGAGCAGAACAAAACAGACTATGCTAAAAAATATTAGAAATGTACCTTTCCCCAAGTTTTATGCCTGAGGAGTGCCCAGGGAGCGTCAGGCCTCTAAAAAACAGAGCTAAACTAGCAAGGGTATGCTTTGCATCCTACCGGTCCCAGCAACCTTTTTTGACTGCTGGTCACCCTCTCCCTCCACAGGGCTGTCCCCAGGCTTTGTCTCGAGGTGACATAAGCATCATAAAATAAAAGAAAAAAGGGTGCGTAAAAAAAGCCCTTTCAAACCAAACAACTGGAGGAAAATGTGCTGCTCTGCTTCAGTGGCCAAACCGTCAGAGCACTTGCTTAGAGCCAGAGAAACCGTGGCCAGGTCCCTCCTCAGCTTGATGGGATTCACCCCAAAAGCTCCCTGCAAAACATCCTCCGATGCTGGGGGAGGACTTCCTCTCCCCACAGCCCTTCTGCTTCGGGTGAACACGTATTTGCCGGATTAGAGAGAGAGAAGACATCATTCATGCCCTTGCCACCTCTCCCTCCTTCAATGCTATCCCAAAACAGCGTCAAAAGAAGATGATGCAGACAAACACCAACACCTACACACACCTGCTAACACCGCATCACACAACACCACGCTGCCTGCGCGCCAGGCCTCTGTCCACCCAGGCACAGTTTCCAGCAGGAGTGCCCTGAGCCCTCCTTTCTTCTGGGGTGCCACCAGCAAGTGCTGGGTGTGATGGGGGCGGCCATGCCTTCCTCCGTGCTCGCTTGGGGCGGATCATCCTGTGGGTGCCTGCTGCACCAAGCCCTGTGGGAAGGGGTGTGGTGAAGTGGGTGCCACACTGTCTGGGCTGGGGCAGAGCCACCCATGGCAGAGGATAACCTGGTGCCAAGGAACAGGAAATGCTGGAAACCCCACATGCCCCTGGGCTTCAGGCACCCCCCCCAGCTCAGAGGAGGGTTTGTGCATTGAAATGTCAGACGTGGGAGCTGCCTGTGGCAGCCAGGAGCTTCACCCTTCTTCAGATGAGGAGACCATCCGCTGCAGACTTATTGGAGACTGCGACGTTTCTTACAAGCTGTCTTATGGCTATCAGCTGGAGGTAGCACCATCACTGCTAGCCTGAGCTGCATGTGATCCACATACAGGATTTCAGGTACTAAAGAGCCATAAATACAGTAAGGAATATTTCTACACTGATGGGATGATAAGCACAGCAGTCCAGCTAACTCTTCTTCTCTTTAACTTTTAGTTATTCTATGCCCAAGAAGTTAATGCAACAGCCAAAACTGTATTCTGTGGAGCTAGAGTGATTTCTACATTAAATTAAGAGCCACAGTAGACCTCCTAGAGCATGCTTGGCCTCTGTCTGTGTTGAATGATTTCAGTCCCTCCTCTCCACTCCTCGGAGGAGTTTAAATCCTGAGACATTTAAGGCCTAATCCAGCAAAGTGCTTTGGCATGCACTCACCCCTAAGAGCACAAAACGTTCTGCCGGAACCAGTAATAAGAGAAGCCAGTTTGAGTTTTCTTTTATTTAGGACATATTTAGTCGATGTAGTTGGAGAAAGCAACAATTAAGAGAGCTATAAATTTTCACTCTATATACCTAGATTATATTACAGTAATATTTGTATCTATATAGTTCAGCTGCACTGGCCATTTTGCTGCACACACCTGCAATTTGGAGGTTAGCTACCTCTAGGATGCTTTGGGGGCAAGTGGGGGTTGTTTAAAAATGCCTGAAGCAATTTCATTAGCATAAGATAGCCTTTTCCACTTTATTACATAAACTGGGGTTGCTGTACAGTGAAGCAGCTCAAGAGCAGCGGCTTTTCATTGATAGGTGAATTGTTTCCCTTAAATTATGGAGACATGATGGACTATATATAAGCACCCTTTAGATTATATTTTTAAAGAGCAGAAGCACAACATATTCTTAAATAACTAACCTCCAGCCAACTGGATTTCTTTGAAGTTTTGTACAAACAATGATTTGTTTCCAAGCTGAGATTTGATATACTGAGTTCCAGCCCCAAGCACAATTCTGAAGCCAAGCTGGAACTTCCTGAAAATGAAAATTCATTATGAAACATAAACAAGTCTTTAGCCATGACATGGAGAATAGGAACAAGAGGTGAAATCATTCTGCTGTGATAAGAATAATTTTTCTCTGCTGTTGAATCATTGTTCTAGACTGAGCATGTGAAAAGAATTAGGTTGCCCTTACCTTCCCTGTCTTAGATTTGGACAAGTAATTAAAAGTTAACAGGAGGTAGATTAAAATTAGCTTAAAATGCCACATCCATATGATAACCCAGAAATAAAAAACACAGGCCTGTGACCCTAGAACGGGTCTAGACCTAAAGTGGTTCCCGTTGTGTTAACTGTGGTTCTGTCTGCTCTGCTTGCCTGCCTGCTGACTGCTTCTCCATCCTCTGGAGGAAGCCCTTCCCTGATCTCACCTCCTCCAGGATCACAGTTCCCAAATTTTACCCACAGGCTTTCACAGTCCAGCAAAGACTCAGCCCTCTGTCTGGCAAAGGCACTGACCCCATAGCTGCCATGCAGGTGCCAGGCCAGACATACCCCCCTTCGCAGCAACTCCGACTGGTGCTGCAGCTTCCAGTTCAGCATGCTGCATCCTGTCACACCCCAAGGCACACACCCAGGTGATTCTTTCGGTGGCAAGAGAGTTGCTTCGTTGGGGCATGCCGAGATGTTGGTTGCAGAAGCCTGCCTCTCTCACCAAGCACAGCAGGACCCTAGGCAGGTGCCACCAGCACCTTCCCGCAGCCCGGTCACACCTCTGCCTAGATAGCTCCAGAGACAGTGAATGCTGCCTCCTACAGCTTTGACTGCAGGACCAAGACAACTTCCCATCTTTGACACAAGCAGGGGGACTCCATGAATGCTGAGTTCCAGCTTTGCAGTGGTGACCAGGTGTCAACAGCTTTGTCCTGAAGATACAGACACGAAGACTGAAAATGACCCTACTGGCATGGGGGAGTAAGACTCTCTTTGGTGCATATGTGCCCATGGATGCTTACTTAGACCCCGACTGCAAGCTGGGAGAAGTCACAAGCATGGCGTAGCCTGGAGAGGTGGCCCACTGCTGCCGTCAGCAGTGGAGTTGGCACTGTGACAGAGTGTCCTGGGCCAGTGCAGGCTCCGGCAGCAAAGGGAATGCACCTCCAGGCACCACTGCAGCCCAGCACTGCCCACCACCTGGTCCCCTGGTACCAGAGCATGAGCAAGGGTCAAGTACCAGGAACATCTAATGCCTGCTTGCAGCCTGCTATGCCATTTACCAGTCAGCAGCCAAGCAGCCCCCTTCCCCACATACCCTGACATACTTTGGTGGCAAAAAACAGGGTCTAACATGGCTTTTGTTCCTAGCAAGGAAGTGAGCAGCAGTCAGGCAGGAAGGCACACGTGCAGAGCAGACCAGAGCATGCCAGCTGCCTGCGCTCACTCGTACCCACTCATCCTCCCACAGATGAGCAAGAATAGTACCTGATCACATTGCACATGTGGCTTGCCTTCCCCTGGTAAAAGCACTGCAACTTTCAGCACAAATAATCCTTCAAAACTCCTCTTCCAGCCCCACAAATGGTAGGACCCTACATCCCTGTGTTTGTGAACAGTCGGTTCATTACTCAACAGCAGCCAACAGGACTGGTGCGTACCCAGCAAGGTTCATCCTCAGGGCTGCAAACATGTAACTCAGCAGCCTTTTTGTTAGGTAGCCTAGAGTAGGGGTCCCTGTGTGATATTAGAGCAACAGACATTAGGACACCCCCAATTCTGCATCTGCCTTCTAGCCTCAGTCCTCAGGCCCCAACGGGATCCTCTGTCCATGTTGCTTTTCCCTGCAGGGTCCTTTCCCTTGAGGGTCATGACCATACTTGGAAGGAGACACCTCTGGGTACTTGCTACGTGTAGCTCCGGTGATGTCAGTTCAGAAACGTCTGGGACTCTAACTCTTAAGCTACAAAAAGAGACCCCACAGCAACCCCATGTTATATTTTTTACCTGCAAGATACACCTTCAGCTTCCCAGAAACCGCAGTTCGGGTGTGCAGCTAATGCACTGCTTCCAGTGCTGGAAAAAATCAGGGCCAAGGAGAAGATATGCAAGTCTCTGCGAGACTTTACAGGGCCCCCGGGAGGCAGGAAGAAAGGATGGCCAGACATTCCCTCTGGAGCTGGAAGAGTCATGAAGGTGTGTTCAGGAGGTGAAGGACCCACATAGCCCTCAGCAGTCGTGATCCAGGAGCCCATGGAAGATGCCACCATTTATCTGGATGGGAGAGGGATGAACTCTGACGAGGGGTGCCTCAAAGTGTTGCAAAAATAGCCAGTCTTGCCTAATATTCTCCAGTTCATGCTCTCCTTGTTTACCCCCCATCTCTTTCCTCGTACAAGCTCCTTTTGCACGTCCTTAAGAGCCAATATTATCTGTGCACTGCAGAGTTCCAGTCCCAAAACGTCCTCCAGCTTCTCCTCAGGCATGGCAAGCAGTGCTTGGCAGGCCTCTGCAGCTGCACAAAGCCTGGTTGCGCTTGTGTCTTCCTCTTCAGCTTGCCTCTCTGGCAGTCAAACAATTTCACCACTTCGCAGGTACATGGCGGCATGAAGACAGGATGATCCAGACCCAGAGCTTGTGGTTGCTTCAGAGTATCCAGAATGTTAGTGCCTCTGCAATGCTCTGGCTGCTGAGGATTTCGTACGCCGTTGCTGTAGAGGGTTTTGACCTTCCTTTTGCTCCATTTTGCTTGGTTTATTTGCTCTTTTGCCCCATGGTTAAACACTTTAGTTTCATGACTTGCTGCACATTTTTAGTTCAATACCTGAAAAATGGTGTGTTTGCCCCACTGTGGGAGAGCACAAAGCACTGAGATAATCTTGCCACTTATTGCCCCAGAATATCTGGGGAGTGTCAGCTTCTTAAACACATCTGCAGCTTACTGATTGGCTGAAAACCAAGCAGCTTGGCCAAATATCCATTTTACACCTATGTATGCCCCCTGGGCAACAGCTCCTACTGCTGATTTGCTAACTCTGAGCTGGTTGGTGGGAAAGCACAGGCACTATGAGGAGCTCTAGTCCATGTCTTCTCCATGTTCAGTGCAGAAATGGGGTTAGATCAGCACATTTGTCCAAGAATTTTCTGATCATCCTTTGGTGCACAATCATCTCCTCTGTCTTTCTCGTGGACCCAGAATGGAGCCGGCAGTGCAGAGGAACCAAGTTCCCCAGCGTGGCATCATCCTTGCTCTGTGGCAGAGCTGGGCCCTGCTCTGCCTGGCTTCTACACAGGCCAGGCAAGCTAAATTGATGGGCACTGTCATTGCACCCAATCTGCTGCAGTGTATGCAGCTGAGGTTCAAAATGTATCCCGGAGTCTCACAGCAGGAGGCACGTTCAAACACAGTACCTCTTATTGCCTTGTGTAGTACTGGTGTTTGCATGCTGGTAAACGTCCATGCTACTGGGCTGATCACTCAGTGAGTTTTTGGAAACCCCTTGTGGGTTAGCATTGGAAAGAGGAGGCCCAGATTTCCAGCTCAGCTTTAGTCCCATGGTATCTTGCTGTCTCACAACACCCTGACAGAGGCCTGCCATGGGTTTGGAGTTCACAGACCACATGAATTCCTGGCATGAGTTTGCCTGGAACAAGACAATGCTACCGATTTCTGTGTTAGCACTTCATTCATTTAAAATTTACAACATATCTTTGTGGAGGATCATGTTTGCTGATCGTCTGCTTTATACCCGGGGAGATTTGGGGCTTTTGTTTTTATTTACACAAAAGCTCCTTGTGATAAACTAGGAAATGCCTGTATTATCTTGTGGGAGATGGACCGTATTGAAGCATGTCTGATTGTGATGCTTACATGCCATGGATCAAAAATTGCTGCTAACAGAACCAAGCAGGAAAGATATTACACAAGCCCAGATAAGGAGCAAAGAAGCAGGATTATAGCCTTGAAGAGAAAACTCCTCCACCCCAAGTTCCCATGGCATGGCTGATTCACCGACAGCGAGGAGAGACGGATCAAAGAAAAGTGAAAAATATCACAGACCTGCACGTGTGGAAAGGGAGGAGGACTGACCGCCCCAGGAGAGGCTGGCCAGAGGGTGCTGGCCAAAACGGACAGGTTGGTGAAGGAGGACATGGCTCGCAGGAGCACGTGCTGCAGGCTGCCAGGGCTGCTCCTCCTGGCTGGTGGTGGGGCTGGCCAGGAGCTACGGATGCCTGAGGTGCTCAGCACCAGGGCCCAGCTCTGGAGCAGAGGCTACATTCGGGCCACTGGCTAAGGTGTCATGGGGCCATCACATGAGCACCTGACCCCCAAACCCAGGAATCTCTCCCACCTCTCAAGTCAGATAACTACTTCTACCTCAGCTGAGTAGTTTAAAGAGGCTTCTCTGTGACTTTTACACGGGTGCTTCTAGGAAGTCCTCTTCAGGCTCGCAGTGCAAAGGGGCTGGCAGCAGCATGCACTGGCAGCAGATCAGAGCTGCTTGGTGCCCTCTGCACTGCACTGCTCTTTGTTCCAACCAGCACGAGGGGATGACTGTCTCTGAGGTGCTATCAGTGGTGTAAGCAATAGTTCAGGGTGTTTAAAAGGGCACTTTTCAGATTCCTTAGTGTGACTGAGTCCCTGGACATGGAAGAGCTGGGGTAAGCTTGCCTGCCCACTGCTATGTCCCTGCACAGAAGAACAGAAACATGCAAATACGTGCTGGGGTATTGCAAAGGCAGAAACCATCACCCAGAGCAGCACACGATCTGGATGTGCCTCAGTTCCCAAAGCTCGTGCCTTGTTTTCCAGTGTGTGAAAACCATGGGGTAGGTTGGGAAGGGGAAGAGAAGGAAGTGTGCGTGCGATGGGATACCTGGGGCACACACCTGGACCCCAAACCTGGGACATGCCCTCAATAGTGGTGTAAAGACCTAGAAATACATAACGTCCAGCAAATTTAATAGGTAGCAATTTCCCACTTGGCAAGTGCTAGGTGATACATAAATGATGGTTAATGTGTTCCCCTACCAGATCCTCTACAAGTCATGGGGAAGGGCTCTGTAGTGGATCTTGGACTGTAAGAGGGAGGGTTTGCCTGTCTCTGCTCTGCTGGGTCCTGAGATACAAGGAAAATTAGCCACACTCCGCACCAAACTGCCAGGGCTGACACAGTCCAGTCCAACCCAGAGGTGCCCAGTGAGTGCTGCAGCCACCAGTGTGGTCCTGCTGCCCAAAGACAGAGCTCAGTCGGTATGCTCAGCTGGTGCCGGCACAGCATGGACACCTTGGCTACTTTGGTTGTTTGAAACAGTGTGAGAAAAAGCCATTGTTTGCAAATGGCCCAGTCACTTCTGCTGGCTGGCATGGGGGCCAATACTGAACAGCAGCATGGGCGCTTGCATAGGAAACACAGCTCATGGCACATTGTTGCGGACGGGCTTTGGCCTAGGGTAAGGGGAGCACAGTAAAGTCATCCCCACCAACCACAGGGGGAGAGGGGAGAGGGGCCAGGACTGTCTAGAGGAGGTTAAAAGGTCGGGGGGACACCAGCCAATGTGGCTAAACGGCTCCCATCTCTCACCCTACTCCTCATCTCTTAGGGCTTCACCCCCAGTAGGAACTAAGCTAAAAGTCAGCCCATGCTGCCTCAATGCAGTGGTTCTCTACCTCTAACATCTGCATGGATATCCCTTTCTGAAATGCAAATCGTGTGCCTCTTAAAGCAAGTTCTTTGATTTTCTTAAGTGCATCTAGTGCATGACTCTTAAATTGTAGATTTCTGTACTTGCAAATAACTTTCACACAATTATTGGGTGCGAATGAAGATATAGTCTGCAAATCATCAATTACTTGATTGCAGCAAACCATGCTGGTAGATGTCTGTATAGTCTCACTTGAATCCACAAGGAGTTGCAGGTCCAATTATTGGACATATTAAGATTATAACGTGCAAAACTGGAAGGAAAGTAAAGGATGCTTAAAAAATTGGTGACAGCGTTTTGTGGGCAGTAAATGAAGCCTGCTATCCTCTTCACTCCTGCATGTAGGAACTATTACTATAGCTCATTAAGATACTGGCTAATACCTAGATTTCTTTGTCTTTGCACTTCTTTCTCTGTAAATGTGCAAACTAAAAATGTTGCATAGTTATATAAAATTAACTCTACCTTTTTTCTGGTTTTAATGCAGTTGTGGTTGTCTCCGAAGAGAATGATATTTATTAGACTATGACTATCTCTCAGCTAAAGCTCTTCCTTTGTACATGCTCCTTCAGTACATCATATCCTCAAGTACGTACACAAACCCACAAGTTAAGAATGAAACACTGCATGTCTCAACTTGTAGATACATACTTACCTTATACATACTAGCACTGAACCCAAGAGCCCTTAAAAACTCTCAAGAAATGCCACTTTTTTTCATTGCTAGATCAATAATGTCTCAAGTGCAATCATTTTTCCAAAAAAATTTACGTGTTTCTTTGATAAATACCTTTTGCTCAGTAGATTAGTCTAATACTGAATATGCAAGACACAAAGCACCATGTCCCATGTCCTGAGCCGGCTGAAGCATGAGCGAGACTTCACAGTTATGGATCTTACAGAATGATCTTTTTTGGAAGAACCTGGTTGCCTTGGTGCCATGCCTCCTTGATTGTTTGTACTGGAGTGTCTTGGCTGTATGAAGGGTTCTCTGTTTCTTTTAAAAACCACAGCAGCACACAGGAGAATCAAATCCTCCGAGTGAGGAATAGCTTAGAAAGGATAGCAATTACTTCTTTCAAAAACATTTTTGGGGGAAAAAAGCCACAAGGTCAGAAGTTTACCTCCGAGTACAGCTTTTTGGCCAAAGACAGTGCAGATTTGACCCACAGGGATTATCACATTATGCGGTGTGTCGGTGCCAAGCCCAGGAACAATGCCACACCAGTCTGACTCCTGCCCACGGTGCTGCAGGCGGAGCTGAGCCCTCCACACCGAGGAAGAAACCGGCATGCTCAGGAACGTGCTGTTCAGCATTGCCCCTCCAGCAGGAGTTCACAGAGGCCTCAGAGGCTCTTAGACATAGCTATTAGAAGGTATTTACAGAAATGAGGCGTAAGCATGTCTCTGAGACTCCTGTTCAGGTAGCGGCTCTCTGTAAACAGCTGCCTAGGAGAGGCATCATGACTCCCATCAGTTAAACTGACCAAGGACCCTAAGCAGTGTAGCAGCACGTGCTGCCTCAATTCCAGTGAGCAAGTGAGCAGCCTCCCTGATTGCTTACCAAACCAGCTTCCCCAACGATGCTGCCCCCTCAAACGATTTTCTGCAAGGAATTCTTCTCCAGAAAACTTACCATTAAAAGAAAAGACAGGATGTGGGTGTAACCAATCATTTGAAAGATATTTATAACTCTCCTGCTACAGGCTTGTGCAAAGACATTAAGCAATCCTAGCTCTAGCAATTGAATAGAAAGATGACAATAACACACCTCTGCCAATGTTTAATGCAATTGAGGGAAGATGTGAAGTGGCAAAATGAGTTTGTTTCACACTTGCCTTGGACTTTCATATGTGCCTAAGGATTTTCCTTGCTCTGGATAGAGCAGCCTTTCCCAAATGAACGGAGCTTCTGTTCTACACAGAGGTGTTCACTCTTTCTCCCCCTCTCCCTCCATGTATATGTATTTGTTAAATACACAGTCACATTGTCATATCATCCCTTTCTGGTCCTCTGCTGTGACACTCCAGCTGGTACTCTGACCTCAGAAGACAGAAGCAACTTCCTGAGATGGTCTCATCTGCTCTGAGCACTGCCATCCTTCATGCCAGGCTCTTGCACTTCATCTAAACAGGCAAATGATCAACAGCTTGGCAGGTCAGTATTTTGATGAAATTATCTTCAGCCCTCTGAATCCTGATGCTTAATGACCATTCTCTGGCAACCTCTGTCTTCAGTGCAAAAGAGACTGCATTTTTATATCAGGATAGCTAACTCACAAGAAAATGTGATCCATTAGCCATTTTCCTATTATAGCTAGTCCAACAAAAACTAAGAGCATGCATGAATTTTCCATGAACTTTTACAGTAAGAACATGGTACAGTGCTGGAAATAATTGCCCAGAGACACTCTTGAACCTCCATCCTTGTAGGTTTTCAAGGCTTAGCTAGACAAAGCCATGGCTGACCTGGTCTAGCATTGGATGATACTCCCATTTTGAGCAAGAGTTTTAACTGGGTGATCTCCAGAGATCTCTTCCAAGGAATTTTTCTAAGCTCCTATGAATTTATGTGTATAGAAAAGTAAAAACTGCATGTACATTTTCTCTAGAAGTCTCTGTTAGTTATCTTGACATAAAAACCAAAACATTTATTTTCAGTGGAAATAAACTTGGGCAAGAATGATCAGCCATGTTAAAAGAGTGGTGGCAGCAGCTGTTCTATTAACACAGCAAGATGGTGAATGAATAATTGCACCATCTTTGTAATCCTGTTCTATCTATGGAGATATTTGATTGTTTTCTAATGACTTTTAAATCAGCTTATGTGAAATAAATTATAAGCAGGAAACTTCAATAGGAACTTCAGCAATAAAGCAGGAAGAGATGCACGTCTGCATCTCGGTTTTGCAAAGGAATTTAGCTTGATTTATTGGATGTGATTTCCAGTACCTCATGCCGTGCACAAGCATGTGCAAAGAGGGGGGCAAAGGAAGTGTAAAATCTGGTCATTCCTATTAAGAGCCACCCAGGGCTGAACACAGCATCCATCCACATAAGGCATGGGAGGGCACAGTCTTCCCCAAAGCAGCATGTCTTCCTGTGCCTGCCTCCTGCCAGGCTGACGTGCAGGGCTGCTCTGTCTGGAGGGAAGGGCTGCCATACAAAGACAGTAACCAAGGACACTTTTTCTGATTTCTCAGAAAAAGCACAGATAAATCATCTCAGACTGCTCTGGCATGAACTTGTCCTTGCCTACAGTTGAAACTATTATTGGAGATTAGATGCTGAGAAAAATCCCAAATGAAGGAGGCTTGAAAAGTGTAGGGGTTTGGAAAATAATTTGCAAAAAAAATCCTCCCAGGTAGGCTTTATAAATCCCAAAACAACCAAAACACTTCTTATTGCTCCAATTCCATATAGCATTAAGGGCCCATCTTATTTTCTGTCTGCCTGAAGGATGCAGTGTAGCTGCAAAAAAGTTCTTTGCCACTCAAGAAAAGTAAAAGATCTCTATTGAATTGCTGGTTTTCCTAACTCCACCTCTAAGAATAACATTTACAGTGAAGCACATACAAGGAAACTTCCTATAAATATAACCCTAAAGACTATACTTAGTCAGTCATTGAGAAATGAACAAAGAATTTTCCACTTGTGTTATTGTAGCTGGTAAAGGTTTACATTCTAATTCTTACAAAAGCATTTATATAGTGCTGTAAATTTACAAAGCACTTTCCAAACATAGATAAGATATATTCCCTGTCAAAAATGTCAAGGAAGACAAATGCAAGAGGAGATGCAGGAGGAATCCTTAGGAAGAATTAGGGACTACAGAGTCTTGAAAGCTGTGCTAAGTGGATATCAGTGCTCTGGAAAACACACAGCCTGATTCTTCAGCTTCTTGCATCAGCTCATACAGGTACAAATCAATTTCTTGAGGGACCTGACTTCTGCTTGACACCAATAAAAGCAGAAAGATCATGCTTCTTTCATTCTGGCACCAAAAAATGATTTAGAAATTAGCAGCAGGTAGAAATCTGACCACTAGATTTGAACCAGAGATTCAAAACTCGTTATGTTCAAAACCAAACCAAAGACCAAAACCCAATTTTGTGAGAAAGATGATTGCTAAAATGGCCTTTTCCAGAATTAAAAATCAAAACATCATTAAGAGGTTCAATATTGAGTCCAGTTTTGGATGCAGACTTCTGACCTAGACCAGCTATGCTAGAGATTTAAGGATGCCTTCCATGCTGTCCCATGGGTGATGAGACTTGGGAACTCAGGCTGCTTGAAGTCACTGAGCTAGCACAAAACAGTTGCAGCATTCTGCAGAATTAACACTAGAATTCTTTGTTAGAACAATTCTGTCCAAGCTTTCTCTCTTCTTACTGGATTTTGCTGCTGTAGCAGTTCTTCTTTGAAACGCTCCATTTAATTTTAGATGAGTCAATGAACCAGTAAAACTCCATTCCATGAAAGCTTGTTTAAAAGTCTCAGCTTTAAAATCTTTAAAATACTGCTGTTAAACTCTATGATTTATTCCCAGGGCCTGGGCTTGGGCCTTCAGCTGGGAAACCTTTTGTCCAACTCTGTTACTTTAAATATGAAATTCTGCTTGTGCAATCGCAGTATCCTCCAACAACATGGAAGGAAAAGAAAGTGCTTCAAACAAACAAGAAAACAAGCAAAGACTGAAAGAGAGATTAAGAGGGAAGGAGTGCCCTGAATGTGTCTTTCCTGCATCCAAATCATGATCTGAAAACCACACTTCAGTTTAAAGCAAACTTTGCACAACGCTCACTTATTTCCAACTTGGCATCAGCAACTTATGGCAAGGATCACATCCATTTTCTGGTGCATCAGTATTTCCTGAGACCATGAAAGTTAAAATGCAAGTCTATGTGGTGAATAAAAAAATTATAATAAACATTGTCAGAGCCCTTTGGATAGCGCACTTCNATCATGATCTGAAAACCACACTTCAGTTTAAAGCAAACTTTGCACAACGCTCACTTATTTCCAACTTGGCATCAGCAACTTATGGCAAGGATCACATCCATTTTCTGGTGCATCAGTATTTCCTGAGACCATGAAAGTTAAAATGCAAGTCTATGTGGTGAATAAAAAAATTATAATAAACATTGTCAGAGCCCTTTGGATAGCGCACTTCCTTTATTAACCTTTCTGTCAGCAGGAGCCCTGGCCAGATTTCAGTAAAGGAAAAGATTCAGAATTTCTCATGGGAAAAATGTTGGCTTTTCTGGCAATATTAAGAAAGAAAATATAATAATAATTCAAATCTGCACATTGGGGCCAAGCTCTTTTACAGCTCTGCAGTGATCTCTGAGCAACTCAGACCCCACATTATCAGTTGCATGAAGCAAACACCTGTGGGGTTTTGGCGCTCTGCCCTGCTGAAGTGTGGAAAGTTGAAAGACTTCCAGGGCACAAAGCCATGGTCTCATCCTTTCCTTATCACATGCCTCCTTCAAACACAATACTTTTCCAGTTGTCCTAACATTAGTGCTACTTCCTTGATCATCTTTCAAGACTCCCAACCAAGGTGGGTGACAGTGGTGCCACCTGCCTCCCCACCCACTGTGCCTCTTAGAGCCCTTGTGTTACACCTCAGCTGCAGTCCCACCACATCAACGGTGCCCAGAAGTGGATTAAGCATTCCTGACTGGCTCTTAGGGAATTATCTAGCACAGGTAGTCCCGGACAAGTGATGGCATGGCTTGCTTCAGTCCAGTCAGCGTGATTTTAGCCTGTACCTTTCTTCTGAGCCTCTTCAGGAAAATGAGAGGAAAATGTTAGAGGGACAAAACATGCAGAGCAAGTAGGTGACTTCTACCTGGGGCTGAAATTTGGACGTTCAAAGTTGGAGAGGATCCTAGCTCACACAGAAAGGCAAGGGAAAATAATCAGAGAGAAAACACTCCAACAGAGATGGAGTGATGGGTATCAGCCTGTAAAACTGAAGTATCTGGTGAAACTAGTAGATGGATTTGTTGTAAATAACTTTGTCAGCACTTCTAGTCCCCTATATCCCTGGAATGCTTCTGTACTATAGTAATGTAACTGAAAATAGTCTCCAGTCTAGTAGTATTAAATAACAAGTACAATTAGTATACATTCATTAGACTCATAAAATCATAGAATCATAGAACCATAGAATCATAGAATAGTTTGGGTTGGAAAGGACCTTTAAATGTCATCTAGAACAAATCCCCTGTGATAAGCAGGCACATCTTCCACTAGATCAGGTCACTCAGAGCCCCGTCCAACCTGACCTTGAATGTTTCCAGGGATGGGGCATCTACCACCTCTCTGAGCAAACTGTCCCAGTGTTTCACCACCCTCACTGTAAAATATTCCTTCCTTACATCTAATCTAAATCTGCCCTCTTTTAGTTTAAAACTATTACCTCTTGTCCTATCGCAACAGGCCATACTAAAAAGTTTGTCCCCATCTTTCGTATAAGCCCCCTTTAAGTACTGAAAGGCAGCAATAAGGTCTCCCCGGAGCCTTCTCTTCTCCAGGCTGAACGACCCCAACTCTCTCAGCCTGTCCTCATAGGAGAGGTGTTCCACCCCTCTGATCATTTTTGTGGCCCTCCTCTGGACCCGTTCCAACAGGTCCATGTCTTTCCTGTGCTGGGGACTCCAGAGCTGGATGCAGTACTCCAGGTGGGGTCTCACCAGAGCAGAGTAGAGGGGCAGAATCACCTCCCTCAACCTGCTGGCCACAAATTAACATTGATGCATTTGTAGCCAAGACACCTGCTAACATTAAAGGTAAGATTGGAGGAGAGTTCAAAGACCAAGTCCAGGTTGCAAGGTTGACTCATGGTCTATATGAGTGAGGGCAGTAATTAGCCAAAGTTTAGTTCCTCTTGTTCAAACTTTTGGACCGGCAAACAACACTTTTCATAATACTCTGTAACAAAACAGGAGCAACAAGAATAGTCTCAAAAACAAGACTTGTCAAATTTTTTTATAAAATTCACCTAATATTCAAAATGCCTGCAATGTTCCTAAGTGATCTGCTAGCCTTCACAATCAGGACCTGCTGTGCAGAATCTGAGCCGGCTTTCCAAAGATATTTTGGTGTCTGAAGATGCAGGGAGTATCTAGCAGGGCTTACAAATGTGGCAATTGCTAATTTGGCCTGCAATTCAGGATTAATGGCACCCATCTGCTAGGGTGCTTTTAAAGTTCAGTGAAGATGTTTTCTGCATTTTAAAACAAGGTAAATTTGAAAACCTGGACCTTTTACTGTCTGGTGAGATGCTCAGTTTAGCAGAGCCTGTGGCCAGTGCCCATATATTCCTGGGGATCTGAAGTTGCAGACCTAAGCTCAGGCTGCACAAAATGCTCAAGGAACCTCCAAGGGGACTTAAAATTACCTTTGGTCCTGGCTTCCAGATAGTATACATTTCCTTTTGCTAATGAGTCTTGTAAATGAGTCCTGAGTGTGCATGTAAGACACATGAATATCCCATTTGTTCTGCTGTATCTAGAGTTAGGTTTTGATTTGATAATTACATGTTTATCACACGAAGAAGCAAAGAAAGTAATTGTTTTTCTGTAAATCCAGCAGTATAAAATAAAGTTTGTGTTTCTAAAACAAGTCATTTTAGAAATATTGAGAACCAAAAAGCATGTATGGAAAAATCTTCCCAAATGAATTGGCCTGTGTTTTTTTCTATGAACTATTTCTTTCTCTGGCTTTTCCCAAGGCCTTTGTAAAGAAACCAACTGTCCCTTGGCCAAAAGGTTTGGTATTCCCGGCAAGCTGGTTCTGTTTGGGATTAGCTGATAAGGGTGCTGGAGATCACTTAACGGTCATCAGGTTCAGGTTACTCTACAGTGCTGTTGAAGCTGACTGTGTTCCTTTAGGTTGATTTTGACCCTAGCCAGATTTGAGAATCCTTCAATTTTGATGAAAAGACACTTGTGCCTCTTTGGAAACCCTTTTTACTAAGCCTGAAGGAGCCTCCAAAGTGCAGTCAGTTGGTATTATTTATCCAGATCATTGTATGCAGCCACACTGTTTATTCATCCCTTTAGACACAAAACCTTGATTTTTGCATCGTGCTACAGGGGAGAGATGTTTCTTACTCATTTCCTACAGCTTAGCCTGCAGAAGCACCATGCAGCAGTGCCTTTACATAGGTATTGCTATTGAAGACAGGCCAAGAGTGATGACCATTTAAACACCAACATTGTTCTACTGGGGGGAAAAAAACCCCAAAAATACTGAAAACAAAAACCCAGAAGCCTTCCACATTCATCTTTTGCCAAGTGCATACTAGTGTATCCATTTACAGTCATCCAGACTTATCTTTTAAAAGTACCTTTGCCTGTCCCAGTGGTAGAGGAGATGTCACAACAAACGAGGTCATAAATCTACAGCCATCCTCTTTGCAAACTTTGGTGTCTCTAGTGACTATGCCCAGCACCATTTCATTAATGAGTTACAGCAAGTTACATACACATCATATCTTTCCCCTTTGGAGAGGAACCACCAACTAGGAGAGCAAGTCTTAAACTGTAGGCAGTAAATGTCAATTGCCTTGAGGAAAGCTGGCTGATTACATCAGTCTGGCTTTCCTGCCTGTCCCCAGCTGCTAAAATCGCATTATGAAATAGCTGCAATGCACAGAAATCTTTCCACAATATTGTTTCGTCCTTTAAGCTACGGACACTATTCTCAGAAGACTATAGCTGAGAATGGAAGAAGCAAAACCAGTTTTCGTGGAAAGATCTTCCTAAGCTTTGGAGCTCTTGAACCTGTGTGGAGACCTGTGTCTTATGAAGTCAGTCTCAGGATTTCAATTCAGGGTATCGCACATTTCTTTCCTCAGCTTTTTTCATTTCAAGATACTTAGCACTGGTCTAGTACATGCTCAGTACCTTAGAGCTGTGCATGGGATCACACAGTTAGGAAAACTCACCTGTGAGGCCAGTGACCCATCACCACCTTGCTACTGCATCCAATAATTCAATTTTAAATGTATAAACAATTTTGGGAGCAGAATCAAGACCCCAGTGTCTCCCCTCCCACCTGACAGCTATACCCTCCTCCCTTTGCACACCTTCCTCCATCACTCGCCTATTGTTTTCTTGAATAAGTAGTTGCTGTAAGTCTTTTTTAAGAGAATACTAATCCTTTTGATGCAAGTTAGGTGTGCCCTGGGAACACCTTCTGGACTGAACTCTCCAGTTTGCAAAGACACCTGGTTCTTTGTTTCAGTCGGCTTGGGTATCAGTTCCATTTTAAATGTCTCTGCCCTGCCAAAGCTGTGGCACATTGGGAATGAAAAGAAGCAAAACATGAGGCATCTAGGAAAGTTTCCATTAAAAAGTGAGGTGCCGGTGGAGTTTAGGTGAGCAGGGCATTTCAAAATATTTTGGGATTATATATCTAAATTATGCTGAAGTCCAAGATGAAGTGCATAAATCTATGCCTGGATGTAGTGATTAGGACCATGGGAAAATTTATGGGTGTCAGCCTTGATACGGGGCACCTCTGGATTAGACAGCAAGCTGATAAGCTTAGAGAATGCTTTAAGAAGAAATTTCAGTGCCCAAAGAGACAGTTAGATATGAGCTGACAAGTGAGGCTTTTTGTAGATCTACATACTTCCCTGTCTGCAGTTCAAAACTCTTACAGCTTATCTATTACACAACTCACATTAAAACATTCTGCAGCAAACATTCAACATGTTCTCTTTTTCAAGACACTACTACCACAGTTGCATTGTTGTTGATTGCTTCAAAATAGTAGTATATATTTACTTACATGTGTGGAGATATAAACACACACACATACATATACATGAGTACTGTCAAATTAAAAGAATTAAAAATACTAGCACATCATATTTTTCAGCCTGCCTCTCACCAACAACTAGAAAAAAAGCAAGTTCTGGAATGGCAAAAAAATCAAGTCAAATTAATGAGCCAAATTCTCAAGTAGTGTAAGATGTCAGAACTACTAGATGAAGGTTGGGTCAATATATTTAAAAAGAGGTAAAAATTCAGGGAAAATTTTGAGTATCATATTATTCTTTCTAGTTCATAATATTTTTCCAAGTGTGCAATTTCAGACATATTCCTCATCATGGGTAATTAACAGATTGTAAACAGCACCTAATTTCCTTTCTTTTATTTTTCTGATCTTCACTATACTTGCATTATCTCTGCTCCTCCACCACTCCACCTGGCAGTCTTGGTCTACTGATAATTCCTGTTCTGGCTGTCTGTATTTACAGTCAGGCAGTATTTAAAATCTCAAAGGTGAACTCATGCCTGTTTCAGTACGCTCTTTGGCATATTAATGTGCTGAATATGGCTATGTCTACACCAGCAACACAGCCTGCCCTCTGATTCCAAAAGCATGTTAAATTGCCCTGTGTCCTTACGCAAAATTTGCCAGTTCCCTGAGAACTTGAGAAAGACTCTTGCTCTCTGGGGATATGTGCTCAAGACCAGTGTCCTGGTACTCCTAAATTCCTTTCCTTTCTTTCCTTGCTTTACAGAGAAAAGGGTAAAGTTATTTTCCTGCTCTGTTCTATTGACATTGTAGATCTGACTGCCCCCTTTGACCACCTAAAATGTTTCACTGCAAGCTTAAAGGAGTGCAGAAAGCACCTGCATCCATTTTACTATTATTTATCAAATTGCGTAGCTGCACTGTCACAATATTTGGGATGTTGTGGACTTCTATGTGTAATACCATGAGTAACACTGCTTCAATTGAATAATTACATCATCAAAGACAAAAAGTATTTTGTCTGACCCCTATTTTACTTGGGCCACAAATAAAGTCTTACACAAGTTATGATCACTACAAAATGGAAAAACCTAGATGTTAGAACAAGTCACAAAGCACACAGCGTTCCAAAGAATAAGCCAAAGTCCCAACTACAAGATGAAAGGAACACATAATTTGCCTGTACAGAAAGGAAACCTCATCCTCAAAATTTGTGTAGTACCATAAATGCATGGAGCATCACATGGACCAGATACAAAGTATGTACTGCAGGCAACCAGTGAAAAACCAAGATGGCAAAAAATCAAGTACAGTTGCTGGCCACAGGAACTATAAATTTTTCTAATTCCTTCTTTTACCTTTTCAGAAGAGGTTCTGGTTCCACATGCAGATTTTATTAATTATTTTTAATCTATATTTTCTATAATCTATATTAACCATTCTCTTTGGGTTTTACACAAGCTTCACTGCCATGGTATCTTCTGAACAGCAGCTACAAACAGCTTCTTTGATACCTGATTATTTTAAGGTTTTCATTAGATCAGAATGTTTAGAAAAGAAAAAGAAGTATTGATTCAGATTTGGCCAGTCAGGGATTATAGCCTCAGTTCAACATGGTCCTTCACTATGGAGAGCAGGAATCTTTCACAATTCCATACAGTCTTTCAGAAAGAAATTCCTTGGTGTGCAACCATCCTAGTTTATCAACATCTGACCAATAGGTCATCAGAGATCCACCACCTGCTCTGAGGAGCAGAATACTGATTTCTCCATGGACACCTGAGAAAAGGACACTTGAATGACAGTGTGCACAACAGTGAAAGAAGTCACAGCTGCACGGCAGATTCTTCATTTTTAGTGTCATGATCAGTGGTCACCTGGTCAGATGAGAGCCCTGATCTTTCTTGTCCCTTCTCTTTTTGTCTTTCCAGCCATTCAGCTTCCCACTTCCCTTTCTCCATTTCTGCTATGTAATATCAGGAGGATTTCCTGCTTATTCAAGATACACTGGAAATAACACAGAAAAAAACATGTCCTTTGGCCTGGTGGAGAGAGCGCCTTTCATCATCTCTAGCACCTTCTCATGATGCAGTCCTCAGGCCCTCTAGTGCCCCCTTCTCCACACACTTCATATTACTTTTTCTGGTTCATAATAATGCCTAGTTTGCTCATCATGCCCATCTTTCTCTGTTCCTTCCAACATACTATCTCACTCCTATGTCTCCTCTTCCTTATGAAATTACTCCAGCATTGCTAGGCACATATGAAGTGCTGATGACTATTCTTGCATTCACAGCTGATCTAGCTGATCTTCTTCCTCTGTAGCTGCAGCTTGTAATGAACACGTAAAGCAGTTTCCAGCTGCTCTCCCCAGACAAGAAATAGAAAGCATGGAAAGAAAGGAGTCAGAGATGTGTCCTGCCAGCTCTCTGCAGACCGCAAGTAAACGCTTTACGAACCAGAGTGGAACCAGGAGCCACAGCCTGAGCCTTAGCAGGACTCCATTACTTCTAATTACATAATGGGTTTGCCCCACAGATGCTTCCCTTTCCTTCTGAGGGCACAGGATCACTAGAAGACAATCCTCATCACACCTCTTTAACCACACCTAGCCAAGTGCATGCATTTCACTCCTGGAAAATTTCCCCATCAGCCTGTTCCTCCGGCGCTTAAATATTTTTGTGGTTCTTTTAATAGTACAACAGGAAATACAACCAAAGTAGATGGAGTAAAGTTGAGCTGACTTCAAGAAGTCCAGATGTTTGGAAGGTACACAAATGCCTAGATCAAAATCACTTTTTGGTCTAGAATTCAATCTGGAAAAGCATGCCAAGGATATTAACGAAGCTAATTTTGGTAGTTTTTCTGATTTTATCTCTCTTGGAAATGCCAGAAAACCAGCCTTTGACATTTTCATTTGGAGTCCCACAAAAATCAAGGAAGTGGAAAGGCAGAGGAAACAATAAAAATCAATGGTTGTTTTGTTTGAGGCTTGGGAAGAGGCTTATGGCAGTTTATATCTCTGTCCATTTGCTCATTCCTAATTTAGGACTCCTGTCAAGCTCAAGTTTCTTTTAAAGCGCAGCCTCTCTGTGATACCTGCTGTGATAAGCAGTGGTCAGCTGAAGCTTAATCTGGGCACTTGAGCTCTTATTTGTCCCCTCAAGTCCTCTCTCTCCCAGGTGTGCCTATGGTCACCATGACGAGCAGCTCTAGTTCTGTTTGACACCTCATGTGGCCAAGACCAACACCTTCAACCTGGAGACAATACTCAGCCCATGTATCCACAGCACTTCAAAATCTTTCAGCTGGCTTCGCCTGACCTCCTAAGACACTGCCAATGTCATCCGGGCACCCACAGCATGACCAAACTATGCCGTTTGCCAGCTCCTCTCTTGAGGACGGAAATGCCTTTTTCTCCAGCATTGCCAAATGAAGCCATGCCCCAATTTCAGCACTCATAATACTGCTGTGACCATCATTCCCCAGTTGGTTATTTATGTTAAGCCACCTCCATGGGCTAGTTCTTGCCTGCCAGATCCAGGACAAGTGCCTCACCTCAGGGTTAAAGCCCCTTGAGCTCTACCCCAAGTCTCACTCACCTCTCGCTTGCTGACTCCTGCCTCCAGGAGGGCATTTTCAAAATAAAACTTTTGCTCTTTCTTCCATATTTTCCCTTCTGACAGACAACTTCCCTAAGTAAATACCCATGGCATTATCTCCTCATCTTTCTTTGAATCCTGCCTTAAAGCTCGACTTAGCTCTGAAACCTGCAAAAATCTTGGCACTAGCCAGAGTGCCTGTTTGCAGATACCACAGCCATTTTGGCTGCCCAAAGTACAGCAGAAGGGAAAAGGAGGCAAACTCTCCTTTTGTGGGAGGCAGGACTGGTGGGTGAGATCCTGGCACAGGCAAAACAAAAGCTGCCTCTCCCCGCTTTCTCTCTTTGCCCAGGCCGGGCACCCCGGCAGCAGCATCTTTTGCAGAGCCTGTGAGGAGCAGGGATGGTAGGAGGTTGCAGCAGGACAGTCTGCAAAGCTGGGACATGCCCCGTGCAGCAGAGCCACAGCTCAGGACTCACCCCACACTGTGGTAAAAGCTCAGCAGTCATCCCAATCCCTTTGATGAGAACATCACATTTTCCGCAAGCTCCTTCTTCTTTATCCTTGCCTAATTTTTCTACCCAGCTCCTTCTTAAGAACAGTGAGAGGTCAAAAATGCATCTCAGAGAGGTTTTTGATAATCTGATCTGAAGTCCGCTGCAATTTTTCTAGTGTTCTCAGATAGGATCTTTGCTGGGGACCACAAATAATGTGCTGCCTCTTGAGATCCCATAAGGAGTTTTGCTCAGAGCATGAACATAAATTGCCATGAACATGGCTTCCACTGAGCTAGCATGTATCTCATTCCCAGTGCGTGGTGCCTGTGTCAATTGTCCATTCAAAAAATTTGTACTCTGGGCAAATTTACATGCCAGGTGCAAGGCAGTCACATTTAGTATAAATGTAGACTATACATTTTATTTTTATATATTTATAGTTATAAATTTATATGTAAGTATAAATTTAAAAAATAAGCATTTAGAAATCTGTAGACTTTAAACATATACACACAAAGAGAGGTTCATAAGCTTACTTTCTGGGCAACCCAGGCCACAGGATGCCAAACCACACACCCCATAACCTTTTTTTTTTTGTATGAGACCCTCATGTTTAAAAGCCATGCAGTGTCTTTAAACTGAGAGGTGACTCTGTATTAACGAAGACATGGGGCAACTCAAGCAGGAGTTGTAGGCTTTTCTGGGATACTTCATGAGCTGCTGTTGACTGGACAGTGTGGCGGCAGTTTGTGATACTGTTTGCAATCCTTAGAATCACATTTCTGGCACAAACATTCATAACTGCGCATTGGGAATAACTTGTTTCTCATTCACCATGATCTGTGCTTCACAGATGTCAGAATTTCACCCTCAACTCCCTTTTCTGAACTGCCGCCTGGAATTTATTTTCTTTAGTCTGGAGGCAGCTGGTTGCTCTTAGACTCCTGAAGTCCTTATGTGAACACCCCACTGATTTCCATAAGGGATCTCCCCAGACCGAGAGGGCAGGCTTTGATCTGCTGCAAGCAATAGGAAAGGGCAGAATCAATTACAAATTGTTCCCCTCTGCTTTACTAACCTCTAAACTTTGGGGTTGGAGGTGAGGGGCATGGGGTGCGGGGGAGACCAGCAGCCATCTGCAACAGCTATCGTTTCCCCTCTGAAGCAAGGCAGAAATGCAGGGTGAGTCTGTCCTGGATGGCAAGCTTGCAACTGTGCCGTCAGTGGTGCTGGGGATGCCCTGGCCATGCAAAGCATATCACCCGTACAATCTGCATCCCCAAAAGTTTCACAGAGGTCAGAACTACACCTACGAACCTGGTAAAGAACCGAATTGCTTCAGTGCCACTACACTCCCGGGCTGAGCAGAGAGCTGAAGGCGATTCTTGCTTCTGCCAACCCCCTGGGACTTGGGACTAGTTGCCCACCCTCTCTCTGCCATACTTTTCCATCTGTGAAATGAATTTCCATTTTTCTTCCCATGAAACAGGAGGAGAGGAGGAGGGACTTTTGATAGAAGGGTATAAATACATAATACTCTGTGAAACACTCAGAAAACCATAGATTGAATTAATTCAATTGTTTTGGTTCAGACAACTCTTTCTTGAGCAATAAATGTTTCATTTCAACATCATGTAAATGGAGTCCTTTGACTTCATAGAAATGCTTTGTTTAGGTGGTTCTCTAAAGTTTATGTATTTAAATGGTTAAAAGAAATAAACAAGAAATATTTTCTGCTGAAGCAAAGCAAAATGTTTGCTTCACTTGACATGACTTTATTGTCACCTCTTTGTTTCTATTTGTTTGAAAAACCCATCTGCAGACCAGGTCTCAGTGAATATCCCTCTTCCCTCCAGTTTTACAGTTAGGCCAACAAGCAGCAGAAGCAGCAGCACAGCACTTCAGGAGCCATCAGCCAGGCGTGCACAGTCCTTGCACAACAGGATCACGAGCAAAGCACAGCTCCCCAGGCTTGACTGGAAAACTACAAAAAACCACAAATAAAATCAACAGCAGCAGTAACACATGCTTCATAGGAACAGTGAGGCATAGAAAGGCATCACCATAACGGAACAAGGTTTTCAGACTAATATTTGGCATCAGGAACTAGAAGACATTCACAGCTTTACCAAGCTAGCAATAAAAAGACTAAACTAAAAAACAAGATCATAAAATAGTGGTTCCTAGGTCACTGATATTAAGCAAAGTGGTAAAAAAGGGTATAGACAATCACTGTTTCCAATTTTAATGTTTTCAGTCTAAACTGAAAATGTTGGGTTATTACACAAATAAACAACTGGGGTTTTTTATTTCTTAATGATCTCAGGGAAGACATAACTTACACAGCCATAGGAAAGGTAAGGATGGCTCAGAGCTCGAGAGCTGAAAAGAGAGCAAAATGAAGAGTAAGAGGAAAGGGCAAGGGGCAGCTTGCAGAGAGGGCATGAGAGGGTGAAGGGAAACACAAGTTTCCCTGCAAGCCACAGGCAGAGTTCTTAGGCACCCTGGGACCCATCTCTACTTCAAAAAGTGGTTTTTGAAAGAGATTAGCGTGCACTGTTGCACAGTTTGTACTAAGCTAATCCTGTGGGAATACATTTGGTTTTGATCGCAAAATACGGAATACATAATACAAGTCTCAACTGCTCTCTCGAGCAAACAAGCTTGCCCTTCCAGTGGGCACTCGATCCTGCACCCCACAACCTGGGGTGCCTGATGGGGTGCTCAGCTTGGGTGCAGCATGCACACATGTCCCTGACCAGGGCTGGTGGAGAAGACAGGTGTTTGCAGTAGATCCTTTCCTCTTGCTTTCCATATGGACATGGTTGCCACAGCTGGCACTGCGGCAGGATCCACAGGATGGGAAGAGGATGTGGGATAGTATGGGGAGGATGGGGGCATTCAGTCATAAAGAGGGCACCTGTTGCAAACACGTGCACACAGAAATACCATGAAGGAAGCTGCCCAGGGCATTTCATGTTTCTTTCCATGTTTTGAAGAATAAGAGGCATTATCTGAACGGGTTTAAGTTAACAACGCAGCTGTGAACTCGGTATGCTCCGGAGGCTTAAGTAATATAAACCTACAACATGACATTCACAGTGACCCTCTAAGTAATTTTCAGTTCATAGCAATTAATTCACAGGTGTCAGGTATTTGCTCATGTAAATGGTTTTCATGTAATTAAATACCACAGTTCAATACTTGAGCAACAGCACACACAAAATCTTCACTGTGAAGAAAAAAATTCTTTGCAATGCTTTATTCTGCATAAGGCAAACACAGGGCTGTGGCATGCACAGGCAAAAGATAATCAGAGAAAACACCCAAGGTACCCTGACCCGCCGGCTGGTATATCTTAGCTTTGCCCCACCATGGAGCTAGCATTTAGCAGGGACCAGGCCGTCTGTTGCACTGACCGGCAGCACCCTGCTCCCTGCACCTGTTGCCTCCCATAGGCACGGTCGCCGTGCTGGGGAAGGGGCTGCCTCTTTAGCCTGGGCCTGCACAGGTGCAGGGGTGAACCCTGAGGGCAGTGTGGGGGTGGGGGCAGCAGTGGGGCTGGTGGAAGAGCCATAGCACAGCCCCCGCTCTGCTGGCTCAGCCCAGCGCTTCTCCTGCACTTGAGGACACCGCATTGACACTGTCTGGCTCCTGCAAAAAGGGGTGGCTCTGATCCAATGTTCCCACCTCCTCCTTTTGCCAGAGCTACCAAACCTGTGGCTATGTGATAGTCAGAGCAGGGAGCTGATCTGGCAGAAAAGTAACCGGGAGTAAACCCAAAGCTTCATTTTCAACTAAACCAGCTCTCAAATCCAACCCGACAGGGAGTGGTATGAATACAGTGCAGAAGAAAAGAGGCAATGACAACCTGGGGAGGGAAGGACTATTTCTTGAAGCAGCAGCAGTGTAACATCAGCATAAAGTGACTTTTAGGTTACTCATAAAGATGGGAATAAATGCTCCTCTAAACTCATTCTGCAATCTATGGATGGGTCATGCAATGTACGAACAGCAAGGCAATAACATTAGGGATGTTGTGATGGGCCCTCTAATGATCTGGGTTCAGTAACTGGCTCATCCCCACCTCACTGCAGCATGTCACCAACCCACCCACACACCTCCTTTCCTTAGTTAACCACAGAGCCATTCCTCCCTTGCCTGCAAGGGACAAAAAGCCAACAATGAGTGGGCTAGAAGAGTTAGAAAAAATAATATTTAATCTAGTTTAATGGAAAAAAACCAACTGCATTCCAGCCTGAGTAAGGCAAAATTGTCTCAACACATAAAGCCAACCTGCTTTGATGGATGTGCAATCTGAGGTTCCCTAGTGCTGACAGTCCTGTGAAACCTGTATAAACAGCCAAAACGGAGCTGAATACAACCAGTTCTGGATCTGCAACACTGTCCTGTACACAGTCCATAAAATGCTCTTAGGCACAAAACATCTATTGAAATACTCTCCGCTGCCTCCAGCTTTCACAGGACAAGGGTGGTATTTCTGCAAACACATTTATTTTCATGGCACTGTTCAGGGTCCTCAAGCCCAAACCTCTGCTCAGGGCAGGGCCAGATCTGAAGCTGGATCCAGCTTTGATGCTGGACCAGGTTGCCCAGGGCCTTCGAGCATCTCCAAGGCTGGGGATACCAGTCATCTGTGGGCAACCAATGCTACACAGAGGTTCTGACAGAGGCACTTCAACTGTCATGTAATCCATCCAAAGGCCAAAGGCGCCAAGAATACAGAAAGATCTGGGACAAAATTTGGAGTTCATACACTTAAGCCAGCACCAGCGATGGGTGTCTCAATCCAGCCTGGTGCCAGCCGGTGTTCAGGAAGGCGACTTGGCCTGTCGAAATCTGAGAAACCTGATTTCCAAACTGCTATGGTTTGTGTTAGCTGGCGGCAGAGTGGAAGACCTGGAGCTCCCTCTCTTCCCTTCTCAGCTCTGTCCCTTGTGCCTGAAGTCAGCTTTTAGCTTGAGCAGATGCCTGGCTCAGCTGCTTGGCCCTTTCCCTACCACCCCAAAACATCACCTAGGAGGCGAGGACCATGCTCCAGCCACTGGCACAGAAATGGGGTAGAAAGCTGCTGGCTTTTGCCTTTTCCAGCTGAAGCCTTTGCTGAAGAGCAGCTGGTAGCACGCACCAGCAGCTCCCTGCTCCCTGGTGGGACATCTGCTCACCCAGCAAGGAAAGTCACAGGGAGTTGCCTTCATTTTTTTAAGAAGTTTCATTTAGAACATGTTTCAAAATGGACACCAAGGTGCTGGGCTTGTCATGGGCTTGATGCAAGGAGAAGCCAGAAAATTCAGGAGAAGGAACTGGGAATTAAGAAACCAGAGTTAATACTGAGGTGTGCAGGCTTGTTTCCATCTAAATCAACAGGGACTGTGTTGTTGGCTTCAGTGAAGTGAGACTTTCACCCAAGCACCAGTGGTGCCAGCGGAAGGGATAGCAGAAAGATTTAATTATCCAAATAAACAGGGTGATCCAGGTTCTTCAAGTTACTTCAAACTGGAGGCTAATGTTCAAATAGTTAAAAGTCAGTCATCATGATCTGTGACTGGCATGCTTTTCACAGTTCAATCAAGTTGATTTTAAATCAGTCAACAGACTTCTCACTGATTGCTAGAGCATGTCAGGGCTTTCTGCTGGTTTCAAGAGAACATTTTACAGTTATGGCCTGCTCTTGTCCTCAGGGTCTCTTAACGCAGCTTTCTCTGCAAACCTAGCCCAACTGCACTGAGCTTGTAAGTCTTCAGAAAGGAAAACAATATTTATGGTAGCAACGAGGTATTAAAAGAGGAATTAAAAACAAAGAAGCCACTGCCCCTGTAACTCCTTATAACTCCCTTGCCTGCAGTGGTGGGAAGCTTTCTGAGGGGTCCGTTTTAAACTCAGCAACAGCTGTCTTGCAGAGGCTGAACACAGTAACTAAAAGGAAAACAGTTTTCCTTTTGCTAACAAAAGAGAGATTTTGTAACTGCTGCTTCTGCAAGTAACAATCCTCTGACCTTCAAAAAAGCATACCTAAAATTGCAGCAGATCCTTTTCCCAGGTACACAGCTAACTGGGCAAATTTTCAAAACAGGGAGCGTTTCTGTGGACTCTAATGGAGTGCAATGAGAACTGCTGCAAATTATCACCCAACATGCATTTAGCACCGTATGTACACAACTGGGTTCTGAGAGAAATATTTGCTATTAAATGTAATTAATATCTACCTAATCATTAATGCATAATAACTCTCATCATATACTAGGAATCCTAGATTTCCCAGCATTAATCAGCCTACAGAAGGCAGGACCAGAAGATATCACTGATGTCAACAATTTAATATGATTCAAATGTATATGAATAATGAGAATGTTCACAATAATATTGTACAATAAGCTATTTCATATGAATAAGGGAAAAAAAAAAAAAAAAGGACTTTATTGTAACATCAACCACATATTTGGTAAGAGGGGTTAATCAGAAGTTCCCAGCTGGCTGGCTGTTTCCTGACCGCCCACTGCGGATTTATTTCTCCCTCTTCCTTCCAAGGGTGAGGTGCTGGCCTCTCCACTCCGGACTGCTGTGCTGGACAGACCAGTTAAGATATTTGGCAATTTCCAAGTGACTATTAAATTACCCATGCATATTTTTGACCTAGTTATAAAATATAATCACTGGGCAATATCCAGGAGAACACAGAAGACTGATAATAAATTGCAGATCCTGTGTCAAAAATCCAATCCTGGCAGTAAACTAGGCTAATTTTCTGACAGTTGTTTTTACAGCCTTTTTAACCCAAAGGAGCTGGGAGTGGCAGAGCATGCATCCCTGTGCTGGAGCTGGGCAAGCAGGCTGCCCTGTCGGCACCGGGACAGCCTGCTCCACAGCACCGTTGAAAGAAATAGAAAATTCTTCTTCGATAAAACACTTTTGAAGAAATGTGATAATTCAGCATCAACTGGGAGTGGGGATGGAGTTCAGAAAAAAAAGATTACTTTTTTGTTGTTGTTGTTGCTTTTGCAAATTTTTTTACTCTATTTGGCATTGTCCAAATACTGTCAGTTTTTCACCAGTTTTGGGGGTTTTTTTCATACTCACTTCTTTATCTTTCCACAAGCCAAATGGAAAGAAAGAGAGGTAAAGAAGTTAACCCAAAGTTTTACTGATTTTTTCCAAAGAGAAACCCAACATTCCCAGCAAAATTTTTTGTTTCCCTCAAAAACTGTTGAGTGAACCTTGTGGGTAGCTCTTCTTACAACTATTGGATTCCCCATGAAGAAGAAAGCAAGAGCTTATTGTTGTACCAAAAGCAATAGGGCTCTAGAGAGTCTCCCGTCCAGCAAATTCACTGCACAGGTCACTGGGGCCTCCTGATGCCACCATTACTAAAGCTTAACTTTCTCATGGGCATGGTGATGCCAAGACCCATGTTTTACCATCCTGCCATGAAATGTAATTCCTGCAAATGAAACCCCTGCTAGCAAAAAGCAGTGCAGCCTCCCATTCAAACGCTGCTATTACTTGTGCCAAGCATGAACAAGAAAATTTGCTTTGAGCCCTCCCCTGTCTGCCCTTTTATTCCTTTTCTGCTCTTTCTGAAATTTAGACTTTGTTTTCTGTGTGTCCTGTCTTATGTCCCTCTTGTTCCAGCGAGGGCAGCCCAGAATGAGCAGTAGCCCACTTTGGCGAGCAGCAGCCCACTTTGGCAAACAGCAGGTGACACAGCACACCTCCTTCCCAGTGGGAAGAGCCCCTCTCCCACCAGGGAAATGGCCCGGCTGCAGCTGGCAGAGCTTTCTGCAGTGAGAGCAGCCAGCATGCTCTGGGCTTACTGCATCGTCATTGTACCATGGTATAGACAACACCACTGAGCGGTGGGAGGGGTGAGTGCCACTACGGCTGAAAGCTCCATCTCAGCAGGGCATTGTCCTCTGCTCAGTGCTGGAAGAGGGCCAATGCCCAAGCCTCCACGGCCACCTCTGCTGATGTTGAGGGATAAAGATGTCATCATGCGTCCTCTTGACAAGGGGGAGAACTGCCCTCTGACAAGTTTCCATTGCTGTTAAAAGGACTAAAATTTTGACTATATATAGCTTTCTCTGAAGTTTGATACCCAATCACATTAATTCTGCCACAGGCATGGGGCAGCAGAAAGAAGACAAACATGGGAGCAGGGAGAAGCTCAGTAAAAAGGAAAAGAGATGTCAAAGACAAACATTCATAAAGAAGATTTTTACACACAGACTTTGCACCCATTCAGGCTAGCTAATGTGATACTCTGTATGAACACTCTTGCTCCAATTTAAGAGTGCCTTTGTCCACTTTAGCTTAAACCTGTTCCCAATCAGCTAACGCAAAGCTGAGATAAACCTGGATTAAATGAAGACTGGAATGTACAGAGAAGGACTACTTGGAAATTGCGTCCCAAGGCACACACTTACTTCAGCTGGCTGAAGCACTGATTTATATGATGGTGTTTCAGGATGGAAATCACATCAACATTTAATTGAATATACGGGACATTTTGGAAGACCTTTCTTTGGTTGTTTTTTTATCAAGCATTTCATGAGACTGTGATCCTTGAGAAATACTAGAACCAAGAAAAATAATAAATTATAGTAAAATGATGGCAATAGTTATTGTATCTAGATGAGAACAAAGAGCTGCATGCAATCTGAATGGCAGAGGATCAAAAAAGGACCTGATTTTTTTTAATTTTCATGCTAAAAAAGCCCCAACTGTTTTTCCCTTAATAACCAGCATTTCCAATATAATCAAATGTGCCAGGGAAAGAATATATCCTGGAGTGCTATGGGTGGCTTTACAAGTCCTGAAAGAACCGATAACTAACTCACAGCCCAGCGGCTGAGGAAATGAGACAGACTTTCTGGACCCCCTGGCGTGGACCTGTGACCGTTCATGACAATGCCCAGAGAGACCAGATTGCTCAGGGTCCTGGGTGCGGGGTGCATAGCTACCCAGTCTGAGGTAGGCGACTTGAAGTCAGCTCGGATTCGCAGCAGTCATAACCTATGTACGACAAATTTAATGGCCTGATTTCATTTGCAAATGGAGTTGTGCTGTCTGGGTTGCAAAATGTACTTCCATTTATGTTGGAAGGTATACCAGAGAGATTAGTTGAATAGCCAAAGACTGGCTCTATCCTGTTTTCACAGAGTGTACTCTTCCCTGCTGGGATCACGGTGACAAGGAAACAGAATAAGCTTGCACTTTCTCTTCTAACATTGTAAAAAAAACCTCCAGGGGGAAGGACAGAAGCAAACCGCCCTCCTTGGTCTCCTTCAGCTGAGAGGATGGAAAGGTCAGTTGAGATTATATTGAGCTTTGCTTCAGGACCACAAGACATGCTGTTCATATAATTAATCCTCCATGGCTATTCCTATGCCCAGACCTGCTTGATATTCATTCTGTCACTGAAATCGGGAATAAACCTCGTAACACCAATGTAGTGTTAAAAGGCAGGCATTCTTTATTCACGGCGCCGGGAACATGGGGGATAGTTCCTCCCAAGATCATGTTCGTTCCATCAGTCTAAGAAACAATCTTTTATACCTGCACGGATACATAGCCAATACATATTCATTATCCTTCTATTAAATGATTGGTTAAAGACTCTTCGCCTACCATGTAAATGACTACGCATGCCCACTATGATTTGTGAGACTTTTACTTCCTTGATCTTTTGAGTCGGAGGGTTTCTTGAGTCGGTGGTCCTTGAGTCGGTGGTCGCGATCTCCCCCTGCCGGAATTACCTCTTAGTTCACTTAAACTTGGCACCACTAAGTGGTCCTTCACAGACCGTTAACAAAACAGGTAATTATTCACTCCAAAGCCTTTGTTCTAAGTTTCTATAGTTACATTTTCACTACTTATCACCAGCCTATATTATATTTCATTATTGTTTAGTTCCCCATCACCTTGGTTACAATTCCACTTGCAAAGAATAATGATAATTTTAGGTATCTTCACTTCAAGACATACAAATCACAATGATTAGTTATTTCATTTCAAGTTAACATTGTCCCAGAGTTAATACCAGAACTAATCTTTTATACAAATATTTATAAAATTGCCTGTAACACACTAGCAATAGATTTCAGCATTTTAACTTCCAGTTTTCAGAGTACCACTAAGAGAGATTCATGTGAGAAAATAACCTGTAATTAGGTTGGCCAGACAAAATTGTGGAGAAATTTATAAAAACATGATCAAGTTTATGTCTGGGACCTCATGCCACCGTGCTAGGGCAGTGGTGAGAAGATTTGAAGAATTTAGTTTTTTCCCGCCTTGAGCAATGTTCTGCTCCGTCTATACAACAAACTGCCATCCACTGAGTCCACTTGAACAATTTTGAAATGAACAAATGTATGTGAGAGGAAAACATGGCTGGTTAAGTGTTCATGGAAAGCAACTATAAGGGACTGGCTGGCAACTTCAGCCTTAGTTCCCTTCCAACTCCATATGCGTACTTCTAGGAGAGGGTATGAAGTTTTTCTATTTCCAGCTCCTGCAGCTATGTCACAATTTGTGGTTTGCAAAACTAGAAATTAATGAAGTATGCTGGCATTAGGAGGAGTCCTTGAGAGGAAAATCCAGCAATAAAAGGCTGGTAATTGCTGCCGAACAAGGAACTGATGGATAGCACACCATGCTGGTTGCAGGTAGGTAGGTAGGCAAAGTGACTCATGAAGTAGGCTATATAAAGGGATGAGTAATCAATGAAAGCAGAGTGGAAGAACAAATAGTCTTGTATGAGAAAGGCAGCTGCTGCTGGAGATCACCCGTCTAGGACACAGTAGCAGTAATGAAAAATCGGTTGGAGTAGAATAAAGAAGGGGAATGGGAGAAAGCAGAGAAAGCAGGAAGAGCAGCAATTCCCAGTCCCAATTTATTCAAGAACTAACGTCAGTCACAGCAGCTGCAGCAATTCCTGGCCATGGGCAGAGGAGGAGACAGTCAGTTCTTTAAGCAATACGCTCTGACCCATCTTGCACATCTGCAGCGGCATGCAGAGGGGATGGAGGCAGAGAGCTTATTGCAAATGGTAGCTAGAGGTGCATCTGTTCTGGGCCCATGGATAAAGCCAATCAGACAGTGCAGGTTTGAAAGCAAAGGGGAACATGCAGTATTTTGAGCCAGAAACACTGTCATGGTGTTTGGGTGTTAGAGCATGAACATCCATGTGGTCAATTGTCACTGCAGAGGACAGCAGAGCTCAGAGTTACTAAGGGGGCTTCTTCCCAGACCCCTGCAAAGCTGCCGTGTGCTCTAGTGCCGCCCCCCCCAGCCCCGTTCCAAGGAGCCCTGCTGCTGTGCGCTCCCCTGGCTGCATGCACAGCAGCAGGGGAGCCTGCCACCCCTTCTGCGGACACCCGGAGCCAGGGGAAGATGAAGCTGGTCTCCCTGATAAGGGGACCCCACACGGAGCTAGGACAGGCCAGCACATGCACGTGGATCCAGAAGCACAGCAGCAGTTGCACCCCACAGTGAGACACAATGTGCTGAGGCTTTTCCCTTATTTGGGTAGGTATGGTCCATTTATGCGTTAAATGAAAGCCAGACCATTTCTCCTCTGACTGTGATTATTGAATCACACTCAATAACAGAGACAGGGAATACTCTGACACTTCAGCCCTCTGATATGTTGTTTGCCCAATTCTCTTAAACTCTGCTAAATCTTAAACTATTTCCCCAGTAATTTTGTATATTTGGACTGTATATCCAAGCAAAGCTTTGGAGTTAATCACTACGCTAGTCATTGGGGCTGAACAGGAATGGGATGGATTTGTCCTTGTTCTCAGACTGGATAAGCCCACCCATTAAGAGAAAGTTTCCTTGTTCATGCTCTCGGATTTGAAAAATGAAACTCCATATCTGCGCTATCCTTGCTTAGACTCTGATCCCATAAACACTCTCACTAAACATTTGCAAAGAAGAGGAAACACAGCCAAATCCTATTAAGTTATAGTGAGCAACAATCCTATTGCAAGACATTTATGTTTTCTGCATGTTCTACTGGGAAAGAGGTCCCTTTAAAGCTTTCGATATGATTTAAGCACAAATGCTTTTTATATAGGTCAGGAAAGAGAAATGTAATTTCCCCTAGTTTTGTCTGGTTGAAGTTCACTGTTCTAGCACTTAATTAATGACTCTGGTGAAATGTTTTGAAAGCAGCAATGTTTCTAACCCCAACTGCATTGCCAAATTGAGTACTTCCTGCTCATTGTCTATTTTGGAGAGGAGGCTGAACTCACATCCATGTGCTGCTAATAAAACCAAGGAAACTATTTTTATGGCTATGGAAAAAAAAAGGTATTTCCTCCTCAGTACCCATCTCTGTCAGTTATAGCTTCAGAAAAGAAAGAGGTGATGTAAGAAATGTGGAAAGCAAGCGAGAGGAGGAAAGGGAAGCCACATAGGACAGTGCAACATTACCTTAGCTGGAACATTCAGCTTCACTGGTTGGCTTTGACACATAACTTCCTTTCTTATGTATTCACCCTTGAAACCCAAGCGCTCCGATGAGAGTCCACATAAGGACATAAGCACCCAGAGTGGAAATTAGGCAGAATTGCGTCCAGAACACAATCTTCAAATCTTTACCAATGAGTGCCTGTTTTTTTACCAGTAAATTTCCCCAGGTTTTTAAGCTTTCATGTCTCTTACAGCCCAGCACCTGCCTCAGGTCTGAAACACTGCAGCCCAAAGGGCCTGCATCAGTACACATGCTCAGAGCTCCCCTAAGATGTGTCCCCAGGTGTCACTACAAACTGACAGCATTGCCATCAAAGACCTGCCTAGCAGAGGAGGTGACACACTCCCATTGCACAATGGCCTGATGACCACTTCTCCAGGCAGCGAGATGCGAACATGCCTCTCTGCAGCGTGAAGGGTTCAAGCTTGCTACCCTAATGGCCAAAGTTCAGATTCATTTCACATAGGGGGTTTTGCACCAAAATGAGATAGGAACAGAGAGAAATAGGGACTTGCAACAGATGCTCCAGCCCAGCTGAGTTGCCCTAATTGTTGAGCACAGAGGGAGCCTAGGAAAACGCCTCCCACCACTCTGCAGCAGCAGCGGGATGTGCAGACAGTGCAGGGATGGGCCTGTGCTTTGGTCTGGCAGCTGCTCCATGCACACTGGATGTTGCAAAGCCTCCTCTCCTGCAGGTGCCTCACCTCCTCCACTTCCAGTTGCTCTGCTGAAGGAGCAGCACCCTTGACCTGGGCACCCAGCAGCACTCAGGAGCTCACTGACCAGCCAGGTGCAGAACAAGACCATTTGGATCTGTTGCCTTTTCCTCCACGGGCAGATGGTGACTGAGTTCTCTCTCTTCTACCTACATGTACTTTTCCCATAAAACTTGCAGCAGCTTAGGCAGCTTCTGTTTTGCAGTCATATCTGGTTGGCATTTCAAGTGGAGAAGAAGCTTTTGCAGAGGGAATGGGGAATGGTCAGAGCCATGACATGAATTTCATTCCCTCAGACAGCTGCACAGCATTGCAGCATCTGCTGAGTCAAAGACAGTGATTTCCATTTGGTAAGCTGTAAACATGGTCATTCTCTCAGATGGCCATCCTGCTTCTCCCAAGAACTGTTGCACCCAGATGCTATGGTGGGTGGAGTCAAGAACAGGCACATCTACTTTGAGAGATTCATGAAGAGGAAGAGTAAATAAATACAAATTGCCACATCTTGGCCAAAGTCTCTCCATCTCAGAGATCTCTAACCTTTCAAGGCAAAACTATATCACTAACTGCCTATCTATCTGTGAAATAAGTCACAATTTAATATTGACTGTTATAAAACACACGTAGTCTGCAATGTGTTACCTCTTGGAGACAGCTTAAACAATGCAGGAGACTTCAGAGCACTGAAAGCATCATTCTTCTTGCAGGCTCTACTGCTCCAGACGCTTTCCTGATTGCCATAGTCCTGAGTCTTCATGCTCTTAGACAGACTGATGGGACTTCCCTGTCCCCGAGCAAGGCCAGACTTCACATCCTGCCTCTTCAGTTCTTTTGTTACTGGACTTACAGCTCAACAGTGGAGAAAAGTTCGCTTCATTTTCTGGAAGATGTCCCTTGCAAACCCTTGCCGCATAGTGATATCACTCAAACAAACACATGTTGCTGGAGGACACCTCAGTGGGAAACACTGCTTGGCTGCCGCCAAGGTCAGAAGATTCTAAGGAACACACCAAAGATGTTCAAAAATCTTAAGAGCTACAGGCACATCTTTGCTAGGAAAAGAAACTCTGTAGAAGCTTGTCAAGGCTGTAACCACAAAAGACTGAATCTGCATGGCAGGCAAAGCATGGAATAGCATCAGGCCTGACTTTCTTCTGGGTGACTGGAATAAGTCCCCATCCTGACACTGATCCTGATGTAGGGTGTGCTGATGGGAGTGATGGCAATGATCAGGTGAAGTCATAGCAAACAGAGCTAAGAAGGTTTCACTGCTAAGTGAGGGGGGCAATGATTTTGGTTCTGATAGAACAAGACAGCCTTCCCTGAAATAATAGTTCATGAAATAGCAGATCTGTGCACAAGAGATATCTATGTGGATACTGAAATCTCAGGCAAGGGTAACAATATGGACAACAGCTAATAAGTAAACCATAAAGCTGCTATTGAAGTATTTGATGGGTGCATTGCCTATCTTTAACAGCAGCCCAGAACAAACACTGCTCACTTAATGTTGTTCCACAGACTCATAGCATCTGACAAAATGAATGACTGCCCAGGACTTCTCATTTGGCATTTCTGCTTTTTGCTGGAACACAATGATATTGGCTAAACATGTGTCTTGTAAACATTTGCCTGCAGTGTTCTTGCTTTGTATGTTTACACAGCCCATGTAAATTTTGTGCTTTACTTTTGACAGACAAAACCTGCAGTGACTTTTTATGTTTAATGCATTCATTCTGAAGTTGTTGCTTCATCTACTGCCAATATGCTCTTTTTTTGCTCAAGAACATTAGAACATATTAAGAAAACATATTTGCACATGTAACCGTCACACTGCCATTACTTGCACCACAAGTTTCAGTGGCTCAGAAAGTGGTGTGTTGCCATGTTTTGGATCAGTGAGGTTTTGCTGCATCATTAGAGTGATCTGGCAAGTGCAAGAAAGCAGAGCTCAAAAGGCTGGAGGGATCCCGTGCACAAACCTGCCAGCCTGGGAACAAAAAAACCAAGGCAATGCAAAGTCACAAATGTTGAATTTGCAAAGCTGGATGGTGTTAGCAGGAGGTGCAACTCATGGATGAAGAGGAGAAGAACCCATAGGCTTTCTCTTAAGACCAACATGCGACAGCTCAGAACAAAAGTGACTAGAGTACCAGTCTGCAAGCTAATATCTTCATTTTAAGCTGGGTGCAAACTTTAGGCAGACTGATGATATTGTTGGAGGAAAAAAGCAAGCCACAGAAAATAATAAAGAAATGAAATAGAGGAGTTGTAATGCTCACTTGCTCCTTACTAAAGGAATATAAGAACTAGAGTTATTACAAATATTTACAAAAAATAAGCAGTCAGGGATTGTAGCAGAAGCATTAAAATACTCATTGTTTTAAAAACAGATCACACATGGATCTCGTCAAGCTGACAGCCATAGGAAGAACAGGTCATCCATGCAGTTAGGGGAGAGTTTGAGGGCACTGGGGAGTCAAGAAGCTGATAATAAAAACAGGCTAGGGCTGGAGGAACCCAACCATCCTACTCGTCATGACTTAAGAATTATTTCTCTGTCTTAAAAGCATGGAATCATCGGGCAAGTAGAGCCACAACTAGGATGGTTAAAATAGAGAAAAGGGCTTTAGTGTGAAATCAGTTATGCCTTTTTAAGGAAAGTTGTTATTAACTGAAACTGATCTTAAACCAAGGATTGCATTTTCCAAAAGGGACCTCACAAACATCTTCCTGCCCTACAAAAAACCCACAGATCCTGTCTGCAACTTCAAGCACCCAGTCTGCAAAGCAGATACAGTTTTAGGAAAGTATAACTGCTTTTCTGGACAGAACAGTCAGAGGAGCAAAGTCCAGAAGTAGCATTTCAATTGCAGTCTGACTTAGACCGGGATTGCCAGAGCTCATGGAGGCCTCCTGCAGAAAGAGCGTCAACACAAATAGCAGTTCTCCCAGCTCCTACTGGGAAGCTAAAAGGAGGGGTAGGACTCTCAGTATTAGCTAATAATTTTTTTTAGGATAGAGATTTTCAGGATTCACAGAATTTTAATCCCTCCACTGCTCTCCAATAGCTTTGCCACTACTTAACTTTGTATCTGTAAAGCAGAACTACATTCTGTTTCTTCCTGCAATGTTCTGGAGAGATAATGAGTTCTTTTAAGGACTGGCAAAGCTAAAACCAACAATAACAAAAAAATGATTAAAAAAGGCCAGAGATCCTTTATGCTGCCTGAAAAGGAAAAATATTTTGAGGAAACTGTTAAAAATTATTGTGTGCATTAAAAACACACGTCAAGTCAAGCAAATAATCCCAGTGGTAACATGGAGAGAAGCAGACCTTGTAGCGGAGCAGATGTATAAGTTCATGTCCCAGATCAGACTTCTCTCCTCTCGGAGATAAGATCAGCAAACACGAGTAGGTGGGCAATGAAAAAACTCACGCCGTCAGTTTGCACAGGTCATGGAGCAGCTGACAGAGGAACAGGGCCTGACCAAGCTCCCTAGCTAGCAGGCAGGAATTGGAGCAGTTAGCTGCAATATTTAAATGTAGATATCCCGTTAATAGCCTTAATCCTTGGTCCAGGGGGACGGTGGAAAACAGGGTCAAAACTCCAAAGCCTGCACGTAGTGCCTCAGCTCAGGCACGTCTGCTGGTTATTGCAAAGAACAAAGATGAAAACCTTCGTTAATACAAAACCTCATGAGAACAAAGCAAGTGTGTGAAAAGGGAATTTATAAAACATGTTCACAAGGAATGGCTAGTGCCAAATATTTCTGTGTGTTCGAAGTGTCAGCTGGGTCTGACAGGTGCCTTTGGGAAAACAGCAAGTCAGAGCAATAATTAATGGCTCCCTAAATCCCTGCTGTCAGGCACTGGCATGCTAGTCATTTCCACACTTCTCCTTTCTGACGGCTGAAGAACCACGTCTTCCCAAGACACCAAACCTTGCTCATCTCCTAAATAAACAATAAACTCCCACACTCTCTCAAGGGCTGAGATGTCTAGAAGCACTGCTCCCCCAGTTGGACACCCAGTTCCTCCTGCCTCCCACCATTACCCTGGGCTCTTCATCACCCGAATGATTTGACCAAGTTGTATTTTTGCCTGGTCCTGCATCCGCCTCTTGGTGCAGTGAGGACAGCCTGTCCTGCCGGTCTGATGTTCAGCTGGGTTTTTTTCTTTTTTAAGACTTAATTCCCTGATCTGCTGCATTTCCCAGGTCTCATGCAAATCACTTACTCTCCCTTTGGAGTAACAGAGTGCTATTGCTTGCTATCACGCCCAGATCCTGGGAGGATGCAAAGAATAAAGGCTGTGGGAAAAAAAACGGCCCATAGAAAGATGTTACCTAAATGTAACATAGACTCCTGTCTGCCACTTTGGTTTCCCAGAGTAATGGATTTCAAGCACTTCTGCTTGTCTTAAAATACTACAATAAAGTTAACATATGCTCACCAGGAGGATGAACTAAACTTTCATCAAAATAATAGCGCTACCATGAAATACTGATTCTGAGGTAACCATTTGCCATTGATCGAAAAAGAATTTAAACTGGTGGCTTCAAAGGCCTGAAAAACATTCACTAATCTTTGGTCAGCAGCTGCACTGGAGAAGATAAGCCCGAGCTTTTATTTTGATGCACTTGCTTTCTTGAATCGATGTTGATATGGTGTCTGCCGAAATACAGATCAGGGGAGGTTGGTCTTACTGTGCAGAAAGCAATTTTTCAAAACAAAAGTATGAAGTAAGTAACTCATTGGGGTCAGAAGAGGGAGAAAAGCAATGGAATAAATGACTGATGAATGAGAAAATTATTATAAGCAGCTTAGCTAGACTTCCAGAACACCAGCTGGGGAAGGAAAGATGGCAAGAGAACAAAATTGGTGCACACTGAGCCAGGGATAAAAAAACACATGAAATAATCACTGCATTTTTGTAAATTATGCTGATCCCTTGCAGATAATTCTTGCAAAATTAAGGGCTGATTTTAAAGCCAAAAAGTCCATAGACGTTTTGACACAGAGGCTAGAAGGAACAGGATCTGGCCAATGGATAATATAAGAAAAACAGGACTAAGCCAAAGATTATTTTCTTTTCATTGGTTGAGATTTTAAAGGGAACTAGAGATTTACTGTGTTCACCACAACAGAAAACATTTATAAAAGTTCTGGTTTTTGGAAGGCAATTGTCCAGTACCCCCTAAAAAACCCAGGATTTCTTTAAAAATATCTGAAGTTACTACTGAAGAATGTTTGAAACCAAAAATCACCAGTCTTTTCTGGAGATTTCATGGAAAAAGCAGCTATATAAAAGTAAAGCCTAGTGGTTTCCCTTTACATGGTGGCAAGTTTTGATTAAAATTTGTACTTCTTATGTGTTCAGTGGCTGGCCTAAAATGTAACTAAATGATCAATCTGATACTTTGAGCCTATGAATATAAAAAGAAAGATTTCAACTTTGCGGCTTTCACCGCATTTCTTTAATGGCCAAAACCAAAAGCATACATCAGGCAACCTCAGACTGAGGTAAAGTTCAGTTCTTACACCTATCCGGACCCCAAAATCCTTGGTTCTTTGTCATCTTTAGTTCTGTTGGGTTGTCATTGTTTTACAGAAAAAAACAGTTTTTAGAGTCTTTTATAACAAAATGACTGCTTTTGAAGCCTGAATAAACACATGAAGAGAACACCTGAAGGAAATAACAACATGTCATTTAAATGAAAGATATATGAGAACATATAAAATCTATTAACCATAATGCCTACTTGGAGAGCTGCTAAGTTTATGATGGTGCTTTACTCTTCCAACAACACTAAGAAACTCTCCTCCTGTACATTTTAATTAGTATCGTACTACCTATAAAACACAACGTTCAGTTTACCTTGCTATCTCTTTTTACTAGGCTGCATAAGAGTTAGGACCTGATATTTCCAGAACCTCCGTCACTTGTGAGGGATTCTCTTACTTAACTGTGTTTATCACTAGCTTTAAACAAACCTGTGACATGACATGAAACATGGGAATACACCTCCACCACCAAATCAGTCAAATGTAGTTTTCAAGTGGAATGGATCCCAGGACTTGATTTTAAAACACCTGGCTGGCTTTGGTGTGATGCTCGCCCACTGTGGCGTGACCCCCGCTGCGAGCGAGCCCTTTGGGACCCCATAGTTCCAGTTATCCCCGCCAGTCGCTGTATTGCAGCTGTGATGCTGCTGAATTATAGCCTTCCATAGGAGGCTGCTTGGGGCCACAGAGCCTTTATCCCCACTGCAGTGCTTTGCAGGTGCTACACGCTGTGATGGGATGGCAGTAGTGTGTTGCGTGCAACAGTAAGACAGTAACACTGGGTTTTGCCCTTATAGTGGCTTTTACCCAGAAGTGGGTGAATGTTTAAGGGTTTTATATTGCTTTGAGGTTTTTAGCTTAGCCTTTAGAAAGGAAATCTAAGAGTGTTACATCTGAAGTTGCCTGCTGCTGTTGAGGCGCAGCAGGTTGGCTGCATCTGCTGTCCCTCCCACATGGTCTGTGGATCCAGAGGAAACCTCCTCTGCCTCCATAGACAGGCACTTGTGCAAACCACCTGGTTCCTGAAACCCACTATCACATAGCACAGCTGAAAACCTGGGAAGGGCCAGAGACATGTGAAATGATGCTATATTACAGCCTGAAGGCCATAAAATGACAACACGAAGTCATCAAGAAGCAACCCAGTGCTGTGCCAGCCCTGAGTGCAGCGAGCCCTGTTGGGGCTCTGCTGGGGAGAGGAGGTGGGGCCAGCGGGTGGGGGGCACACCTCCCCGCTCCGGTGGAGGAGCAGCGGTGGAGCAGCCCCACGCCATGGGAAACACCAGAGCACTGGCAGTGCCAGCCTGGGCCTGCAGAGCACAACAGGGCATGCAAAGGCAGGCCAGAACATAATGCAGCTGTGAGGGTCTTTTCTTTTTCTTTTCTTTTTAAACCAAACATCTTTACTTTGCATGCGAACATTACTGTATATTAAGTGTGAGATTTCACAATAGATAGCATCAAGCATCTAAAGCATCCTACTCGCAGGGCTTGGCACTGGAGGTCTCCTTGACCACTGAGAACTCCTGACCATCACCTGGGAACAACCTTTGACTGAAATGCCAAATACTTAAAGCACGGCAAGCCACCACAAGAGCTCCACACTGAAATGACACTGTTTACACACGTGTACACACTAGCTGAAATCAGAAACCTAAACCAGACTGGAAATACTCATCGCTTTACAGCAGTAAGAAAAGAGGCTTTAGGGGAGAGGAGACAGATAGATCCAGGTTATTGGAGCTCCCCAAAAAAACTGAAGAAAAGGTTTAATAGTCTTGGATTCTATTCATTGGGAATACTCTCTTCATACACTGCATGAATGATACCCAGCTATTAAACAACAACCTTCTCCTCTTCCTTAAACTGCTGTGCCCAGGAGTCTGATTAATGGGCAGAGGAGCAGCTCAAAGCAGGTCCCACTCTACAGAGAATCAGAGTCCTCTTTCACAAAACCCCAAGGTTTAGTTAACGTGGCAGTTCAGCTCTGGGAGCTGATTCTGTTTCTGGAACCTTCAGCCATCTCACTTCAAATTTAATCGGAAATAATTGGACCTTTTGAACAGCAGGAAACCTGGCTGCTACCAAAGCCACGCTACACTGCCAAGCTCTGCCTGTCCAGCAGCAGCTGCAGTCCTGCTGTGTGGAAGCGGCTTGCATCCCTGCAGGACAGCGTCCTCCTCCTAGGGGGGATGCAGCTCAGCATCCCAACGGCCTCCTTGGGAACTGAAGGGAGATCAGTGCCCACTTCCATTGCATTTAATTGGAAAAAAGGGTGAAATGCAACAGGAGAACAACAGGAGAACGTCAACGCATGTTGCATCAGTTCCGCAAGGGAGATCTCCAGATTGTAAAGTGCTGGGGATCAAAGGATGTCCTAGGCAGATCCTCAGGCTCTGAGAGCTGTCTTGTACCCTGATTCTAGTAACTGTTTTAATGTGATGAACCCTGCATTGAACTGTGTAAAATGAGTATGCCCTTTAAAAAGTTTCAATGGTGCTGTTAAGAATGCTTGCACAGAGAGCAGGTGCATGTGCACATGGCAAAGAGTCACTGACAAAAGGCCATGGACTCTGATATCAGACTGAAGCCAGGGACAGTAACAGCCCTGCAGGAGGATATTGGCTTCCAGGAAAAATGCCCAGAGCCTTTCCCAAATATCAGCATGCAATTAGGAGATGACAGGGAATGCCTTTCAAAATGATACATGGTGCTTTTGTACCAGCGATGGTCTTGTGCAAGAGATCTCAATGTTGCAGAAATCACAGATAATGGGAAAGAGGATGAAAGGAAACTTGGGCAAATATTGTCTGGAGCACAGGAATGACAAATGCCCTGGAGTGGGATCCTTTAACCGCTCCAGCAAACTCCATTATAATCAAGGTATAAGCAAATAAAAGGCCATTGTATTCACAAGTGAATCAAAAGAACTTTTGAAATGCTAAGAGGATTTGAGGGGAAAAAATGGAAAACCAGGAACTTTTAAGGGCAGGCAGGCCTCTTGTTGCATATGGTTGTCCACTACCTCTTGTAGAGGGAACTGGGACAGAAATCAGTTCATTTCTTGATGTGGCACTTCCAGTCAAATATCATTGTCAAAGCCAGGATGCTTGTTACTAATATGGTACTAATGTGGTAACTGCCCTGCCCCAAACTGCCCTAGTAGTGAGGAGGTTCAGACACCTTTCCTGATATCAGAGGAACAGAAAATATATCTGCAAGACACAAAGGAAAGGCTTTAACAACCTGGGAAAAAAAAAAAAGCAGTCTGAGAGAAAGATATGAGCCTCAGATTTTTCTTTGGTTTTCCCAAGACCTGTCTAGGGCATCTCAGTCTTGTGTGTGGTTGAGTTAGTTTGGCCAAAAAAACTGAGTGAAAATAAAATATAGCAGTGCAGCCAAAGGAATAAAAGCAAATTGTTTTCTCATCGCAGGACCTGGCCTTAATACAGAGTTGAAGCTGGATAAAATGAGGTGGGTGAGAGACCTAGGTATGTTACAACTTGCAGCAAACTAGCCACAAATGAACAATAGCTTAAACATTAAAGCTACGTTAAAAAGTGCTTTTTGTTCCACATCTCAGAGTGTGCTTCTTTCGACTTGTCTTGTCAACTCCATTTCCGTTTCTTGGCTAACACGACAAACTGTATAAACTGACAAAAACCTTATGACTGAAGCAACAGCCACAATTTTATGCTGTATTTATGCTGCATTGCTCACTGTGTCCTCATTGTGTTGTACCTTATCTGATACATGTGGTAATTGCCTCTGGGCAGGGGCAATAATAAATTATATACACATTCTGTAAGTACAAAGGACTCCAAAGGAACTAGTTAAATTAACAATAAAGATACAACAAGCACAGTAGTCATTAATCCAAAGAAAAAGTACTAGTTGCTGTTCTTACAAAAAGTTCAAATTGTCACAAACCATTTGCAAAATATTCCACTCCCAACTTGCTTTGGCAATTGCAGTGGAAAATCTCCGGGGTCAGAGTCTCTGCTAAACTGGGCAGAGAAGCCAAGCCGAGGCAGCAACATACTTGAGGTTGGGATACAATCTTTTGACAATTCCTGTAAGGAACTATCCTTTTTTGCACAAGGGAACCTCCTGCAGTAGGATTTTGCAACAGTCAGTTTTCTTTAGACATGAATATCAGAAGGGGAGTCAAGCATATGCTGGAATGACTCTGCGATTGCAGTCTGAGATTAAAAAACAGGTAACGTTTCTCAATTAGACATACTAATCCTCCTTACAAAAGCCAGACAAGTATGCTGTGCATTCATAGATTTAGCTGAAGGGCTTGCTACGGCAACCGTCTTATGGCGCATAGCTGAGACAACCCAGCTGTGTCCTGGCCTGAAGGGATCCTAGGTAATAAATGAAAAGTAATCCTTTTATATTCATACAGTGAGATTATAGGCATGTAACCCCTGCAAGCGACTTCATTTCCACTAGAAGTGGTGGTATGCTGGTAGTAGGTAGTGTGTAAGACAAGAGAAAAACAGAGGTATTTAGCTTTTGCCAAAAGAAATGCAGGCTAACAGGTAAGAAAGCCTGCTCTTAGGCAGGAAGTAACAAATCCATTTGGGTCTTTATTCTTTAGAGGTGCTTCCCCATCCATTGCTCTCCTGTATTTAATAAGCCCAGGGCCAAATTTTAAATGTCATGCTATGCAACTCCACAAATACTGTGGGACAGGACAGACTCTGGAATGGAGCCAAGACACTGCAGCACTGGGAGCAGAGGACAGAAAGTGAGAGCTAAACCCAGCCTGGATTTGGTTATGCTGGTAAAGAGGGAAGTGAGGGAACCCAGTGCCCTGCTCCTTCACAGCTCACCATGGCTCCCTCCATTGCATCCTTCTTCCCTACATCTTTCCAGCATGCTCCAGCCACCTCATCTTCACACAAATTTGTGATGCCATCCTGCTTCAACCAGACTTGCCGTACCACGTTCAGAGAGCCTGGAAGGACAGCTTTTAGAGTTTCATTCAGTCTAATTGCACCATTTTGCACTCACTGTCATTTAAAGCTTTTTAGCAGCTGATAGGTCATCAAAATAAAATTCTTCTAATAACTTCTTCTTTTACCTGCCTGAGATTCATAGAAATAGTAATCAGCATTAAAAAACAGTTTCCCTCTCAAAATCAAATTGCAGGAAAAGATTTGACTTAAGGGGTACATTTGAAAAAATATAGGAGCTTTTCACTGAACAATACTAATAACAGGAGGCCTTAAACCCTATTGAAATATAATTAAATACATGTTCACCTCAAAAATGATTTTAAGAATTAAGCCTTCCTAAAGCCATTCAATAAAACCCCTTGGAACCCATTATGAATCCTTTCAATAACACTTTACAACTATTCAGTTTTGGGCTTTTTTTTTTTTTTTCTTCCTGTTGGCTTCGTACATTTTCTTGTGAGCAAAAGGTCCTAGTGCCATTGTGTTAGCTTTGGGGAAAAATCCAGTGCTATAAGCAAATGCAAACGCTCTTTTGTTTTCCCAACATTACCCAACAGAATAATAGGGGTGTAATTGAACAAGTGACCTCACATTCAGACACACATAGGAAAGAATGAAATGTATGTTATTGTAACTTCTCCAGAGTCCACATAAGCAAACCTCTCCAGATATTGCACTAAATGTCAGACCCTGCTTCTTATGAAGTCAGCGGGAGGTTTGCCATTGTCTTCTGTGTCAGCAGGATGGAGCCTCTAGTATTTGTCTTCAGATGTGGTGACTTGTCCATGTCCGCCAATGTCAGTAGAGCTCTGGCTACTTCGATTAGTTGAAGGTCTGCCAAGGCATGTTTATACTCTATCACTATTGAAATCACAGCATCCAAGAATTAAAAAAAAAAAAAAAAAAAAACAACAAAAAAAACCCCAACCCAAACCAACAAACTAACCAAACTTCTTTATTAAAGGAAGTCCTGGAGGACTGTCCTGCACCTTTGGGAAAGGACTGCATCTGCACAGAGCTGAAGAACATGGGAAATATTTGGGTACGTAGCAGCGTGAGCAGGGGAGCTGCTGTGTGGAGCACGTGCTTCCTTTGCTTGCTGCCAGTAGCGCGCTAGCTGCAGCTTTTCACAGATGGATACGAGAGCTGGAAGGGAGGATGTGGCAACCTCTTCTACTTCTCCCGGTGCCCTGCAGGGTAGAGGCAGAAGAGGGAAGGTGTGAGTGCCAGGCATCAGTAAGGGACGGGGAATGCCAGGAGACAGGGAACACCGGCTGGGCCTCAGGGAACAGAGGGACTGAGCCAAAATTCCTGCTACCAGCAACACCACTGAGCTGGCTGGGAGCAGGGACTGGCTGGCAGGGCCAGCATGGGCAGGGAAGGGAACTGCACACAAAGGTTTCCATTTTGTCTTTTTTTTTTTCCTCCTGTTCTGTCTGCCCCAGTCACTTTGAGTTTCCTCTATTTAAAAGCCTAATATTAGAACCCTTCCAGTTTTCCTGGAGAAACTCATTGTAGGGGAAAGGCTTGGGAGATGTGCCTCAAACCTCTGGTCATTGGAATCCTGTCAGAAGTACCAAGAGATATCATCTGCAATGGCTCGTGGAATTTAAGATTTTTTTGAGGCTGTTTTGTTTAAGCAAAGCCATTCCCCTTGCTATCACCTAAGCTGGAGTATAAACATACTGTTCTTAAAATTTCAGTGCATCATTGTTTTGTTTGAGTGTGACTCTTTGGGAAAAAAAAAAAAATTCCTGCTGTTGTTTACTTCTTGCTAAGCCTTTTTATTCCGTGCCAGACAAAAAGCAGATAGGGTGCAATGCTTAATAAGGACAATAACTACATTTTATTTTGGAGTCAGCCCACCACAGAGAAGAAATGAAGTCCAAACAGCTGTGATGAGATCCATAATCATAAGGATCCTTCAATGATGTTTGCATTCCTGTAATGCCATCTGCTTAACACCCCAGTGAGGTAAAATAAAAATAATACTCTCAGTGGGAAAATGGAGACGTACGGAGTAAGTGGCTTTCCTGAGGTCACAGGACTTGCCCGTGGTGCAGACACCAACCCAACCCTCCAGTCCAGGGCTTAACCAGAAGACCAAACTTCCCCATTAGCTGCTTAATCACTGTATGCATAATCACAGTACCAGCAACAGGGAAGTTCAGGACTGCCATGACAAAAGAGTATGAAGCCGCTCACAATTACAGGTGTTTCTGTTGACCCTTCAGAAGAGAGAGAGCTGCTGAGGAGCAGTGGCACTGGATCCCGGAGCTGCCATCATTGGGGTGATAACACGATCAACATTCACAGCCATTAATAGAGCCACTCCCTCAGAAATAGTAATAGTTTTAAATTTTGCTGTGTTATTTCTCATTCCATGTAAAAACCTGAAATAGCCCAATAAGAGCTGAAAAGTAACTAGCTCCACTGAAAACCATCTGTGACTTGGCTAACTTGCCCCTGAAGCAATAAGGAGGGATAGATGAAGTCCAAGAACTTATGGCTGACCACAGGTGGAGAAGGGGCACCCTGTCCACACTAGCCACCAAGGGCGAGACCACTTGGGTGTGCACCCAGGACGCTCCATGGCGATCACCCAGGCAATTGACACGTCTCTGCCTGGGGACAACCATCCCTATCCTCTGGAGGTCTGAAGGAAGCTAAAACCATTTCCCTACTCTGGGGCACCCCAAGCTCTTCTAACTGTGACCCACTTCCAGAAACATGTCTCACCTCTGGTGACACAGGCAGTGGCCTTCCTGCAGGCTCCTGTCCCAGCTGCCATGGTTGCACCTGTGCTCACGGCTGGCTTGGACTGTGGAAACCACTCCCCAGAGCAGAGCCAGCTCAGCAACTAAACTCACCCAACGGTTGAGCCATTTTGTCGTTTTCTCCTGACAAAAAATGGGGAGCTGGCAGATACAAATACTGCAATGTTTTCCTCCTCTGCTGAAGGGACCCAAAACAACAACAGCACCGACCCAGACCATCATCAAGGAAAGCTGATGAGACTGCTGAGGAGATGACAGAGGACCTTCACTGCACCAGGAGGTATTCAGGACTGTTGGGGCACAAGGTCAGCATGTTAGCCCGGCATTTCTAGCTTCAGGGAAACAGGATGAAAGGCACAGAAAGAGAATATTAAGGCAAGGATATTGCTGTCACAAAGGACAGAGCTGATATCAGGGAGAGAGACAAAAATGTGCATCAACCTTCTTCAGATCATCATTCAGTGAGCTCAATATCTCGGCTGTGCCTGTGTCATTTCTCCATTTTTTTCTTTTCTAATTCAAATGGTGGACAACCTCCAAAAACTGTTAAACGGATTATTGTTAACAATGCAAGGGTGTTTTCTGCTCATGCAGTAACTCATTGCCAGGCCAATAACTCTCTGGCTTTTGGCCTTGCAGTATTTCTTTGTAGTAGATACCCCTGGGTTAAGTCACTTCAGTGCTTTTTGGGCACCAGGCAGCAGGTCTACTTGAGATGACTTTTTCAGAGCAAGATGTGCTGTGTCTGCCCACTGATTACAAAGGGAGCTTGAAGTGAGCAGGTCAGCCACGGCCATCCATGCCTAGATGATGGACCCTGCCCAGGAGGAAAGAGGGCTCGGTTTCCTGAGCCATCACTGGCATTTTTTCCACCTGGGGTAGGGAGGAGAAGAAAAACAGAGTCTGTCCTTTCAAGCTCACAGTGACTTCTGTGAGCCACATTATTTTAGAAGCAGCACCTGCTATGCATAAGCCTTTCACTTCAACCAAGTTCACAGATTTTCCTGGAAAGGGAAATGAGTCACTATTGCTCAGCATAACCACCAGGAAATGCAGAGATTCCTTTCCTGTGGAACCCTCTAATTAATACCATCTTGAAGTAAACTTGAAGTAGGGATTAGACAGGGTCTCAACCCCTCTGAGATAATTAGAAAAATACCTACGTCTTCAGTGCTTTGCAATCTGATGTATAAAGGGTTAATCCAAACATTGTACAATATACTGCAGTGTCATCATGGTAATAATTTATAAATAACTGACTTGAGCTTTGCAGGACGAAATAGTTGCACTGCTACGAAACCTATGCACTGACTATACTGTATTTGATTTGAACAGTTTATTGTGGGTGAGCTGTTGCCTTCACTGGTACAGTTCATCTTTTGTTTGTTATTAGCCCAAATTGTGAAGGGTTTTCTTAAATCATCTGAATAAAAGCAGTCTTTTCCATCTGTTTCAAGGAGTCAATAGCTCTTAAACACCTTAACTAGTTGGATGTACAGCTGCAAAATTTGCATGTGAATACCTCCAATGATCAATTAATTCAGGACAGGTTTTAGTTGGCTTAAACTCTCATCCATTAAAAGAAATGGCCCCATATAAATCAGTTTGATCATTTCATGCTTGCACCACTAAATGCACTGTTTCATAAGGAGCCAATCTTAGTCACAGTCTTTGAGGTGAATTAGGTTTTTGAAACCCTGAAAGCAGGACATGTTCTTCCTACCAAAATATGTGCCTTTGCAAAGGCACTCCTCCACTACTGGAGGAGCTGGTGTTTACAAATACCTTTTTGCCATTTTGCTGTACTTTGAAGTTACTCCTGCAAAGCAAAAGCACTCAGTCTCATCAGAAATGTAAAAAGCTGCCAAAAATATGCTTGTAATTAAGGTCCAGAGTCAGGAAAGCATCCTTATGCAGAAAAGTTAGTTGAGCATGTGCTTAAATTTAAGCATGTGTTTAAGTCACGTGAAAGGAAGCAATGCTTCAGCAGTACTGCTTGCACTGACTGTCATAACCACTCTCTACTGGAGAAATCAGTGGTTCATCCAATGAATTCAATGCAGAGCCTGTATTTCCTGAGGAAAGGTGCCATATGCATTTAAATATTTTCCTAGGTAAGGGTGGGATTTCAGTATATGCTCCAGTGAGTTCCTAGATCAAGGTCTAAAATCAGAAAAGATGAAGAAATACAAAAGAGTTAGCCATCATTCCCAAAGAAAAGACCCTTCTTTTGAATGCAGCCCACATTTTTCAGGGAATCAGTGTTCTCTATAGTTCTGGAACAGCTGGGCTCCAGCTGGCAAGAATTAGTTTGAGTAAAGTCGATGGCTGCCACCTGATAAAGTACACTCATTTCCCAGCATGAAAAATTAGCAGCCTGCACAATGTTGGGCTTGGTGTAAATAAAAGGGTATGCAATTTTAAAACCACCTACTAATTTGTTTTAAATTAGTATAATAATAATTATGACAATGAAATTGCTCCTAGTTTTTGATAAAAAACTTTTTTTTTTACTGTAGGCTCTGTTTCTACCAGTATTATTATTTTTTTTTAAGATAAGCACATCCTCACTTAATTAGGGGTAGCAATTGCTTTGCTTTGTAAAAATGTAGTCCCATGATCAAATTTTGATGGATTAGAGTAATAAAGATCATGCTGTTTTATAAAGGACTTTCAGCGATTCCAGTTTAGAGTCTGCTTTATAGTGTTGTTTACTTAGCTCATAACCTTCCATTAAAGTTTGTCTGCCCAAAACATTTATTTCTTTACTTGGTTTGTATGTGATTGCCATAAATCACTGAGCTGTAAGAATTCTAAAGATACAGGGATGATTTTATTCCCTCACAAAATTTATGCAACTATGACTCCACTAACTTTAGCTGTATCGTTCAGTTCACCACCATACACAGACATCCTTCTCTACTAACTTTACAAATGTTTGAGAACTCTTTTTTTTCCCCGTTTTGACCAAAATATAAGTAAATCTGAGAACAAAGAGAAACTCTTCATGTGGTTTTTCTTTTCAAAATTGTCTAGTTCTTGTGACAGCTAGAAGGGAGAAAAGACCTGTCTTATACAAATATGTCCCCTAAGTATGACAATTAGCTAATAGTCAATTAGTTAATTTCACAGGTTTAATGTTTGAAGAAACAGCATGAGTGAGAAGTTATTTCTGTATTCAGATTAGTACCATATTTTCACTTTACCCCTCCCAAGACTCAGAAAGTGAAATAGAAAACACGCACATGAGGTTTGCTCAGCACTATGTAGTATCAACATCTGGTCTGAAAAACCCACGTTCATGTGATTTGTACATACAGATGAAATAGTCTAAAGCTCCCCCGACACTTGCCCAAAATATCATAACTAAGAGAACACAGTCACAGATACACCAGCACAGAAATAGCCCTGTATGAGCACCTTCTTTTGCAGCACGGCTTGCACATCTCGTCACACGGTACATGAGCAGATTTGGAGACCGTCCACCTCAGGACTGTGCTTGTTCCTCTTCCGTGTCAGGTCTTCTGTGCACAGCCCACAACTAATGTGGGGTTTCAGCAGTTTCTTGCAGCACTGTCTGCAGCCCACCAGTGTCCCAAAGGTGATTTGACCCCAGTGGGCTGAAACCTGAGAAGACACGTACAGTGGGAATAGAAAAGGAAGTAAATTGTCAGAAGCAGGCAGCTGATTTTTCTCACCAAGTATCAAAATCAGATAGAAAGATGAAAAGCTGATAGGACAAATTATTTCCAAAAGCACAGTCTGACCTGTTGCTGTTGCTTGCGCAGTTTCACTGGTGATAAATATGGCCTAGCAATTGCCATTGAGGGCAGAAGGCTCTGCAGCAATCTCTCTGCAGACATCTGGGTCTGACTATTGCAATCCCATCCTCTGACTTACAAGCAAGATGTTAAAAGCTTTCTCTGGAAGATGAAAAATTTGTTTGCTCCTTGGAGTTTTAGTCTATGCTAAGACAGTAATTCAGCCCATACCTCTCCCCTTCAAGGCCAATCAGAATAATATTTAATAAGGAAAAAAATAAGGAAAAAAAATCCAAGTCAAACTTATTTCCAAAGATCACTTTAATTTCGTCTGCTGTGACTGGTGGTCGGATCAGCACTGCTCTGAGAAGGACACACAAGCCCTGTAAATGGGAGTCAAGGATTTTTGCCTGAGCCAGCTCTTCCCAGATGCAGCATCTGTTTTTCAGCTTGTAAACAAACTTACAGTTTGGTTTATTAGAGCACAGGGAGGTCAAGTGACCTGCCAGAGACCTCCCTGTGAGCACTGGGTTTGAACCTGCGTCCCACCTGGTTCCCAAACTTCTACTCTCTTGTTTGGATGGTTCCCATCCATCAACCCTGCTCCTCCCTTCCGACTCCCCAGCCAACAAACCAACCAAGCCTTTTTCCAGACCAGGTTTACAGGTGGTTTTTTTTAACATTCATCCAGCATTTACTGAATCTGGTGGATTCAGTAAAAGCTGAATCTGTACTGAAACTGTGTTTTGAGTGTACCAGAATGGGAGAACAGTACCAAAGCCCCTTTTGCAATGCACCTTCCCACTCAGCATTCTTACAGACACATTCATGGGTAGGAAAACTTCTGTCGTGCCTAACCAAGGGATGTCCAGAGCTGGTAACGGCAAGAAGGGTCACCACTCCCCAAATATACTGAGTCTGGGGTGAGCCAAAGCCCCAGCAAATGCTGGAGAAATACATATTTTCTGTTTCTCTTGGGCAACCTGCTTCCCCTGTTGCACTTGGAAATATTCATTAGCCAAATACCTGCTTCTTGGAAGTGGCACCCCTCTGAGCTGCTTATTGCCACTTGGCTCCGACCTGCGTCCCAGTGTTTCCTCGCTCCTCAGAGCTATGAGTAAGCCCATCACAGGCCCAGCCTGAATTGTTTTTGAAATCAGTGAGAGCTTTTCAAACAGTAAATTCAAGGGGAGTAGAATAAGGAACAAAATAGTTGTATTTATATTATTATTATTATTATTGTTATTATTATTATTATTGTTATATTTTAATTATTAAACTGTTCTTATCTCAACCCAGGAGTTTTCCTACTTTTACCCTTCCAATTCTCTCTCCCATCCCACTGGGGGTGGGGGAGTGAGCAAGCAGCTGTGTGGTGTTT
>WAAD01036938.1:60803-83734 GCA_013389945.1 Fregata magnificens | reverse complement strand
GGGGAGGGGTGCTGACCGTCTAATTAATGACTTGATTGCATAGGTGCCCAGTGAGAAAAGCAAACACAAATGTTAATAAAACGAGCCTGGCCATGGGCACAAGAAAGAGATATTGTCCTTCGCACAGAGCAGTAGAGCATGAGGCCGTGGACAGTCCTGCTTGGCCTCCACTTCCATCACTGCGGCTGTGTGTAGGGCTGGGCTCTGATGCCGTCTGGGGAGGTGAGCCAGCTTAGAAAGCAACCCTAGAGATTCAGTTTTGCTAAAGAGTTCATTTGAGCCAGGAAAATCAAGACAGGAGTTTACCACAGAACAAAAGGACTGACATTTGCTAAATAACTGCATTGTGCACCATATGGCTTTCTACTCAACCTGAATCTTGCAAGGAGGGGCCTTCAGAGCTTCTCGCCTGGGTGGGGGTGAAACTCATGGTGGAAAAGCCAGTGCTGGCTACTTTGCAAAACGGTGCCTGGGACAACCTTCGTGATTGCCAGTTGATTTGGAGTTTATCAAGAATGGACACGTGGCTTTGGAGATTCCTCCTGAAAGGTCACCACAGCTGCTAGTAATGATCCGCTCCTGTTATTCATGGTTGTGTTCACATTTTTGTCTAAAGCACCTTCTAACAGGTGCTATTGTACACATGCTGCACTGCAAAAGCAGAAAAGAAGACCTTAGGTCATTTCTGCATCCTAGTATGGTACTAGGTATAAGCGAAGCCTGTGCTTCTAAGAGTGCCCGAGACAGAGACTCTTCCTGCCCCAAGTGCCAAACAATTTACACCAAGAAAACCTGTTTCTGACCGGGGTATATAGGATGGTGTCAGAGTGCTCTTTCCTCGACAATCCTGATTCAAAAGTGACTCTCAAGTGACAAATAATTAAGGCATGCAAACCATCTAATTCAGTCTATCCCTACTGAGCTGTGCTGGTTTTGGCTGGGATAGAGTTAATTTTCTTCATAGTAGCTAGTATGGGGCTATGCTTTGGATTTGTGCTGGAAACTGTGTTGATAATACAGGGATGTTTTCATTGCTGCTGAGCAGCGCTTACACAGAGTCAAGGCCTTTTCTGCTTCTCACACCACCCCACCAGCGAGTAGACAGGGAGTATGTCCTGGTTTTGACTGGGATAGAGTTAATTTTCTTCCTAGTAGCTGGTATAGTGCTGTGTTTTGGATTTAGGATGAAAATAATGTTGATAACACACTGATGTTTTAGTTATTGCTGAGCAGTGCTTACACCAAGTCAAGGACTTTTTGGCTTCTCATACTGCCCTGCTAGCAGGGAGGCTGGAGGTGCACAAGAAGCTGGGAAGGGACACAGCCAGGACAGCTGACCCAAACTGGCCAAAGGGATATTCCATACCATATGATGTCAAGCTGAACAAAAAAACTGGGGAGAGTTGGCTGGAGGGGCACAGCCACTGCTCAGGAACTGGCTGGGCATTGGTCAACGGGTGGTGAGCAACTGCATTTTGTACGTCACTTGTTTTGTATATTCTTTTATCATTATTATTATTTTCCCTTCCTTTTCTGTCCTATTTAATTGTCTTTATCTCAACCCATGAGTTTTACCTTTTTTCCAATTCCCTCCCCCATCCCACTGGCGGGGAATGAGCAAACGCCTATGTGGCGTTTAGCTGCTGGCTGGGGTTAAACCACGACAGGGTGCACAAGGAGTTGAGAGGGGACACAGCCAGGACAGATGACCCCAACTCACCAAAGGGGTACTCCATACCATATGACATCAGGCTCAACATATAAAGCTGGGGGAAGAAGATGGCGGGGGGGTCGTTCAGAGTGATGGCATGTGTCTTCCCAAGTAACTGTTATGCATGACGGAGTCCTGTTTCCTGGAGATGGCTGAAAGCCTGCCTGCCCATGGGAAGGAGTGAATGAATTCCTTGTTTTGCTTTGCTTGTGTGCACAGTTTTTGCTTTACCTATTAAACTGTCTTTGTCTGAACCCACGAGTTTTCTCATTTTCGCTCTTCTGATTCTTTCCCTCATCCCATTGGGGGGAGTGAGCGAGCGGCTGTGTGGGGCTTAGTTGCTGGCTGGGGTTAAACCACGACATGAGAACAATTATTTTGTTAAAAAAACCCAAAACAACAAAAGAAAACAAAACAAACTAAAAATGAATTAAATTGCGGAGGTTTGTTTTGTTGGTTACACCCTGCTACATTCACATCCAAATGAAAGGTCTTGTTCTACTTTGTCACAAAGGATGTTCCAGTCCTCCAAGGTCACATAGCAATTACCACTTTTCTTAATGCCCCCGCAAACGTGAGCTGTAGCTCCCAGTAGAGCTCAGCCGGGTCAAGCCTCCTCCTGACCACCCTCTTCGCAGTCACTGTGGTTCAGGCAGCCAGCAGCAGGCAGCCCTCTCCGTATTGCAACGTGCTCCCACCAGATCATTCAGGACAAAAGAACTCCTAGTCTGGATTACATAGTAGGAAAAAAATGGGTGATTTCATGCAGCTTTCAAATTGGCACATGCCGGGACCCTGCATGGAGGGGTAGTGCTGCTCTGTTGACCCATGCTAGGAAGGTAGAAGGCTGTGGCAGATGGGTCTTGTTAGCAGCAATGCATAGCATAAAAAGGAGGTTGTGTCCTCCCTTTGAAATAAGCAAGTTTAAAGTGTAAAACATCTTGTAAAGTAAAGCCTTAGAAACAGAAAGTCCCTAAAAAGGCTCAGTGTTTTGACATTGCTTGGTTTTAGATTACGAATAAAAAATCCAGGTCTGTCTCCAGCTCAGAAAGCAGAAGCTTTGCGCATGCTTTTGCCTGTATCTCCGTGCTTGCCATATCAGGGGAGTTATGTGATGTGTAGCCTCACATTGCTCATAACTATCTTCTGCTTTAGTTTTAAACAAAAAAAAAGAATAGGTACATTCCTCCTGAGTTGAGCTCTGGACTTTGAAATACAGATTTTTAGATGAGAAAGAAATACATTCTTTTCCTAACTACACCATATTTTTTTCTGTGGAGGAAGTGAACATTAGCCAAAAAGCAAAAATATAATCCATGAGTTCCTGTATTTTAACTGTCTCTCATCTTGAAGCAATAAACAAAGGTTAATCAAATACTTACTAGCTGAGTAAATATTTTTGCTCATATGTATAAGCCAACCTAGGTCAGATTCTCATGTTTTGGTTCTGCATTAATATATCTTTGAAAAGCTTTTCAAGGTTGGTAGATTCAAAATTAGTTTTTTCCATCTTAACTCCATATGCTAAATCAAGGAACTATGCATATACACATACATATGTATATACAGACACTCCATATACATTGGTTTTTACAGACCCTCCAAGAACTGTTTCTTTTTCCTCTAAATAAAGCGCATCAGTATGTTCATGAAAGTGTCCCTAAGGAACTCTGCAGTAAAAAAATCAAAACGCATTTGACAGAGGTCAGCATGTTCCAGCAAGGTAACACACTCCAGCTGCCTACAAACTAGGTGGAAGGATCTTTCCAGTCCACCTTACAGATAGTGGGGGCATGCGAAAAGCTCCATTTAGGCAACACGCTCCCATAAAACCCCCCGTTCTGTGCATGTTCCCTCCTATCTGGCTCTCAGCAAGCCCAGGTCCTATATCTCTCCTACCACATGCCAGCACAACAGAGAGCCCTGTGCTGTGGACACTGTCAGAATTAATCATTTGTTCCAGCTCTGTGTAGGTTGTGGTTTAAGCCCTCAACTTCATTTTAATCAACGTTTCAAATTTTTCCATTGCCTGAGAACTATGTTGAAGGCCCCAAAGGGCATGCCCCCACATTGTCCCCAAAAGCTGTAGAGAAAGGAATGGACAAGTAACTGCCTGTTCTCTGAGGACCTCCCAAAGGAGACCTGACCTGCTAGAGAGCAGACACCCTGCCACTGCCCTACCTGGAGACAGCATCAAACAATGACAATGTCAAGTAGCATCTGCCAGCACAATCATCTGTGCCTTCCAATGCTGTGATGTTCAGTCCTATGAAAACTGTGGCCATGCTTTGAAAGCTTTCCTTTCTAAGGGCAATAGTTTCAGGTTTATTCCAAGCTCTTTCCACACTTTGGCAGGATCACATATATTGTGGTTGGGCTGAACTGCTTTAAGCTAACAGTTCTGCTGTAACCTTTGCTTCAGACAAGTGATCGCTTTATGTCCTGAAAAATACTTATCAGGCCAGACATTACTTCTGGGAACCGTATCTGCCTCCTGATCCTCTAAGACTCAATTTCCTCATGGGAAAGAAAAGGAGGTGAGCACTCATAGGCTGAAAAAAGAAGTCTTTCCCCTTCCCTGCAACCATTGCTAAGAGGTATAGCAGTACTCCAGGTAGCAATAGCCTTCACCTTCCCTAGGAAGCAATCAAGCATGAAGCATGAAGCTCTGCTTGAACCTTTTTGTAGGGAAGGTGTTATGACATGTATTCCCTGATTGTCCTATGTGTTGTGGAAACTGCCACCATTTTCCTCAATTAACTTAGCTCATTAAGGACCACAGCCTTGCAAACCTGCTCTGTCACTCCACCAGCAAGTGGGTGGCCCTGGGCCATAACTGAACAAGTGACTTCTTTGGATCCTGAAAGAAAAAATGCACAGCAAACGTTACCAGACCAGCCATCCACTCCTAGTCTGTAGACCAAACCTCTCGGGAAGCCATTCCAAATACAACACCTTCTTCTCATCTACCTCTGTGGGAGTATTGTGCCAAATCCATGGATGCTAGATGGATCTGACACATTGGGTTCTGGTGCTTGACCCCACAAGCCGAGGGTCTCCCAGAGAGAGGGAGGACTCTTCTTCTCCAGGAGCTGGCTATGCTCTTTTATTCTCGGTGAGGAGGAGAATGCATGCTTTGTCTTACAGACAAACTTAGAACACTTTAAAATGGAAGGCTAGATAGTATTTTGGTGGTTTTTAAAATACAATATGAGGCAGATCAGACAAAACAGATTGATGAGAATCTCATTTTTTCCAATGATCACCAATAATTTGGGGCTGGGGTGAAAAGCTTGCATGGTTACCCCATTCCTTCCTCATCCATTAGGCTCTTCTCCTCTTCCATGGGCCTCAGTGAATCCTTTTGCCCCGAGGGACCCAGAAGTGAACTTTTCCTGCAGCTGTTTTTACTAGACTAACCTTTTGTGGATCCAGGCCAGACCACAAGGAAGCAAGCCACGGCCATCTGCCCATTTTATGCCTTATACTGGAAAGATATGACATTGCAGGTCTTTGTCAGCAGTGGTCTAGCTTGGCTCTATCCCCAGCCTGGGATTTACCCAAAAGCCACTCCTGGGAAACCCTCACGTGACTTCTCCTTACAGGATCAGTTTGAGCCAGCTTTCCCTGGAATTTTTTCCCCCTTCATTTATCCACCTATTGGTTTTGTTTTGTTTTGAGTTTTTTTAAAACCTTTTAATTTCCTACTTTTTGTCATATTTTTAGGAAGACATGACTGCACCTCATCAGTCATGAGAACTCACTTCTGACTGCTGCCTTCTCTGAGGGGCTAACCTACCATTGAGACTGAATCCTTTCCCTCCTGTTATTCTTTTTACGAGTCCCAACCCTAGTTCAATCTTTAACCATAAACCTATTTAAACAATCCATATGTACATCAATGACATTCTAGCCCTTTCTTTGGGCATCAATAAGTCAATCAGCAGTGGAGCCTATGTGTAGAGCAGTCTAACACGACCTTGATGGTAAATAGGTCTAGAATGGAGAACAGGTGACAAAATGAGTGAACAAAATGGCAAAATGAATGTGTATTGCCTTCTCCTCCTCTCCCAGCTCCATGTTCTCCTTCTCCCAAGTTCAGTCTCAGCTTCTTTCCTCCCACCTGAAGCCTTCTGGTTCTTAGCTACAATTTCTGCCATTACAGCTCTCAAGCAGGGGAGCAGGGTTAGGATGATATCAGGTCTGCCTGCCGTTGGTCGGGCATACAGGACCTTTCCCAGGCTGCTGTCGGGGTGTGGGTCGCAGCTCTTTGCCGATGTGTGGCAGGGAAGTCCTTATGACAGGGGTGCCTTGGGCAACCCTCAACCCCACTCACACAACACCATTACCCACCTCTTAGGAAGCCAGTCGACCATGGCATTTTTCCATCTTTCCTACCCTTCTTGCAACTTGCAAGTAAAACACTTTTTTTTCTTACTGACTCCTTTGCCTAGTCTTGCTTTTTTTTTTGGCCGTGGTCACTTTATGGGAAAGAGTGTGGTTGCAGAGGGAGTCAGTCCCAGTGACTAAACCGGCTGCCATGGCTCAGTGGGAGAGCTTGTTTCTGACCTTTACACAGTCCCTCCGCAAGCACATCCTCCCAACACTAAGATGATAGGCCACTAATTTTTCTGTAAGAGTGAGCTTCATTTTCTCCAGTGATTCTTCCAGCACTTTCTAAAGAAGCTGAGCTGCTTATTAGAGACATAGCCCTTCAGGGAGATATGCAACCAGCAGATGTTTGCAGTGGGACAGTGTAACATTTTCAAAACAAACAAGCATCTATTAGCCAATGTTAATATATTTCTAGCAAGCCTGTACCAGTCATGTTATTTCTCTTTCCTCAACAATGGCAAAAAGATTTATTTCTATCAATTTAATAAGCACACAGTTTTTATTCTCCAGTCCTGACACTTCTGTCTGATTTCATTCTCCAGTTACGCTATTCTAACTGTTTCTGGATCCCTTGGCTGGTAAACGCTATGTGTGGTCATAGGTTTTCCACTGTAAACAGGTCAAAGGCCTCTGGTCATTAACATCTTGACTTAGGCATGGGGTCTCCACCAGATCCACCTGGCCAGCAACTCCGGTGGATCCATCCAAGCCCACATGGTAGAGCTGGCGTAGTGTCACCACATGGGCATACAGTGTCGCAGCAGGGACACAGGTAGGGGCAGTGCACACCCTGCCAGCTCACACACCCAGGCCATGCCTCCCCTCAGCCTCCAGCAGCTCCTCTGGGAAGGTATCGCAGCTCCACCGCCCCATTACAGATTCAGAGACGAACCTGCCATCCAGCGCTGTCATTTTTAACAGGGGTTGAATGACAAGATCCGGGACATGCTTTTACACCAGCCAACAAAAATACGTTTACATGCAGGGACATGGCAGGGGCTGGCAGGGGCTTGCTGGCCTGCACTGTGGACAGGGGGCTTCCTTCTTTCCAGCTCTTTGCCAGATTTGTAAAAGTTCAAAGAACCAGCTTTTTGGAGAAAGCACAAAGACAACTTGTACTCTGTCCCTTCTGGATGTACTGTCCTCTCCATGCCCATGAGAGCCAGGATCACACCTCTCAGAATCAGTAGCCATTGTGACCATGTCATTGAATTCAGGAGCTTCTGGTAGCTGGAAGGACATAGCTCTGGCTGAACAGCCGGGTGCATCCACCTGACTGAGCTCAACACTGGAGGCTGCAAGTGCATCCTCACTCACATTCAGTCACTCAGAAGACAGATCCACTTCAAGCAGAGGGTCAAGGACACCTGGAAACTGTATGGTTCAGAAGTCCCATTTCCCTAGGAATCAAGAGACTTTCCATGCATTTCCGGAGTTTATTTTCCATTGGTATTTGAATGACAGTCACAACCACAGGCCCTGAATCACAGACCATTGTGTATATATCACCAAGTGTCCCTGTTAGGGTGTTATGTTCTTTATGGCTCTAAATCCTTTCTACACCCGCAGCCCCTCTCTGGTCCCAGATGTCTGTCTGTCTCCTTTCCTATCTTGGAAAAGAGAAGCCCTGCTCTGAGGTTTGTCAGGCAGTAGAAGCAGTTAGAGGAGCAGTTAGTGACTAAATTTAGATGTGCAACAGAGGACTTAGATCCAAGGCACTAACGGTAGTTAATTTCAAAATGCTTTCAGTTATGTGTTCAAAGCTATCTCCCCAGGATCTCCTCTGACTTTTACTGTATGGCTGAGAAGATTTTCTTCTGTTGCTGCTAATTAAAACAGTAATCAACAGAAACTTGTGTACAGTCCTGCAATTAAGCAGCTTATATCTGTCTCACCTAGACATTTCCTGGGGCACTTTTTAGTTTAGAGATCTCTCTGGTAGTGAGGTGACACTTCTTCCCACACAATCCCCTCACATTTATCTCCTTTAATAAACCTCTTTTAGATCCTCTTCACCTTTCAGTTTCTTGCCTTCATCCCTTGAAATTCCCTTTATATGTCCTCTTTAAGGCGGAATGTTTCCTGAAGCCATTAGAAGCCTTTTCTTGTCAGATACTGGCTTGGAAAGGAGCAGGTGTTCTTCACCTCAAAAAGGTGTAGCTTAGCCCTCCTTGCATTTCAGCTCCCACTGTGGTGAGTGCTGAAGCCCCAATGTCTTGACCCAGGTTGTAAGCAGGGTATTTGGCATGCTGAGTAATGAAAGCCTCATTTCCCCAGCTTTGCCTCTCGCTCTCTCTTCCTTTCCCCCACCATCACCCAGTGCAGCTTGGAGTTATGCCTACAAAGACTTGCTCTAGACCCTAAACCCAGAGGGAGAGCTTCCAAAGGGCAACGCTGGCAAAACCTGTCTGTGCTCAGAACTGATGTGTGCACATCCATTCCACTGGGATGCCTCAGCACCAGCATCTTTCACTTACTATCAAAAAAATTACATATTCTGTGAGGCTGGCACTGATTAATATGAAGCAGTACCAGCTTCTAAAAGAATACTAAATCAATCTCAATACAGTGTTGAAAGTGAATGGAGATAATAGATCCAGGTTGTATCCAGCAAGTGCAAATAGGAGAACTCAACTTTGCTCTGCCTGATGCTCAAGATGCATTTGCTTGACAATTTAATCTGTAAACTAATCACTGTCCTTTGGCACATTCAGAGATGTTTTAGCCACAGAAAAGGGAACAGCAAGGACTGCTGTGAGAGCAAGGGACACAAACATAGAAAGCAGTACAAATGCTATATTCCTCTTTGGCCAGCTGTATTTCTGAGTCCTTATCAGACGGCCAAACAAGATGCCATTTGTCCTCTGCAAACATATGAATTATAAAGTTCTACAAGCACAAAATGTTCAATTATGGCTGGATTTTGCATACAGAGCATAAGGGAGAGTGATGTGGTTTCCTGCAGCTTCCCTTGTGCATTTTTGCTGGAATCAAGCCCTTTCAATTGGGAGACTACTGAGTGCAGCAGGAAGACACAGTCTATTTTGGTCAAGTAGGAGGTTCTGCCACCATTTCGCAGAAAGGGACAGGGGGCTGTGGCTGAGCTGCTCAGCTAGCAGCAATGGCCCATGCGGAAGACAAAAACCCACGCGGGCTGCCACAACAGCCAGTTCCAAGGGGAGTTTCACTCCCAAGGAAGGAAGAAGCCGCGATGGCTCCTCAGCAGCTGGCATGTGTCACCTTCAGTGCACGTATTGAAAACTATTCATCCTGCCCCCAAAACACACCTTGCCTTTTGAGACAGAGGAAAAAAGTAAGTAGTGGCACTGACATAAAAATAATCAAGATGATCTTTTTCAGAGACAGCTGTTTGATATGTAAATCTGAATATAGCCATAACCCACATCTATAAGGCTTAATCAAAGCCATGTAAAATCTACGTGTCGTGACTGAGACTCAAAAGACCATGTTTTGTAACTGTGTACACACCCACTGGAGCAAGGGTGAAGGCAACGAAGACAGTGGTTAAGAGGCAGGAAAGGCCTCCTACAGAAATTAGGTCTAGAACAAAAGTGCCTTAAGAGTTATGCCTAGCAGCAACGAAGACACAATTAATGTAGAGTAGTTAATAAGGAAGTAGGAAACAGACAGGTAAGAAACAGGGAGAGCTCAGAAAAGACTGTTAGCATTGAAGCAAAGTGCCCTTTTAAGAGCTGTTACAAAAAAAGTACACACTACGCTTATATTTAGATACTACATTGAAACACTAGAGAGTCATCTGTAAAACTGTAATGATAAAAAAACCCAAGTGTTTGAATTCATTGGCTTGGTTCTCAAAAATGTGTTTCACTGAAAACCACAAAGAAAGAAGAGCTATTAAAATAAGCTCTTCAGAGGGTCCTGCCCTAATAAAATAAATATGATAAGATGAGCAAGAGTTTATGACCATTTTGGAATTTGATCATGATGTTCCAGGCTCACAGCGAGTATAAAGAAATTGCATGTTAGATTATGCCCAAAGGATTATTCCTTCTAATGATAGCTGTAAACAGTAGGTCTATTTGAAACCCTGAATAGGAGAGGGCAAAGCATACTGTGTGACTCAAAGACACACTGCTTGCTACAAAAAAACCATCAGCATTATTATATCTAAAGCAAGCCCAGGCAGCTTGTGAAAAATACAACAGAGCATGAGAACTTGCCCACCAGTCTATCGTTAAAGTTGGGATGCCCTGCCCCAAAATCTCTGAGAAAATCCCCGTCAAGATCCAAACCAGTCAAGTGGCTCCCACATCTCTGTGTCCAAGTCAAAACCCATGGCTCTGAATTGAGTTTTGAGAGAGACTGCATTTCACAAGTTGGGTCCAGGGTTTAGCTGCAGGGGCTCCCCACTGCTGCTGGGAATTTCAGATCAAAAATACATGCCAAATCCGCTGTGAGAACCCGAGGGTACAGGATGTGGGAGCAGCTCAGAGGATTACATATGATGGCAGCAAAACAGCAGTGGTAACCCATTTCTGTGCACAGAAGTGTGAGACCTGTGGTTCTGTGGTGCACAGGTCCCCAGGTACAGGGAGTCATGCTGCAGCCCAGCACCAGCTGCCACTGCCACTACCACCACCATCACTGTCACCACCAGCGCACACTCTGAAGTCGCATCAATGCTGAAAGCACCGCCAAGGCCACAGCCAGGCCCCGGCACTGTCCCTAACAAGCAGAATGAAAATAAGCCTGGGACTGAACTGGCTGCACCAGGCGCACAGAAGCATCCTCTAACTGTGGCTATTCAACCTGTTATTGCCAAGGACTGCTGGGTAATTCTAATGAGGCTCAGCTGAGTTTTTTCTCTTTTTCTTTTTCCCCTTTTCAGTTGATTCTCAGGGCAGGTGACTTGAGCCAGACCAAGCTTGCTGGACCTGAGGCCACCCCTTCAGCCAGCCGGCTCTGGAGCTTTCCCACGGGCTGCTGCGGGGTCAGTACCTTGTGCTCTGCCTGTGAGCACATGCGTGCCTCTGCTGTTGCGTGGGCCCAGCGTGTGAACATTGTGGGAGGAATACGCAGTCCTAAGTGTTTTTATGCCCCAACTTGCTTACTTTTTGTAACAGGTTTAAAACATTCACTTTTTTTACCACTGAAATGCCTGGCTAGTGAATTTTTTAGCAACAAATACTGCTCTTTTTTGATGTGTACTTTTCAGGTAAACTATTACCTTTTTTGTTGTTGTCCTTACCTTCTGCATGGTTACCTTGTCCCTGCTGACGCTGACTAAACTACAATTTCACACCACTGTGTCGTCAGGTCTGCCTTGTGTTATGCTGGTAAACTATCATTACCCACCGTACTGACCTAACCCAGAGCACTCTTCACATTTACAAGGGGAAAGACTAAAGACATTTTTTATTTTTTTTTTTTTTCAACCTTTCTGTTTCACTTCTGGAAACCTGCAAAAAATGTGGAAGGAGAAACAAAAGTTGCAAGGAGGAGGAGTTGAATGAAGGCCCAAGGAGCCCGCATGGAGTGACAGGGCTGCAACACCAAGTGCAGTTACAACATCTCATAACTGCCTTAATGAGGAATCAGTTTATTTTTACAAACAAGGAACCATATCTCAAGGTTATTATTAAACATACCACAACTGATACGTCCCCTTCACACTTTCAGAGAGATCTGCCAGTCTTCTTTTGACAATGGAAAGTAGCCAAGCAGATCTCTGAGCAGGTCTCTCTCGTGCGTGATGGAGCAGCAGGAGGACTCTTGCAGGGCTCCATGCCATCTGGCAGTGCTTCAATCTACTAATCCCATACAGCAGTTTCCTACAGTGCACTGCAGGGTGTTGTAAGGCTAAGGCTTGTAAAGCATTGTGAGTGCCCAAGTAAAAGGGACTGGTTTAATGTTAAATATTACAAGGATATTTTTTCACCATGCAAAACTTACAGTTCCAGCCTGGAGAAGTCAGCTCTCACCCTGCCCTCAGCTCTGGTAAGGAGAGGCATTTGCCACCAGCAATAGTATCATCATCACTGTCTATGAACAGGATTGCCTGGGGTGGCCTGAGAACAACAGTGGTACACTGGTTTCTTTCACAGCTAAAGGAACATTTCATTGATTTCTTAAAAGAAATCTTAATTTTCTCCATTGGCAACACTATAGCAGCCAGAACTATTTGCAGGACAACCATGTTTTTACCAGGACATTTTATTAAATTAATTTAAAACCTTTATAGAGACTCATTTTAAAAAAGTAACAAAAAGGAGGTAAGGCGGCTATATTTTAGCATAAGTGAAAACTATTGCCATTACTATTAACAGAACAATTCACACCAAACAGCAGTAAGCTTTTACTGGTGCATTAAATAAATAAATGACAGTTTAAATTAAAACATTTAATCAACTGCTACCCTTTGCGAACCTTCCTGTACTTTGTCATCAAGGCTATATACACATAGACAACAAGGACCTTTTTGTCCAGAAAATCAGTTCTGAAGAGCAGAGGAAGCAGCACACTGACTGTGACCCTAACAAATGGTTGTTCTGCATTGGACCCTCCAAAAAAAATGAAGCCAGATTATTTAGAAGAGGTAGATCTGTAAAATTAAGAGAACCTTTCTGGCACCAAAGAAGAACCATTCATTTTGCTATCATTTAAATGTGTGGGAGATTACTGCTATAAATTACAGGGGTTAGTTTTCTCCTTCATTTTATCAATTTATCCATTTCCCAATAGTCACCAAAGTACACTACGTTTTGCTTTCCATAACATAAAAAACCTGTAAGCTTAGAAAGCCAGACTTGTTACAGGGGTGGAGACAAGATCTTGCTCAGGAGGGAGGGACGACATGAGCGTGGCTGGACACCTGGTTTGGGTCAGGGAGCTGCAGAAGCAGGGCTGCTCCATGCTGAGGGGTACAAGCAAGGCACAGCATCACGTGCAGAGTGCTATTTTGGGGAGCAGAGGTGTGGCCAGGTTCCTCTTCCCATGGTCCTTTCCCCTTCTTTGCCATTCCTCACGCCTCATGAGTAAATTGGCTTAATGACATATGCCATTAACTGCAAGAGCTGATTTTCCTCTCCCCCTTTCAATGCCCAGCAGCCCTAAAGAGATTAAAAAGTGCTGATTCCCGATGAAGTTTACTGTAGCTGGCATTTCTGCTACCTCTGATAATCTTAACTTGTCCGTCAAAGAGAGAAGAAACACCAGTTTGTTCATATTTCTGACCCACACAACCATCCACACAGTGTCTACCCTTCAGCAGCCAGGGTGGCTTCCAAAAAGCACGGTCTGGGATGGGTTAAGTCCAGACAAACTGTAAGGTTGGCCTCATAACCCAGGTTTTGGGAACATTCATGCGGCAGCTGAAAACACTGCCCACATTGTCCCTCTCTGTCTGTCTGGCTGTCTCCTTCTTCCTTACAGACACTCAGACTTTTCACTTCATTTCACCCCAAACACTTTTATCATGGTTTTATGCAGCACAAGCATGTCAAACAGAGTAGTCATTACTTACTTACTCGATATCTAAATCAGAGAGTTTAGTCAAACATCTCAAGTTTTCTTAATTATAGCCACTTTATATAAACATCTGCTAGCAAACACCAGGCTCGCAGGCTTGCAGGAAGTACACCACAAATGACGGGAAGGCTTGGGAGAATAACCTGGGGTAACAAAACAAACACAGTGGTTCATCTCAACTTGCTAATCTTCTGAATATTTTCATTCTCGAGTGATTTTGACAAGGGTTTTTGAAATTCAACCAGAAGTCTATGTTTCTTTGGAGTGTTTTGCTTTGCTACTACAACAGACCAAGGACTGAGACAGTATTTTTACCTTACATCTGGTTTCTCAAGGAATTCTGTCATCAACGTTATACCAATTCCTTGTTCCATAAAGCATAGCTAGCAAGACCTAAGCCTGGCAGGAAAATGCATACAGTTATTTTCATATCCATAAGTTTTAGTTTGGCCTCCTTTTCTCTCACAGAAGGCTCTCTTACGTTCAGGCAGGGCTAATTTAACGGCAGACAGGCCCGTCAGAACTTTTTTCCATTATACAATGGCCCTGACCATGGGTATCAGCCTCCAGACACTTTCTCCAGACAAAATCAGGCTTTGTTAAATGGAAGAGGAACCTTGTCCTCTACCCTCTCTCAGTTAGACGCTGATGTCTACCAAGACTAGACCCAGCTCTTCCTTGCTGACTTTTCCTTCCAAGAAGAGACCTTATATCTCCAGCATAAGTAAGCATAGGTGGTAAAACTGTTGCTGACACACCCAGCCTGTGGAAAAGGGGTAATTCAAATGGGAAAGAGTTAAAGCTTTGTCCCTCTCACATGCTTTGGTCACCACAGGACACCTACAATGTAAGTGACCCGCACAGCTGAAGTCCATGATGCTGGGGAAACTGGGTGCCAGCGCAGCAGTGACGGACTGTGGGGCAGAGCTCTCATGGGACTCATCAAATCTTCAGTAGAAGGGGCCATCAGAAAAGTAGATGTCAATCTATTTTGTGATTTCTCTTTTCTACCCCGATTGTCCTTGATGGTAGCTGTGTTGCTCTGAGGAGTGCAGCCAGAACACAAAACATATTAATTACCAACCTAGCTTTTGTATTATGTTGTGCTTTCTAGCAGCACTAGTAAAGAAATTATTTTATCAATCCCTTTCATCACCCTAAAGACTTTCTCAGGGTATCCTCAAGCCTTCATTTTTTTTTTTTTCCCAGTAAGAGGATGTTGTACAGCCTTAATCCATCCTTTTATTTTGAATGTCTGAAGGTTAGTGCCATTCAGCTCCTTGTAGCTGATTCCCCTGCAGTCAGCTGTGCTGCTTCTGAATGCACTGGCTGACATTTTTGCCTTGTAGCACATGCATCCTGTGGAAACCCCTCGTTCTTCATTTATGGCTCAATCCTGCCTCTCCTCAGGGGAACCCTCTCCTGTCTTTCCAGTGGGAACAGGAGCCAGATATTGCTATGCCTGCCAAATTTAGCATTAAATAGTCCTTTTATTGTCTTTATCAGAGATGGCTATAGACATAAAATGTGGTGTTTCCACCTGGTGAGGTGCCCAGGTTCCTCAGAGAGAGGGTTGGTTGAGATGTGAGTTTTGCCCAGGCAGTGGGCCACGGCATATTCACAAGACTGTCTCTGTGCCTAAGCAAGGGGAGAAGGAGACATGGGGTCCCTCATTACTCCATGTCCTGACCTATTCCTACCCCATTTTATAAGTCTACATGAAATTAATTGACTTTCTGCACCCTACATCATTGTTTACACTTGATAAAGATCTGTTAAGTGTTACAGAAAAATATATATGATCATACTTACTAAGCTCATGAATGGCCATAGACAGCAATATATAGTATTAAATTGTGACATATCCAGCTGTTTCTAACAGCATTACATGATGTCCCAAGGGAGAGTTGCAGCTACACATGCAACTGTCACTATGGTGTCACCTGTTTCTGATCACCGTGGCAGGTAACCTCTCCTAGTATTTTGCCTGGTGGAATTACAGTATTAACAGTCTACAAAACTATTAAAAACAAAAACAACAAGAAAGTGGTCTTGACAGAGTAAAACCTATGCCATTTTCCATTGCTTCTGGAGTCTCTTAAATCACCCACAGGGGAGGAACTTCTTCTTGCATGGCATGGCTTAATGATGGCCCCAGAAAATAACTAATTAACCTAATGCCAGGAAACCTAATGTGTAATATTGAGCATGACATTAGTAGCTGTGTAAGTGCCAAAGTCTTTTTTTTTTTCTTTCCAAATTATTATGCAATTTTTGTTACTGTTGATCAAGTCATGCTGAAAGATGTTTGACTTACCCACATGATCTTATAAAATTTACATTTATATAGCTTCTTCCATGCTCAATCATCACCAAATACTTTAACAAAAGAATTCTTTACAGAGGTGGAGAGAGCCATTTTTATACTCACATGGAAGGCAGTCAATCTGTAGAAACAAATAGATAAAAATCAAGCAAAATTTTAAATTCATTAGGTCTGTTATGTCCATAGTGCTTCAAGGTGGAAGAGAAAGCAATTCAGTCTCATAAACCTGCGTGGACTCCATCTGCTGTGGGCAGAGAGAGATATTTTAGTACGGAAAGTAAGCAAACACGTAAGAAAAAGAGCTGAGTATCTCCACTAAGACACAATTTCGCCCCTGCAGTCTCCTTTAATTGACTGAAGAGGCTTTGCCGTATGGCTCCCTGCTATTACTTGTCAGTAAGCTTAAACTGCTTGTTAGAACATTGTCCTGAATAAATGAACCTCTAGATTAAATCATTGTGATGGACACATAAGCACACATACAGAGGAAGAATTACAAATACCCTCATAAAATTTATGTCTCCCATCTTGGGAATTCCTTAATGTTTCAAGGTTTTATCCCATTAGCACTGCATCAGAAATGTGATCCTAAGTGGTTTTCTCTCCCCCACCATGAAAAAAACGATGGTTTGATACCCAATCAGGTAGCCAATTATTTTTCCGTGAAACTTGCAAAACATTACTGCCAACTTGAGTTACACTCATGTAAGTAATGGTGGTAATCTCCTTTAAAACTTTTATCAGCTTACGGTAAATTAGGTAACCTCCATCTACAAAAATTGCCAAATTCATGTTCAAGAGCTGATATATGTGATACTTACAGAAATGTATAACATCGGTAAAGGCATGAGTCCAAAATGTGCTCAAGGAATTAACGATTGCAAAGCATGTAAAATCCTTAAAGAATTTGTCTGGCCTCCATATTGTGAAGGACAGAAAGGCTAAATAGCCCTAAGCACTCTCCCTACTAAGAGAGGAAAACCTTTTCAACCTAGGATTTTTTTTTTAATACTTTAGCATATCGATCAAATGTTAAACTATCACCCACTGGTCAATAATTCATTACATTGGCTAATGCACTTAACTGCTAAACTAGCTGTGGCAGACTCCTTATCCTGAGCATTAAAGCTCTGAAATTAAAAGGGAGCAGGGCTGCTGAATTCTGGTTGTGTCAGAAGCCCAGAACACTCCAAGTCCCTTCCTGATGAAAAGTGTATAAAGCTATTAGAGTCTAATGCTATTTTTTTATGTTTAATTAAAAAAATCTTGCAAGTGAGGTGCCCATCTAATTGCAGAATGTGGAGGCTCAACCTACTTGGTGAAAAAAAATTCTTGCAACAAAGCAGGGGAAAAAAAACAGTAAAAAAAAAAAAAAAACCTCACTGATCCCAAAACCCACCTTCAGGCACAAATGTGTTAAACTTTGCTCAGCCTAGGAGCAGACATAATCAGAGCTACCACCAGATCAAGTGCTTTTGCTGGGGTGAGCCCCTACACAGTGAGGATGTCAGAGCATCAGCCACCACAGAATGAGCATAACATGTGGCTGTTCAAAAGCAAAGTGCTCTCATCACAGTTGTATTACAGCTTGGCATGAAAGGAAAACACTTTAACTTTCATGTGATAGATCTTAGGAGAAAAAAAAATTACACAGTTCTGAAATGCAAAGCTAAACTGTCTGGATTTTTCATTTTTCTTTTCTTTTCTTTTCTAGTTTAAGCAATGAACCTCTGTGACCCCCTTCCTCCCCCAAATTACTTATTCACACAGACTCCCTGTTCCCCAGGAATTAATTTGTGGCAGTGAAAGGAGAGCAGATTGCTGTGCTTTTGGGTTAAGAGCCTCCTGATATGTCAGGGACATTTAACACAACTTGCCAGTGACACTTTTCAGACTTACATTTTGTACTACTTTTTTGTAAGCTTATTTAGGGAACCTGGGGAGAAGAGCACACTGGATGTGGCTGGAGTGTCCTTTTGGTGACCTCCTCCAGAGCTGTATCTCCTTGGGAAGCCTGGTTAGTGTAAGGGCTTGGATGACTACAGCTTTGATGAAAAGACAATTTTCAGAAATAGTTTCTTCTCATTAGTTTTCCACTTACCAGTGAGATAAAGTTGCCTCCTGGTTTCTGATGCTCTTTCAGGCATCAAGTTCAGTTAGATATGTACCTCTGAAAAATGAGGAAAAGAAGAGAACAAATCTATGCTATAGCTGCAGAAGCCTTAACCCATCCATCTTTTAACAACAGCTCATATCTAGCAATGGAGATTCCAATTACACTAAGTATTTTCAAATCAGCTGGACCAAATTCCTTAGCCAGAGTGGAAGGTCTCTTTGTATCAGTAAGGCTGATTATTAGATAGATATTAGAAAAACTCCAACTTAAGTGGAATATATTCAAGTGTAATTCCATTGCTTCAAAACAGAGAAGTCATTTTCCAATCTGACATAAGTTTGCCAGGGATTTTTCAGGATTTTATCAAAAAAGAGTTAGAGTCTAAAAGTACAACGAATACCAGTCAGCGTGGTTTCATGGAGAATAGGTTCCGTAAACACTTGTTCTTTTATTTTTTAAAAATATATATTTTAACTAGTCTATGTTGATGTAAATAATTTTCTTCCTATCACACAACATTTTGACTAAAAAGCTTGCATTGTCTGGAATTAGAGAGTACTTTCTATGGATCTGAAAGTGGCTCACTGATAACTCTCCAAAATGTGATGTTAAGGAAAAGAAATCAAGAAGCGGGGCTATGAGAAAAGAGATGTTCCCAAGAAAATGTCTTTGATCCCATGTTAGTTGACGTTATCAGTGATCCAGGTGACCAGAATGGCAGATAAAATTCTTGCCAAGTAAATAGGCAGGCATCAGAAAGACTGCTGGGAGGGCAAATAACAAGAACGGGTTGGTCTTTTGGACTGACCTGAATCACCTCCCTAAATGGTTTCTACACCATGTAAGCGTAGCGTTGCACTACATTGCATTGAGAAAAATTATGAGAGAGATGGTCTGATAATTATGTGCCCAGCCAGGTGCTTCCAGGAAGAACAGAGAAAAGGCAAAGGAGAAGGGTTTACCTAGGCTTAAAATTCACAGATGGGCACTGAAAATAGATAAATGTGACTTTGCAATAAGGTATTGCTTCACAGCAGTGACGGTAATTAAAAGGTAGAGGGGATTACTGGAAGAATCGGTAGACTTCCAGTCACTTAGTCTTTAAAATCAGATTTCCTGCTTTTCTAGGGGACTTGAATGCTTTATCCCTCCTCTGGAGAAATTAAATTGCCTCTATGCAAAGCAGGTCAAGAGTAGGTGGCCGTAGTTGTTCCTTGGGGCCTCACAGCCTGCGAATAATTTAATGACAAGTCAGATGTTAAGTTTACAACATGGCAGAGAGGGAAAAAGCCAACTTGGCTTTGGGCAGCATCCATAAAATGAACAGGTTGGCTTTAGACATCTCTGAACACCAGCTCAGGCCACCACCTCTCCAAAAAGAGTCTCACTAAAATAGAGTCCAGAGAGGAATAAAAAAAGCCATCCTGAAAAGGAGTGATTTTTGAGCAGAAATTCTGTTGTGTGACTAGATCAGACACAGTGCCAATATAATATCTTAGAGAGGTCAGTACGAGGATGGTGCAGAAGTGTTTCAAGCACTTTAACTACAAGTACTACACCACAATTAAGAAAAGCAAAGTGTTAGGGACTTGTACGTTTTGCTGTGGACTTGTAAAACTGCATTAAAATATCACAGGAAAGGAAGTCCTGCATTTCAAGGACATGAACCCAATGGTTTAACAAGATTTAATCTTTAACTTGCTTAATAAATGTACCATTTACAGCATTTCTGAAGCCCCTGGATTTCAGCAGTGTGTCATGTGCCCCACATCACTCTGACGAGGGATCTGAGCATGGAGCATCCTCCCGTCCTGTGATATGCACTACACGTTACATCAGGTGATACTAATGAGTACAACTACAGCCCCTGAATCCTCCTGTTCACTGATATTGGAAATACAAAGTGAGCTCATTGCCTCTGCACAACCCCTAACAAACCAAATCTCCAGGGATGACAGCCAAGGCAGAGCAGGGCCCTTTGAATGAGAGATACCGTTCAAATTCAAAGAAGTATAAAGAATAAAAATAGAGGCTGATGTGCTACTGAAAGGGAGGCAGAGAAACACAATATGTGAGCCCTGAATAAAAATTAAAACCTAATCACACTATACTGAGGCCATGGATAGAACATTTCTTACCCTTTTTTGTATTCTGATTAGTCAGGCAGGCATAAAAATGACCTTTCTTGCATGCATGTTTTCAGAAACCTGTTTCAAGCAGATGTTTATTTCATCTGACTGGATCTCAGCTGGCCTTCAGCGCAGATGATACCAGATGTTTTCTATTTAAGGACTGTTCTCTGAAAAGTTAAGGCTGGGCAGTACGACAGGTGTCTGTGTGCGAGTACTTCAACTTCTGCATCCCTGGAATCATTCGATGCTTTGTGACTTCAGCAGAGGCTACTGGTGAGCAGGAAAGCTGCCTGTTCCTTGGCCACTGTTTGACAGGTATTGCCTGAGAGCTCTGGGTATGGTCTGAAGGGTCCTGTGCTGGTCCCAGGCCCCTGACAGCTTGTTGGTGTGGCCTTCCGGTGATGCCACCACAGAAGCCTTCGAGCCATCCCTTTCTCCTACTAGAGCAAGGTTTTCTCAACAACGAACAGGAGTTAAAACCAAGCGCATTTCCTTCCTTTCAGCCCCACTGCAACAGACTCTAGACACCTTTCCCACTGTGTTTTGTCTGGAGTCTGAACCCAGAGAAAGCTGCCTGCTGAAAGTAAAAGGATAAAAGGCCACCTTTTGCTATTTAGCTTATCTAGTACAATGTATGAGACAACCTGAAACGGGCCATACCAAAAGGTCTGTCTGGCTCAGTATCTTCTCTCTGACAGTGGCCAAAAGCCAAAAGTCCACGGAAGGGTGGCAGATAAGGATGCACCAATAGGATACTTTACCCAACTAAACTCCCAACATCTGGTAACATGTGGCTGAGGGCCGCAGTCAGCCAGGGGTGGTTCCTGTATATTGGGTAACCCCCAGTGCATTTATCGGTCATTAACCTATTCAATCTCCACACATGAACTTGGGCATCTACAATATCCTGTGGCAGAGAGTTCACGGTTGAACTATACATCACTTGAGCAGATTAACAGTGAGCAGGTGAATGTTGACATTGTGGGAATCACCTCCTGTCTGTTTTACACCTGTCACCTGTTAACAAGGGGTGTGTAAAAGAAAGTTCTTGCAAAAGAGATGGATGTACACCGAAAGGTGGAATGCCACAATGAAAAAAGGAGAAGATGAAGTACTGACTTCAATACATTGCTGGTCTCTTGCTTGCCTTCAGTCCTAACTGAGAGGTATTGGAAAGCTTGAAAGGTAACATTCGCATTTTGTTTGAGTTTTTTTATTATTATTATTACTACTACTGCTACAACAAATATCTGCCTAGTTTGGATCAAAACCCTAGGACTTAAGCATACTATGCATCCCAGCTACTATGACTTTATTTATTTAGCTGGCATCTTGCACATTTTCTTGAAGAAAAGGTACTCATTTTGTTAGGAAAGTTTAAGTTTAGAATACAACATACAAGGAGGAAACAGGAAGACATTCAAGGGAAGCAATGTGTTTGAAAAATGAGAAAGATGGGCTAATCAAAGAAGAAAACATAAATTCCTAAAGTCATAAGGATATTGATGAAACCTGAAACAGGTGAAAGTTATCACAGTGAAGCTGCTTCTTTTTTTTTATACTTCCAAAGACCTTGACTACATCTTACTGTAACTACCTGCCTGTAGACCTGCAGCAGTCCCAGCAACAAAATGCCAGCAAGCAGAAAGGTGGAATGAAGGAGGGGCTTTACTGACTTCTAATAACTGAGTAGAAGAAGGGTGGCAGAGAGACATCTGCCAGTCTTAATCCACTTATCAGCCAGGATTTTGACTTTGAGCAGATTTCTTAGTCTGGACAGACAGAGGAAGGAAAGTGAAGAGGAATTAAAAGATGTCTGTTTGTTCAATTGCTTTGTTATGAAACTAAAGGATTTGACTGGAGAAACATATTGGACTTAGATTTTTTCAATATAGGTATCTTGATTTGTTTGTGGAAAACTATAGAGCACAGTTCACAGAGCAGTCAAATTTCCTTGCACATATCACTGGGGATTGTAAGGTTGTTTTCAAGACGTTCATAGCCCTCTGGAGTTTTCGAGCCACAACCCACATCTTCATATAACAAGTCATTACTGCTGCCACATCTGACACCCCGTAGGCAAACCCAAGCACAGACTAATATGTCCAGAGCCAGTTTGCATGCTTGCAAAGAAGGAGCGTATATACGTACACACAGATGCATAATCAACAGACAAAAATAACTCTGAAAAGACATCACCACTGCCCCTAAGAGGCAGCTGGCTCTTAAACAAGATCTTTTCACCAGTATATTCCAGGATTTAATTACATTACTATGGGTGACAGGAAGTCATCCTCCTTCATCCATGTGGGGATATAGAGATTACTGAAGGATAGCTAAAGAGCTGAGTGTATTATAGCATTAAAACTATTTTATGCCTCATTAATGAACCTAGTTTTAAGAGAATAAAAAGAAACACCTTTGATTATACAGAGAAACAAAATGCATTAATATTGAAAGATATTCAGCAATAAGGGGAACTCACACATCCTTGTTGGCTCATAATTGAAAAAAAAAAAAAAAAGCAAGCAGGGAATCTATGTGATATAGTCTCAATAAATACTGTGAAAACAGCCCAAATGCTTTTTCACATGATTTCTTAAAACTTCTTTGGCTTGCAACATGCCACTGCATTTACCAGTTCTAGAAAGAAACCATATACTTTCACATCAACTACTAGATGTCAAAATAACTGGGGCCGTTGCATAACAGTTGCTGCAGCACGGAGGAAAAAAAATCTTT
>WAAD01036938.1:45966-60753 GCA_013389945.1 Fregata magnificens | reverse complement strand
TTTTTTTTTTTTGTAGATACAATATGGAGCAGAAGGGACTATTTGTGTTTTATTTCTTAATATTGTGAAAGGATTTTAGTGCTTTGGTGTTTCGGAGTACTTTCTCCTGGTTTGTTAGGGATACTTTTCCACTTTCTGTGCTTTTTCCTGTATTTTGCTGACAGCTTAATTCTTAGGCAGATGGACCTCAATACAAGACCAGGGGCAAATGTTTTCTGATTAGCACAAAGTCATGAGCCAGGTGCAACAACCATTTGGTTAGGAGCTGTGTCCCACATTCAGCAGGTCAGACTGGGAGTTGGATGGTTCCTTTTGGCCTGACCTGGAGAATGTGATTAATGTAGCCCTCATGGCACACCTAGCTCAGGTCAGCTTCAGCTGAAAATACTTTTTACTCTTAGCTTGCAAAGAGTACCTCTAACCCCCAAAACACCCCTAAGAACAAGGCTAATGCCACAAACTCGCTTCACAAAGAGCTATCACATGCTAGTGACTTTATCCACCAATATTGCTATCCATGTTCAGCTGCTTATAACCCAGAGCTAAGAAGTAGCTTATTTCAGGCTCCTGGAGTAACATCCCATTCCCTAGAACTGTTACTTGCCATACGGATTATTTGCTGAATGAAACCACTGTGCTGACCTGCAGCATGTACGTGACTATTTCCACTCACCCTTCTCTGCACATAACATGCAGCAGAAGTCCAGAGTTTAAATTCCTTTAAGAAGTTTACTCCAGAAGTGTGATCATTTAATAGGATCATGAAACTGCTTAAAATACACAGTGAACTTCAGCATAAGAGAGCACGTATTTTTTATACAGACAAATTTTTGTTATATTTCTTAATTTATTAAAGGGTTTAAAGAGGAATTATAAATCTATCTCTACACTATCTAACATGGCAATTTTAATCTTTATTTAAAGCATCAGATTTATCAAAAATAACAATGCTTGCTGGAAGTATCAGAGCACAGAATTACTTATATGTCTAGCTGCTGTGCCCTTAAAATAGGGCAGTAATGCCTGGTAATCCCTAGGTATTTAAGATTACTATGGAATAACACTAGAAATAGCTTAGCAAATGATTTAAGAATGCCTCAGACTGTAATTATGTGCAGATAAAGGTCACTGGGTAGAATATTCTTGGTGTGGTTTGGAGTTCATAAAAGAGTGAGGGTCTTATTCTAAGGTATTTTCAATTCCATTCTGAATAATTGAGGTGGAAAAGTAGCAGCATGACAGTATCTGACTTAATTTCTAGGTAATTGGTACACCTCTAATAGGATTTTTCCACTGAATAATAGGATAGGCAGGCAGTATGTGAAGCAAGGGTCAAGAAAAGAGAAAAAAAGAAAGTGAGAGTTTGGAAAGCTCAGAGAGAGAACCACATCTCACACTATTTGCTCCACTTCAATAAATGAAGAAGGCAGAAACTTTTGCCAAACCATGAGGCAACTTTGTTGTTTGAAACTCCTTCCTACACGTTTTCTCCTCTTACCTTGAGCCCTTGCCTCCCGCGGCATGTACCCACTGAAGAAGCGTTCTCCGGAAAACAAGTTCAAAACATCTGCTCCCTCCCTTTGAAAAACTGAGGCTTGTCTCATTATTAAGACACTGGCTGGGGATACTGGGATTTTGTTTCTTTGCTGACACTGCCTTCATGCAAAGGTGAATCTGCATAAAGATCCTACATCCCCAGCTCAGAGATTGAGACAAGACTGCTGCCTTTGCCTGCCACTTGTCTGCAGAGCATCAGTGGTTTGGAGCAAGCAGGATCCCTGGCCTGATCCCTGTGCACAGCTGGCCCAGGCTATGGCATGTTGATGCACCTCTAATTGCATGTCTATCAGGGAGCAACAACTTATGCTATGTAAGGCATGGCAGCATACCCGGTTTTCCTTGCCTTTACAGGGTAGTGGTCACTGCGGGCTGTACACCCATGCCACAGGCTGGCGGTCACTCTCAGTGCCAAGTGGCTTCTCACTCCCACCCCAGCACACCTCCTGATATTGTCAATTCCAGCACATGTTGAGAAAAATCTGCACTTTTTAAACAAAAATCCCACATTAGCATGCAAAGATGGGATCTCTCATGCTAACAAAAACCTTTGCTACTTGTTGTTAGTGAGCACACTTTGGGGCTTCAGCAGGGTCCTGTTTAGGTCAGCCACCCCTCTAAGCCCCTGGCACCCCAGCACCGAGCCTATCTGACCATGCACACACCCTACAAAGGCTGCAGAGGGAAGATGAACAACGCACAGGCAGCCTGCGGTCTGAAAGTCTCCCACTAATGTCAACCTCTTCCTCCCTCTCCCTCCAATAATCACAGTACAGGAACCAGAAAGAGAGAAGCTTGCTTGCAAACAATTTATGAACCAAAAAACGGTAAAAATATCAATGAACATGGTGTTCACAAATCAGCCGAACAAGCTTTAATTATTGGAAAACACCTACCGTCACTGTGATCGAGGTTTGGAACAAAGCTATAATTACAGCATTAGTTTTCATTCCCAAAAGACTAATGAATCACGGAACTGACATTTAGAGTGATATTTAATTTTTTTAAGAAACACAGAAACAATGGCATACCAAATTTGCCTTTTTTCAAGTCACAGGAGTTTCACTAACATCCAGGGTTCCCCTGGAAAAGAAATAGATGAATCCGGATTTATGATAAGGAAAAGAATTCATTATAGTAAAAATAATATTTGGAGAAATTACATGTAAATTATATTTTGCCAGGAAGCCAAAACTGACAATTAAATAAAAATGCCCTGAATAGTCATTATGGTAGCACAGATGTTCTCCTGCCACATTTCACTTTGACTCTTTCTATTCAAGTTGCTCTAAAATAGATAATTAAATAAGAGGCTGTAACAGCAGGCTACAGACCTTTCTGTCCAACTTGGGCTCACAGATCTTTCCTTTCCAGCTTTATTCACAAACCTGTTATTGCTGGGCCATATTTCCTGGATATTGAATGTGGCAAACACTATTTTAAAATAAATACGTTTTGTAGAAATAGAAGCTCTGCAGCTGTTACAGTGCCTTTTTAAAATCCCCTGCACTGCATACCATTAGCATTTCATAGAATTTGACTGAGAAGTTCAAAACAAGAGCAAATGTGCCGCTCTCAGAAGATCACCTAATTCAACGGCTTGGAGAGAGTAAGTGCTCCAAGAAATCACATTAAAAACTGTTGAAAGTTCTGAGTCAACAGCAAATTTTGCATACGGAGTCTGTTAACTGGTTTCACAGAAATGTTATGCCTGTGCCTACAAAACCTTGTTTTCTGTTCATGAGAGCTATTAAGGATTTTCTGTTCAAATGGGACTTTGGAGACCAGACCTCCGCAGCCCTTCTGAAAGTCCCTGAGAGTCTAGTGCCATTGTTTGCTTAGGAGTCATATGATTGATTAATTTTGTCAGTTTGCTGTGTTAACTCAAAAAAACCCCCAAAACCAAAACCAACCAAACAATCTCAAAACATCAGCTTCCTCAGCAAAGCAAGAACTGGGAAAATATCATGGGCAATTGACAGAAGTGTTTCCAACGGTCCGAGTTGGAAGCTGCATTTTTAAAACCAAACACAAGTAAATATCACAGCCAAGGGCTCCTTGCACCACTGCCATTAATATTTCATCCTTTTTCACAAAACCCCTTGCATTTAAAACTACTAACGACTCTGCAATTACTTTCAAACTTGCACACATTGACCCCGAATTCCTTTATTTTGCCAGCAAACCATGCACCTGGCAAATTTCACCCGTCTTACTTGGGCCCCTTGGGAATAGCCACACCAAGTTCTGCCTCCATGTAGATATTACCCTCAAACACTGCTTCAGGATAAAGCACATTTATTTTGCTTGGACTCTCAAAAACTTTTGTGACTCACAGAGCAGACCTTTACCCTCCCATGCTAGCAGAGCTTCAAACATGTAAAGCTCTCTGAGAAGTAAACCACTGTTCTAAAAACAACCCATGGCATGGTTCTCTGCCCCATCCCCTTGCACACAACCCAAAAAGAGGGTGCAGCTCACCATGGGGTGGGGAGAGGGAGCAGGCTGCTCCCCCCAAGGCATTACGCACCCTGGTCTTGCTCTCCACAGCCTGGTCAGGATTGAGCTCGTCCATTTCTACCACAGCCAGATAAGTTGATAGCAGCACCCTCATTCACCTGAGATGACACTGTTCCTTGCCCCATGCTCTGTCAAGACCAACAAACAGAAAAGGATGAATTTTGCACATACTGAAGCCACTGCAAATGAGCCAGACCTTGCAGTTAACACATTTCTGAGCAAACGTTCCTCAGCATTGAGTCGTAGTCCACAGAAGTTGCCTCTGTAGCCCCAGAAATGCCAGACCGATGTGTGGTCCTACATGGAGCTTTGCACTGAAACCTGTTTAGGGGGTACAGGCTGGGGCTGTTATTTCTGAGGGCTATGTACTGTGCATCTGCAACAACTTGTTCTCTATCCACCAGACCTTTAAATGAGAAAAATCTCTCCTTGCCACAGTCACCAGTCATTTTGTGTTTAGATGTAGTTCTTTACAAAAATGCTTTCAGATTCATTATTTCTGCACTTTTTTCCTTTAATTGGAGACGCTCCTTGTGGCTGAAAGAAAGCATTTGAGCTCAGCTGATGAAATGGGGTAGCATTTTACTTGCCAGCACTTCAGTTTGAAAAAAAAAGAAAGCAATACCAATAAAAGTTTGAAAGGCTGAACTATGCCATGGGTTGTTCTTAGGACAGAGGTTTACTTCTGAGCAGTTCCTGGTACTATATTTTTTCAAAATTTCACTTACAGCTGTTTAAACTGTTTTTTACTTTCCTCCCGAGACATCCAAGTCCCAACATTGCCCTTTGTACTCGAGCAAGAAGCCCTGAGACACCAGCAGGCAACTTACCTGAGGAAAACTCAGGCTAAGTCCTAAAAAGCTCCTTTGGACCCTCCTTGCCTGAAAAGGAGAGCATCTGAGGAGTCTGCCAGGAAAAAAAGGTGGAGTTTGGGTCACAAAACACAATTCTTTTGGAAACAAGATGCATCCTCTAAAACCAGTTGTCATGCTGGAGCTTGATGGTACAGACCCAGCCTGCTTACCCTACACATCAAAAATACAATTTCCCTCAACTCTGTATTCGTAGTTTTCTGCTTTTTGTAAAAGGATTCAAGAAGAGCTTCCTGAGCTGTGAGGCTGTGTTAGATTTCCAACCTAGAGGACTTCTAGGGGTAGCTGGAGGATATTTTCCTGCTATGTCTGAGAAATGTGCATTCCACATAAACGGCTGATCTAAGGAGAGCAGTTTCTTCTGCTTCCTCCTGTTTCTCGATTTCCACAGTGCAGCTGAGGGGCTCGTGGCTGCTACTAGCAGCTACTTGTGAGTGCAGAGGACTTTGTGTACAGCGCTCCTCACTGCTTTTTGCCTGCGACCTGCTGTGGTTTTTTAATATTTGCCAAAGTGAGAATTTTAGGGGTTCTCCACAGGCTGTCACATTCTGGCCGGAAGGTCTCTGATCCATGAGGCAGATAAGTGACCACTGTGCTGTTTCTCCTCTCACATTTCATTACCAAACTACCTCCGGATACCACAATTCTCAGCACATTTCCTGCCAGAAATAACTGCAGCCCATGCTTTCTAGACTACATAGGTATGTGCTTTTCTACGACCAATTTCAGCCTGTGCATCATTCAGGAGAGCTACCAGGGAAGGGCATGTCCAAAAGGCTGTTTGCTACCTCAGTCCCCCTTTCCCCCTTATTTTATGACCTGGAGATGCCATGGTAAACTTGCACATCTGCACCCTTGTTGTGACTGGGAACCCTGTTTCCCAGCTTGGAGCATAACTACCGCAAAACAGCTAGACTTCAGTTTTCTTTCCACCCAGTGCTTTCCTGCAGGAGCACTGCAAGACCTCAGGCTCTGGACCTCATCGCTAACAGGGATAAGTTGCAGGATCTAGCAGCCACATGGGCATTACATAAAGCCACCCTTCACCTTCCTGACCTGATTGTAAGGAGCAGCACTGGCCCACACCAGGGACCGGCAGGGCTCAGGGAGCCTGGAGGAAGGCAAGGCAGAGAGCAGCATGTCCCCAGCGTGCAGCCTTGGCTGCCAGGAGCCGCTGGCGTCAGCGCTTCCTGAGCCGGAGCTCACGCCCAGGCTCTCGCATTTGCCTATCTGCCATGGGCTTGAGTAACCCTTTTCATGACCCCATTCATAACTTTGGCCTCCCAAACATCCTGTGACAATGAGTTCCCCAATTTAAGCATGCATTGTGCAGAGAAGGACTTCCTCCTCTTTGTTTTAAACCCGCTGCCTGGTATTTCCACTGGGTGTCTCAGACTATGAGATCCCAGTGAACAGTTATTCCCTGGTTATCTTCTCTATACCATTCATGTTTTTTTATAAACTTTCACCATCTTTCTCAGGCCCCAGAGTTCCCTCCCATGCTGAACACAGCCTACCTGGACCAGAGGCAAGCACTCAAAAGCCTCAGTTCAATTAAACAAAAGCCCTCACAGTCTTTTATTTCCGCTTTGTTTACACAGATTTCCAAGTTATTTGTTGCCCTCAACTAAACACAACAAAATTGAAAAATATGAGGCCAGGAGTGCCACACTTACATCTTCAGCTAGATTAACAGGACTGCTGCACGTCTAACAAGTGGGATCAGGGATTTCCAAACTGATGCCTGCTGAATCCCCCTGCACACACACATGAGGACCACATTGCTCTGAAGCACGCAGCACTCCCCTTTGGGACCAGATGTCCCAAAGGCCTGCTGCAGCTCAGACCAGAAACCAGCAGCCATGTCCCCTTGCCCCATGGCAGAGAAAAGACTCCATTCTGGAAAACTGAGCTTGGACTATCACAATCAGTTTCTGTACCTGAGCACTTTGCCATCCAGACCTTATTCTAGGGCCTTCCAACACAGCCAGCACCCTGCAATGCTTGGTCCCAGATACGCCTGCAGAAAACCAGAACCCATCACTTTAAAAAATCTGTCTCAAAGGAATTGTCCATCAATGGTGAATTACAGCAGTATCACCATGGGTAAGCAGCAGCTGAACAGTGATAACAGAAACATCTCACCACAGCCACTGGGCAGAAAGAGCAGAGTGCTCCATCAAGCAGGAACAACAGGGGAGTTTACACAGATGTAGCATAGCTAGGAGACATTCCTGTTTGTATGAGAACTATCATAGGCTTTTTACTGCTAGGCATGTATTTGAAACTGAGCTTTGCACCTAGTTTCTCAGTTTCCTTTCTTCTCTTTGAACCTGTAGAAAAGTCATAAATATTATGACCTCAATCTCACTTTATGGGAGTAAGTGCCATCAGAAGCTCAGCATAGCTTTATCGCAAGAGCAAGACTGTGTGTGTAGTGTGTGTTTGTACATATGTATCAAGGTTAAAAAGAGAAAAATCCATTTAAAATCATTTAAGATCCTTACAAATATCAAATAGTAAGAGGAAAATATTGCGTTCACTGAACAGGATTTAAGCTCTAAGCAAAAAGTAGCAGACTATTTTCAAACTCTGACTGCGCCATTTTGAACCCAAAAAATTGAGGTGATGATACCCAAAGTGCAGTTAAGCTAGACTGACTATTTAAACACAGACAAGTAGTACATCTTGTGTTAATTGTTAAAGTGCAGCTCGTTCAGCCATCACAAGACTTCCAGCCAGGAATCCCCAGCTGGTTTATTTCCCCTTTTTTGTACATTTGCCAGATCATTGCTGTACTCAGCACCATGCTTCCTCCTCTCAAGGGCAAATGCTCCCTGAAAATAAGCAGCAGCAATCCCCTGAACAGAGCTATTGGAGTGGTTGAATTTGACACATGAGGCTGGTGACAATGCCATGGGGAGAAGCCTCTGGTCCAGCTCCTGCCCACGGTGCTGGCAGTGCTGGAGGGCTATAGCCACAGGCAAGGACTGGAGGTGTTGGTGCTGATAAGCGCCAGCACTGCTGAGAGCACCTCCAGCAAATGTGCCTCCCATCATGCTCATCTCGCTGGTTTGCAGAGCAGCCCCTCCAACACCTTGTCACCCGTCACAGTGAGCTGCTGCGCAGGGGAGGGAAGGACACTTGTGTTAAATCAGCTTCCTGGAGAAAGGAAGCATCAGTCCCTGTATTCCAGCAGACCCTAGGTTATATTGAAATGGTATTTCGAAGTCAGGACTGGCAGAAAAGGGGGAGGGTTTGGAAGAGCCCAGGCAGCCTCACAGTGCCCATTGGCTGGCCAGGATGCCCTTGCTAATACATTGCCCAGAGCAGGGTCTTGCTGTGGAGCCCTGCCTGCCCCTTCTGCTCAGCCAAGCAGGGTCCTCCGGGCAGGTCACAGACAGGTGACAGAACACCCATGGCAGCGGCAGGTTCCTGTGGATCAGATTCATTGCAACTACATTAGGATCATATTTTGACAATGGCACAGGCATTTCTTTCGAAAGGAATTATCCTATGTTTCACCTCTATTACTTAATAACCACCCAGCTAAAGTTATGATGAATATGGCAAAGGAGAGAAGATTGCTATGCAGATCAGATACCCATCATTAACTTAGAGAGCGATAATGAATAAGGTTAATAGTGCTGCTGAGCTGAGAGAGTTCAATGTGCTGAATGTAGATGAGATCTGCAGCCAAACTTCCTGAAGATTTCACTGTGGGAAGGGAAACCTTTCCTTTACACTTCGGGGATAGGAACCTATATCACAGCTCCAGACTGGATCCACTTGAGCCCATCACTAGGACTAGTATTCTTCAGTTCAGACCCTTCACCTCCTCTGCCCCTGAAGGCTCTTACTCTAAAATGTCCAGGCACTGTCGTCTCCACAACTTTTTTGTAACATACACACAGTGTATGTTATAAAACATTTAAACATTTCCTATTGCTTCAGCGTGTAGCAGAATAGATTAATCTCCCACAGATAGGACTTGTAATGAAGCTAGTAGACCAAGGTGATGTAAACGCCAGAGCGATCAGGAGTAGGGGAAGGTGAATATCACAGTCTACTGATTTGTGATTACACTGGTTGACCTTGGTAAAATTTTCTAGAAATATATGTTAGTTTAGGCAAATCTCAACCTGCCTTCTGGCCAAAATGTTCCTCACAGGACAGCAGGTCTAAACAGGAATTATTTACTACTGTTTAGTTACCAGTGAATCATTCAGTGTAATTTCCAAATGCTCACTAATAATGTGTTGGACCAAAGTAATAACTCCCTGTGGATACCAAGGAAATAAAGTGCTTTACAGTTCTACCCCACCTTCCACCCAGAGAGCATCCAGCACTTTATACACTCATGAATTTATCCTCATTGCCTGTGAGGCCTGAGGAGCAAAAAAAATGTAGGAAAGATTCACCTCTAACACCGAACTGTAACTTCCTTGTAAAAATCTAACATAAATATATTTTAAATCAGATTTTTTTTTCCACAGGGATTTTCCATTACTGTTTCTCTCATTGCTAATTTTAATTGCAAAATATATTCCAGATTGACAAGATAAGTTTTAGTAGTGCAGAGGCTTAATAAAACTGATCCTAACAGAGCCTTAAGTCACCTTGATCCTTCTCCAAAGGTAGGGCATACTGTATCTAGACCAATATTCCTACTTCCAAGATGTGTTTCTAGTTATTTGCTGCAAAGCCATTAAAATAGTTGTATATGACATAATATGACATGAAACAGTAATTCTCCAGCAGCTTAAACATAAGCAGCCTCTCCTTCCAAGGAGAAACCGTAGTTCAGCTGCCTTTGGGTCAGTGAACGTCCCAAACATCTCAATATCCAAATGATGAGCATTATGGTTCAACAACAACAAAAAAATCTTAGATAAAAACCTGTTTGCCTTCCAGTAGATGCCTGAGGGACATTTAAATCATTCCTACCAAAGTGATCAGTATTCCACATGACACTTCACAAAGGAATTAAAGAAAATCAATTTCCTTCAGACCTTCCTATTTCTGAGCTTTTTTATGAGTCAATGACAGCTGAAGTGTTTGCATCATTAATGAGGTCTTTCAGCACATAATACCTCAAACGCTGCACAAGGGCTCTCTCGGGATGGTTAAAGCAAACTCACTAGTTCTGATGTCCGGACTTCAGAGCAAGAACCAGGAAACGTGGCTGTATTACACCTCTCATACATACATACACTTATATTCTTTTTAAACAAGCTTGTATTATGCAGGATAAAATTTTTTGCTAGATCTCTGAGACCAGCTGCATTCATGTGAAATACCCCAGGCTCCATAGAAATCAAGAAAAGCAAAGGCATTACTACGTGCTACACATTTTAAATCTTGGAGGCAGAGCCTGAAGGAATAAATGTAGTTCTTCAATGTTTTCCAGAAACGCTGTGTGAATTGCAAGGTATATTATGGCCGCTCTTTTCCTGTGTAGCAGCTACATTTACCCCCAAACTGGAAGGTTTGTCTTGGGAGGTCTCCAGCCTAAAAGGATCGTTTAACACAGGAATCATTAGCAAATTTCACAACAGAGATGTGCAGAAAAAAAAAAAAAGATTTATGGAGAGACCATTACTCATGCTCACTGCCTCTTAGAGTGACTAACCAGTAACCCCGCTAAGAGGTTTCCTTTGCTGTGGTACCCTGCCTCTCAGAAAACAACGCCTGGTGGGACCAGTGCCTGTGGGGCAGCCCTGCTTGCTCAGCAGCATCTCCCACAGGCTGCAGGAGCTTCCTGCTGACTGACAGGCACAAGAGTCACGGAGTGTCTTCAAATTCCCTGTTGTTTACTGGGAAGAAACTACAGTTGTACTCACACCCCTCTGCGGCCTCAAGCTCTCGGCAGGTTGGAGTCTGGGATCTTCCTCCTGCTTCTGCTGTCCTGCACACAGCTCCTGGCCTGCAATCTGCTCTTTCACCTCAGTTTTTGAAGACAGCTTGCGGCATCCTGGATTAGTTTGCCAATCAATCAAAAGTTCACTGTGACACTCTGAGAAAACATAGTTTTTGGGTTTCCCTCCTTTCAAACATCTTTTAGTCTTTAAGAAGCCCTGTATGAACTCAGGTGCTTTGTGCAATACTGGGGAAATTTCTGATATCTAAGCCTCAAGGCTCTGACAAAAATTCCTCTGACGACTTTACCTGCACTGCAGCTAGCCCACAGCTCTGCAACGGCTGCATGGTTTGCTCCGCTGGTAATTTTTTTGTCCCACATCATTGGCCATCGCCAATGAGCACAGCAATTGGCACCCAACCATTCAACAGGAGCTTTACAACACAAATACATTTTAGATAAAGACTCACGTTTAGGAAAAAGCCCTTGCTTGCCGATGCTTGAGCTAATGCACTTCATTACAAGAGCCTATCGCGTTAATTGGCTAGATGATGCAGTCATTAAAATAAATGAGCTACACTTTTGCAGGGCTAGCAATTCAGGAATCCATACTACCCTATTATCTTACAGTGAATAACAGACTGTAAATAATGCAGACATGTAATTAAGCCAACTAAACATTAAAAGATAAAAGGATGAATTCTAAGGATTCTCTTGTTTTTTGCCTTCTGCCAAAAGTCATTACCTATCAGATATCCCACAGGTTCCCCAACAAGCCCTCCAGAAGGACATGCATGAAACAAGTCTGTCGAACATCATAATCAGTGCCTTTTCTTCATGAAGTGACTAAATTAAAGGCACATTTAAGGGAACACAGATATTCCTGCAGAAGAACCTCCTACCATCTTTACAGTTTGATTATCATCTGGCTACTGTAAAAAGGAGGTGAGGCAGGCTGGATACTTACAGGGCAGTCTATGTGATTTAAGTGATGCCAGACACTTATAACATGTAGTGGAAGATGTAATTCTAACATAGATCTATAGCAAATTCAAAATGCAAAAAAGTCAAATCTCAGTCTTGCATGGAGAGTTAGCCAGAACATGTACTAAAACTAAGCATAACGTGTACTCTGTGCAGGGAACTTCTGCAAGCTGGTCCAGCTGCAGGCACACAGCTTCCCCCCTCCTCCACCCAGCAAAAAAGGCTGTTTGGGTCTTTCTCTACAGGTCCGTTATCATCACTGAGGCAGGGCAAAGGCTAAGGATGAAGAAATACTCTGTTCTTCCAGGGGACATATTTGCCTCGAGTTACACACCTGCTGGCATCAGCTAGGACCAACATGGGCTCAAATCACCAACCTCAGCGCAAAAGCCCCTACCACCCAAGCTGAAGGACTAAGGTGATTATTACCAGTTAGGACTATCCACCAAAGAGGTATGTATTTGGACTAGAGCTGTTTTTGAAGCATTTTATCATTAAAATTTCACACAGTGAAGCAAACCTGACTGTAACCTAGTATTGTAAACAACTCAGTTCAGGGAGTATGACTCCAAGGAGTACATTGTCCAAGTCCAGGATTACCAAATACTCTGGTGAAGGTAAGAACCATCCTACAAAGCCATTGCCTGTGACTTCAAAATATCTTTCTGCTGGTGTTTCTTAGTTGGACCTACTACTAACACTTCAGGATCTACCTTTTTTTTTCATCTTTTTATTTGTCTATATCAGGCTTATTAGTTGAAATTCACAGTGATTTCTGTGAATGAGAAGAAGGGAGTTAGGGCCTCCTGTACAGAAGAGGATTTAAGAAATTCTTTTTCACTACCTCTTCAGAACTTGGCTCTGACCTCCTAATCCTGAATAAGACTTTTCCTTCTTTTTAACCAGACAAAGCACAGATCTGGGGGATGCATGCTATTTGGGTAGATCCGAGATATGTGTGCTCTTTGGCTAATAAAAAATTCCCTGGATTAATTACTTGAGGCAACATGTGATGTCTAGGAAACAATGGGCAGGCATATAAATATGCATAAGTGTATATTCAGACTTCATTTCTCATATCCTGTGGCTGAACATTACCAGCCGTGGGGTGGGAGGAGGAGGGAGAATAAAAACAAAAAAATCCATGGGTCTGAGGACCCTTTTTGCTGCCCTGCTATTCAGTATCTCTTCTGCCCTGAAGGAGAGACATCCAGTCTGCATTCTAGGAAACATCTGATCCAAAGACAGGAATAATGTGTATATTTGAGAGCAATAACCCACCCTGAAATGTTCTTGCTTCTCTTAACAAATGGCAATTATCCATACACTATCTATTGTAAATTAAAAAAAAGCCTACATAATGAGGCTGAGGCCTGTAATATTCTGACTGGTTTGCTGAAAAAAAAGAAGTCTTCTGGGAAGTATCAGAAATACACGTCATACCCTTGAATTCTGGGAAAACACATGAGTCTGATTTAGCTGATATTTGTCTAACAATATATGGAGGCAAATACCTTCCAATTGAAAGCACATTTGAAACATCACAAGGACTTATTTATTCCAGCAGAGGTCAGGAACAAATTAGATNATTCCAGCAGAAGTCAGGAACAAATTATATTCCAAAACATGTGTTCCCTACCTGCTTGTTTCACAGCTTATGGCTAGCTGACATGCAGAGCTAAAACCTCTCACTTCCAGCCACAAGGAACCTGGTTTACAGAGCAAACCTCATTTTTAGGTCTTTGAGCACAAGCAAGTTGGACAAGCATGTCTCTGCCAGTTTATTTTCTGGAAAGGCAACGGTGTCCTGGAGGCTATACAAGATTTTATGCAGCAATTGCTGATCAAGCCCTTAGACACGTACAGTATGCCATTTTGATAGTGTTTGCTGAAACATCCCAATGGTTGCCAGGAGGGGAATTTCAGAACCAAAGACAATAACAGTCCTCATTAAAACACTGGATTTGCCACACTCATTTTAGGTTTAGTTGAAGGAGCAATGAAACTGCTTTCTATATAATAAAAAACATTTTTAGAGCTGCCTTGCAAGGCATTAAATTGCAAAAGAGGTCAGGGCTAAGCCATTTCGCTTGAGAGTTTCCCCTTGTTGCGAAAGAAGAGGCTGGAATATTAGTTTTGCAGGGTTTGGACTTTGGAGACACAAAGTCAGGTGAAAGGGTTTGGGGAGAAAATTGGAGAGACGTGGGCCTTTCTGAATGCATAACTCCTTGGAGTTACAGTCTTTGGATATACTAAGAGCTGTACCTGGTGTGCACTTTTTCTATTTTGTTAAACTACATTTTTCATTAACTGAGAGGGTAATACCAATAAGCCCAATTCATAATCTCAGCCTCCATATGCATGATTCATAACCCTGTAAATTCTCTCCTTTACAGGTTATATTTTTCCAGTGTTTCCAAAATTTCTGAAGAAGTTGACTGGAGTTTCCAACTCCGCACAAACCAAAAGCCCAGCACATCTAGGAATTTACAGAAAAACATGACAATTATACTACGAAGAAACGCCAGCAATGAGCCTGCGGGACTCCTGAAACTATTGTTCCTGACTTTCTTCTCATTCTAAAAATGGGCACTGGCCAGTGGAAAGGCTGAAGAAAAAATGAAAAAGAGTCTACCAGTAACTGACAGATTAAAAACCCTTGAGGATGAGAAGGCATGGTAAAGCTTCAACAAGATGGAGGAAAAGTCTATTTACTCATAAAATATACATAAATGTATACATTCCTGTTCTGGTAGGGCATGTAACTAATACTAAGGAAAAGTAAATCCATCTTTTAAATCAGGTCTCTGCTGATTTAGCAAAGTATCACGCTCCTCTTGTGTGGCACTTGGGAACTGAGGAAAAGGATGGGAACAGATGAATAAACATCAGCTTCCAATTGTCTTCCACTGGAGCAGTACTGGACCATTGCTGCAATATGTAGTTCTTAAAAAAAAAAAAAAAGAAAGATTAGCAAGATTTTAAAAAGGTTCA
>WAAD01036938.1:0-45948 GCA_013389945.1 Fregata magnificens | reverse complement strand
AGCAAGATTTTAAAAAGGTTCATCCTTTTGATCCAAAGAAACTGCTCATCTTTGCTGTTTCTCTGTCCACCTGTTCCTTGCTCCTCAAGGCTCAGAAGACAAACCATCATGGCCCATTCTTTCTCCTCTCTCTTTGAATGGATTTTTTTCAATAATTTATGTAGATGATGTATGAAGTGAGGTCTCCCTGGTTATTTTCATTTGCACTCTAAACCCTTCATGTTCCCCTCTGAAATCCTTGGCAATTCATTTGCTCTCTGCTTTTCTATGTATAAATTCTTGTGCTGAAGTTCTGGAATCTTCATTTGCATCTTGCATTTCAGGGCTTGGAGGATGAAGTGGGGATTATTTTGGAGTGGTGTTTCTGTTTGTTTTGAAGACCACAGGGCTCCTTGCAGCTAGGTTATTTGTTATTTTTACACTAAATCCTTCTATGCTTTTAGCTGAGTGTTATTTCATCTATCATCTGAGGGGCTGCACTGCTCTGCTGTTGGACTGGAACATGCTATCATATTCCCTCCAAGAGCTTGTAAGAACATCTCAGGGTTAAGTTAGATGCTAGTCCAGGCAAAGGCACTACTCGTTTGCTGTGGTTGCAGTTGGTAAGAAGTTATCAAGGATTTTTTCTTCTTTTTGTTTCAGGAAATATGTATTTCTGCTTTCAATATATCCTAATCATGTAAAGGTGTGACTTAAATAGATCTGCTCTGGGCATTTGCCCATTGCACTTCTGAATATCGTGAAATAGTAGTCTGTGCACTTACTTGTAAAAACTTGGGGTTTAAATCCATTCCATATGTGCAATAATAATAATGAAGTGGACAATATTTTATATCAGATTGAATACATTTATGGGGCTATTGACAGAGGTCATCTCATTAAATGACATGTGCTCCCCAAATAATAAACCCAATCAATAACTGAAGGTGTAGGTGCCCATAAACCTCAGGAGCCTTCTAGCTGACTGCTGCTTATATGCAGGAGCTTTACTCCTTGAGCATTTTGTATGTGTTAACTATCCAATTACCAAAAACTTAAAATGGGAACATCCATAAGCTCTGATACACAAATATAGTAAGATTCAGACCTATGTAGCATCAGTAATCAGTCTGTCATAAATTCCACCTGCTGTGCCAGAACATCATCTTCCCAAGAGGAATCATCCACCACCTTCAGGAAAAACATAGCACCAACTCCATCCAAAGAAAAAAGTTCTGAGTCAGCTCTTTGCTGCATGCAGTGGCTGTGGCTTGTTCTTATTCTGAAACTCTCCCTTTGCCATGAAAAAGCCAAGGTAAAGTGAAAAACCTGCATATGGCTAGGATACAGATTTGTGCTCATTAATAATATTTGGCCATGTATTGAAGTGCCTTATTTTTCACTGATATTCAAACTGCGCTGCTTATTAGTCTCTGTGGGGCTATGGAATACGAGAATTAGAAAGACTAGGTATGGTAGTTGCATGGGAGAAGCAATTCACACTGGGTGTATAAGCATGCCCTCCCTGTAGCTGTTGTTTTTCCTGCTGGCCCTTTCCACTGCCTGGTCTTTGCAATCTCAGTGGAATTGCTGCAGACAGTCCCACAGCCGGTGTAGGACTCTGCATCCAGGGACCCCACACAGGTGCCTGCAGAGAGTGGGAGAGACAGAAAGCACATAGTCTAAAGTCACCACATTCAGTCTGACTTGTATGGACTGAAGAAGTGGTATCACTACTCATGAGTGCCTCAGCCACCACAGTTGAACCACAAAAACCTGCACTGATCATGAAAGTAACATAGATTTCAATGTAAATTATTATTTATAATAATAATACACAATAACAGTATAAAAATATTATGAAGGATATAGATTCATTTTCATAGGTTTGCACTAAAATCCTCCAATTGGCAATACTTACTCCATTTTAAGTGGTCCCTGCTACACATTAAGGAAACAGACATTATACCACAAACCGCAGCTGACCGTGATGCCAATGACCAAGACAAATGGCACACAGACAGTCCACTCTCTGAAAAAGTAGTTAACCACACTACTTACTAAGTCTTAGCAGAGGAAGTGTGGCCAGTCCCTCCATGAAACAGTTAGTGGCTGATAAAGGCAGAAAGTACAGAGGAGGTTAGAGCAGGCTTTGCTTTCCGCTAATGTTAATGTCTTATCACCTCCTGCCAGTGCACAACCTTCTTATAGCTACTAGAAGACAAATAGTCAAGGGTCCAAGACCTGCTGTCCTGCATCATTACCTTTACCAACTTCCTGAGCTCTCAGGACACCTGGGAATTCAGTCCTGTGAGACTGGGGAGCAGCATTAAGTCTGGTGTAGGGCTTGTTCAACATCATACGCAACGTGTGAAACCTCTGCACTTGTAAACAGATATAAATGAGTTGTATTCTCCCATTTTTACACTATCTCCATGCTCAGTCTCAGCACACACACAGAGCTGTGGGGTACAGAAGTCTCCAGAGAAGTCAGCTGGCTGACTAACATAGAGATCAAATTTACACCTCAGAATGATTGAAGAGAGAGAACTGTTGTAGTTTCGCTGGGAATATCAGAAAGGCCTGGGGCAGCTCAAAATGTGAGATCAGAGCCATCAGGGAGCAATAATATAAGCCTAAGAAACTGGAGAAGGAAGACAGAAGTGGCTTAGGGTGTACTTGAGGCAGTAGATCAAAGAGATGACTTGTGAATGAAAAAAGTCAGATCCAAAACTAGTTGAGTAAAGGGAAGAGCAGACAGACACAAAGTTTGAAGCAAGTTTGGCTTCCTTTACTATCTTCTGTTCGATCTGGACTGTGCTTACAGTAGTTACCATGATTATCTCGGGGATATTACAACTAGGGCACTGGAGGAGATGGTGGCATTAACATGCAGAATGATTATATCAGAGGTACTGTTTATTAGACTAAGCTGTATCCTCTGTAATTGAAATGGCACTGTTGTTACTCGAATATTCTCTTTCCCTGTTCAAATAATATTTAGGCAGGGATTACAAGAGGAGGAGCCCAGGAAGTTTGAACCTGAGATGCTTTGCTTTGTCCTGTAGGGACAGAGTCAGAGGTCACTCACTGGGGACACTCGAAGGAAGATGTTCCATGGCACGCTGAGCTGGAAAGGGGCCAAGGAGACTTCCAGACTCTTCACAACATAAAATTGTCTCTAAGATTTAAACCACCGAGGAGTGGGTCTCTGTAAAAGCAAAGCTGTTTCATCCAGATCTTTTCAGTTTTGACACGTAGTTACATAAATCATGTCAAGAGATGAAGCAGCAGCCAATATCAGGGCCTCTTTTTTCCTCTGCTACACTCAAGGAAGAAGGGGGGAGGGGTGAACTAAGACCATTATTTTAGTTCCTGAAACCTTTTTTCCTCACTATCTTGTTCATGCCTTTCTCTAGTCATCTTTAGTTGTGGTATAGAAAACTTTTGTCTTAACTATCAGAAGAAAAGCCAACTTAAGAAGCAAACCATTTAGAAAACACAGCAACAGTGATAATAGGAATGAAATCTCAACAGCTTTCGATTTAGGCTAGACTAAATGAGGTTTATGACAGCAGCAGGTGAGGCTTCCACTACAGAAAACACCTTAAGGAAGAAAGGACCCCAACAGACATCAAAAGCCTGCAAGAGAGAGACCACCCCTAGAAGGTTAGCTGCCAGACCAAGACGGCTATGGTCTTGCACGTCCCTCCACACATGCTTAGCATGAAACATGTAGGTTAGACTCCTTATGTGCCTGAAAGCAGGAACATGCTTGCACACCTGGCTAAATGGAGCTGCTGGTGACAATTACAGCTCTCAGAGCTGTTGCCCCAACAAAATTGTAAGTTACTTCAGGGCCAGGTGTCACCCAGGCAGATTCATTGCAAGCACTGTAGCAATGGGTGAACGTTACTGCACTAACTGCTCCAAACTGAGGAAGGCAAAAGCAAACAGTCTACACTATAGGCAGACTAGATGAGGAAACACCTTTTTTTCCGTCTCACCGTGTCTCCCTGTCTCCCTCCCCCAGCTCCGCAATACCAGCTACCGCACAGACATCCTCCCTTTGACATTTTCATCCGTACAAGTCCTACAAGTTGACTGACAGGCTTCTCATATACCACACACCCTGCCCCAGCTCACCACAGCAGGAAGACAGAAATAGGTATGTCACTATGGCTGCTTCTCAGCGCCATCAATCAACTCAGCAGTGATGATGGGGCCAAATGAAGTCTTTCCACTCATTAGATTCCTGTGGTCTACAATTTGCCAATAGTTTGACCACAACTCCCTGGCATATGTAGATGGCTTCTGTGATTCCCAGGTGGTCTCTCATCAAAATATATCCCAGGCCTGGGTCTGGTTAGCTTCCCAGAACAGATGAGACTGACACAGCCATGGGCTCCAAAGATAATTATTTCTTGAAGAATGCACAGTTTTTGGTGTAGAAACAAAGGTCAGCAAACAACCACCACTTGTGGAGTCAGAGATAAGAAGTCATAGAAACCTGAAGAGAGAGGGTTATCTACCCCATTTTGTTTGGGAACAGCAGAAAAAGAAGGCTTCTGTTGTCTTTTTTCTTAACCAAACCAGTACTTTAAAAGTAAGACCTTAAAAAGCAATAATTTTCTTTATTTGCAAATAAGAGATACTATCACATTCTCATATAACCTAATCCCCAGCAGCTCTGCTCTCTCCCTCCCCTGTTCTGGCCAGCTCTGCTCTGACTCCCCTCAGGCCCACGTGACTGCCAAATTAAGACAATAATTCTTATTGTGACAGTAAGATAAATCTCTGGTTTTTACAAAAGCCCCTTTTCAGAGGAATTTGATACCATTTTATGATTTGATTCTGCAAGAAGAGCACCCAGCTGAGCCCCAAATCAATACAGAATTCATTAAAGGACCTGGGCACTGGCTTGAACGCTAAGCAGAAGAACAAGGTCTGTCTCTTTCCCTCCCTTTTGACCACACCGCCATCACAAAAAACTATGAAACTTGCAGGGAAGATTTAATAAATCAATAGGACTTGTAGCTCTTCCTTTTTATTTTAATGGAAGGATGAAATATAGGAAAAGGACCACAAGAAGCAGGGAGGAAGAACTAGGGAAAGGCAGCAGATGTTGTAAAAGATCTACTTTCATGTTCCCTGTGCACAAGAAATGTGCAGACGTATATTGGCAGAGCTACAGTCGGAGTCCATAGCAAGGCTACATCTTACACATCTGGAAGCTATTTGGCAGGGTGTAGAGTTCAAATGTTTTCTGCTTCAGCTGGTTTCAGACATACCTTTCAGTGCCGGGCTGAGCTCGGGACAGCTCAACCTACAGGCTCATTAAAGAAGGCGTTCACCACAGCTTCAGCACGCTCGCTTCAGCTGTTGTCAGAAGCAGGCATGGAGTTGGGCTTTGCTCTCCCCGCTTTGGCTACAGGGTGCCAGTAACACTCAGCAATGAGAATGATAATAGAGAAACAGGGAGGAGAGCAGGGAGAAGAAAACGGCACCACAACTCAGCAAAGCCTGGCCTCATATCAAGAAACAAAATGTACTTGGACAAAATCCAGAGTGTGAGTTAACTTGAGTGCAGAGCAAGCCATTCAGGAAATAAGAAGGTCCGCACTGCACAGGAACATGGAAGGGTCACATTAGAGCCCATGTGCTTTTTTGCAGAAATCCCTCTGTTTTAAAAAAAAGTAAGTACAAGCAGAAAGGAAAGGTTCGGTCTCTCTGCTCTAGAAGAAAGGCCATCTTAAGTCAGCAGGAAAGAGGAAGCATGCCGCTGGGTCTGGGGCTGCTGACATTGCACTGAACCAGCATGGGAGCTCCCAGCAGTCAGCAGAGGTTAACACTGCTTTGGTAAGAAATGTTTCCCAGCAGAAGTGCACTTCTGGGACCACCCCATATTCCCGCTAGCATGACCTAATGCCTGCGAGCTACCTGCCGTGTCTAGTGAGGAGAGAGCAAACCACCAGCATGGTGCATGATTTACCTCGTCAGCATGAGGCCCCCGGGTGCAGTGCAACTTGCAGTGACCAGCCTGCCTGGCAGGTCACCGTGGCCAGATAATTACCCCACTGCCCAAAGTCCTGCTGATGGTGCACACCCAGCAGGCATCTAACAGACAGCAGCAGAGCGAGGCTTTCCCCACCTCGCAGCACAGGTCCCGCCTGTGCTGCCGCCGAAACCAAGCCAGGGACTTTGCTGGTCAAGAAAGATATCATGTGTGAAGGGGAGCCAGGGGCCAAGCTTCACCCCTGTGAACTGACCTTGGACCACCCAGCCAATGTTTCCCCTATTTTCTCCCCTCTGAGTCTCAACCATACTCAGGAACTTAAAGCAGTACATTGATCCTTTCAATGCTTAACACACTTCAGGCTTTCACCTCTGCTTAATTTAGATGTAGAGTGTCTTACACACCTCCAGTTCTGCCTTCATCTTCTCTGTCCAGAGTCATCCTGGAATTAAAACAGGGAAAGAGAGGAGGAATGGGACAAAACAGCACCTGAAAGTAGCATGCCAAGATGTTATCACTGAATAACGCTGTCAGTGGCAGAAACATTTTGCGGCACAGCACAGCTCTTGCAACACCTCCATCTCCAGCTTCCCTGCACATGGCCACTGTGGTCATCTCTAACCCCAGCCCAGGTGCCCGGCCATGTAGGCCCAGTTTGGAAACGTCCGGTGGCAGGGTCTGTCAGCTGGGCTCATGCTCGGAGGGCACTGCTCATCTGCCAGCCCAGCCATTGAGTCCTGCACTGACATTTTCCCTGGATCAGCGTTTCCAAATGTTTTCTCAGCCTGACCCTACTGCCTCTCTTCCCCAGCCTCCTCCTTCCCTGGCCTCCCCCATGCCATGCCCCCACGCACCCTGACAGCTTCTCCAAAACAAGCATCCACCCCCTCCCCGTCCCTTGGCTACCCGTGCCACAGCCCCACGTGCCCGCGGCCCTCCCATCCCGGCGCTGACGTGGATGAGCTGCGCTATTTCTTTAGCTCACATAACGAGAAGGTCAGTCAGGGATGAAAAAAGCCCAAGAGAAACACTAAGATGTTTTATATCAACTTCAAATGAACAGCAAGACAGGGCTTTCAAACCACTGGTCCCATATGTCAAAAATGCAGCCAAGTCAGAGGAAGAACCCGCACTTGTGGCATAACAAAAATTGAACCCTGGAACAAAGTTAAGATATATCTGATTATGGTGGTTGGAAAATCCCAGCAGACTGTGACCCAGATAATTAATCTTTTCCCTACAAATAGCTTTACTAGAAAATACATGTGAACCATAAATACCAAATTAACTTCTCTTTTTCAACCTGGTGTACCTAGCTTAGGAATGCTGACGTGGCATGGTGCTGTGGAGCTGGACAGTCTGCAGTGGAGAAGGGGTTTAACCACAACGTCCAACTGCCCTGCCTGCACACAGTAGCTCACCTCCACTATCCCCGGCCTAATGGAATAAAGGAAAATGGTTTTGAAATGAGAGAGCACCCACTGGAAGCACCTGCAGTACCTGTGTTTGGCTTCTATGCAAATGCTCTGAATTACAGAGTAAGAAGCAGGTTGTCACCTGACGATTTTTATCTAAAAGAAGCGAAAGTGCCTGCAAACCAGGGAACAAGCACCTGTCCTCCAGCCTTGCAGGTGTGGAGAGCCAGGTAAGAAAAAACAAACAAACATCTCAGTCTGAGCTGGGGCCAGGAGCCCTGGGACAAGGATGCAGCATGACCTCAGAAATGTGCAACCTTTCCCAAAGCCCAGAAAGTGGATAGCGGCGGGCGTTTGGGGCACTAGTTTTCCTTAAGACTGCTTCAGAAGAACCATAACCCCAGCAGGCTGATGTGCCTGAACTCTCAGTCATGGTACAAAAACCAGAGTTACCCCAGCTGTGCAGTGGTGGTGTTAGCAGCCGTGGGGTGTAACACTCTGAGAACATAAAGCAACAGTGTCTGTGGACAGAGGGTATTATCTTTTATTAGACCCACTAAAACAGTTGGAAAAGAACCAGACCAGCTTTTGGCACAGAAGCTTTTTCTCAGGTCTGAAATGGAAGTGTGTTATCCCAAGGGAGAGCCGTGACCCACAGGGAGCACGGAACATGTGAGAAAATAACTGGATGCTGAAAGTCAGTGGATTATTCATGCATAATTGAAATATTAAGTAGTAGGGTTACTGTTGACTAGCTCAATGTTTGGCCAGGGGAAGGGGGCACCCAGCTGCCTGCCAGGGGCTCTCCAAAAGCCAGCTGGAAGCAGCGACGCTGCGATGAGCAGGGTAGACCCTCCTGCAGCCAGCCAGGCTGGGGCTGCGGCTGGGAACCCATGTGCCTGGGACAGCAACCAAACCAGCAGCTGAGGAGCAAGTGCTGCCCAGGTTCCCAGGCTCCGAGGGGTTTCCCAACGACACATCCATGACAGCATGTAGCTTTGCTCACAGCCCTGGTGCAAGTTACATTTATCAGCAAAGCTCCCTGGCTTGGTCAGGCTGCAAAGGCCAGTGCCTCGCTTGTGTTAAGGCTGAGCTGGGAGCCTGTAAGGAGTTACTGCTGCAAAATGCACAGTGAGAGGGCCCTTTGTGGGTTTTAGCATTCTGCAAAAAGGGGGTTTACAAGAGATAATGTTGTTTTTTCCAGCTGTTGACAAAACTTGCCACATCTCTACAGAGCAACTTCTTTGAAAGAGTATGAAAGCCCTATAGCCAGTCTCAAGTACACCAAGGGAAATAAATGCTTTCTTGCCGCTGAGATAAAGGTCCAGTGGCACATGAAGAAAAGTGTATGCTCCCTTGGAGAGATGACAAAACCCAGTGCATTAGTATTATTCTGGCTGTGTGGAGGCCGCTGCAGCTGCCCTGCCTCATTCTGCATTCTCTTTCTTGCAGTCTATACAAAGGGAAAAATGATAAAAGCGTAGGCCAGACCTGCTCCCACAGTCAGAAGGCAAACAAGAGTATAGAAAGAGAGTTTGTGCCTCATTTTGAACCCCTGTTTGCTGAGAAAGAGATCTGCATGTGACAAAGTTTGAAAATACTTGGTCTAGTAGAAATGTGTAAGTATGTATAGTTCAGATCAGGGGATGAAAGTAATTAGAGAAGGAAGGGAGGAGGCAGCAAGTGGTAGGGTTGAACACATGGAAATGGAAGTTTTTTGCCATTGGCATTGAGCAGCTCCAGATCCAGTACTGAATGGTGTTTTCTATCCTTCCTCAGTAGCAACAAACATCTCAAAATTACAAAATCATGATACAGTCAGAAGTAATATCTGAAGTTCCAAGGAAATGCAGGAATGTGGATTTTTTTTACTTATCAGGGGACCCCGGAAAAGGAGGGAAAAAGCTATACTGAGTGAAAGATGGACTGCTGAGTTGCATGGCATAATCTTTACCCATCATCTCCCCACAATATATTTTCTGCTGTAATGAAATCCCGGGACCTGATGAAAAGGGAAGGCTGGCTTCCAAAACGAGTGAGATGATGTGATTGCAGAGTGGCCTGAAGTTTCCAGTGCTCAGTCGCACTTGCAAAGCTCAATATCTCAGGTAGGAGTTATAGCTGGCAACTGTTTTTCTTTCACATATGAACCTTAAAAATCATCTTTCTCTGTTCAGATCACAAGGACCCAGTTTGCCATTTTTAAATATCACATATCTGTTGTTAACCAAATCGAAATAGAGCCACCAACTGCCTTTAAGTCACAAGGCCTTCTTGGAAAACCAGAAGACATCAAATGATCTCACTGTCTATCTTTTATCCTTCATCTTGCCTAGGATGTAATCAGCTGTGATGCTCAGTGGCACATCCTCCTCCAGAGGAAAAAACTGCCAGGAAGAAGAGTAAGTGTCTGAAGTGCTACTGCAGATGCAACCATCCTCCTGCTTCATGAAAAATCAAGGGAAGATTGGAGCATACGTTTTGTGGCAACCTTGCCTTTGGCAGTCAGCATTCTGGGCAGCTGAGGCTCATCTTCAGAATTTTGTAAGCAAAGAGTGTTTTTCTGATAATGGAGCACTGATACCCTGGCATTGATACCTGGTAATTTGCCATTGCTACACTAAGTGATTGCCCCAGAGAGAGATTGAGAAATAGGACATGTTGCTTTTGCTGGTTGCCAAAATCCATGTGGAAGAGAGATGTGGCTCTCTGCAGAGCTTGAAGACGGAGAGGAGATGCTTCTCCCAGCATGACAAGGAAGTTTTCCTATCACAGCCAAGGTGATGGAGCTCAGAGGTGTATTGGGGAGGAAAGGCCGCTGCTCCAAGCTTTGGTTGCCCTCCGGCTCTGGGTTTGGCTGTTCTGCCCTCTTAGGCTCAGTGAAATCTATGGCAAGTTCCTCACGGACTCAACACATGGTTACAGCCTGACTTGAGTGACTGCCACAGAGGAGACACCTTATATGTGACTTCTAGTTTCAGTGTTTGCTTCACATCCAGTGCAGTTCTGTGTTTTGCCACACGATTTTACCCTTTCCCTTCAGATGTGCTCAACTCTGTCCATTCCTGTTTGGAAAGAAACAGCCCGAGCTTGGATTTAAAGAGGAAGCATTGTTGTGAAGGGGGGTTTCCTTCACCATTAGACAGCAATACCTACAAAGTGCATCAACACTGGGAAGATAACCAGAGAAAATGCAGGCCTTTGAAAGCAAGTTTTCTTATTACCTATCATACCACAGACCGCTGTTCTCATCTAGCAACCTCACCCGGTGCTACAAACTAGCTGCAAAAGAGCACAGCATATGTAATCTGGGCGAAGCCTGCCCTGTCCTGCCCGGCGCTGGGTGCCGGGTGCTGCATCACAGGAGGGGCAGGATGTGACATCAAACCCAGGGAGCAGCCCAGTGTCCCATGCGCTTTTCTAATTGATGCCAGACATTGGTTGATGGTTTGAAGTTTATATATACTACATCTGCCAGACCATTTTTCTTGCAGTGTCATGGGGGCTGTTTCCATTTAAAGCATGGCTCGTTTTGCTATTGTTTAACCCAGTCCTCTGTACTATTACATTTTTCCATGTTAAATTATATTGGGCCATCTTTACTGAAGCATAGAGGGAATCCTGCTGTTTTACCCTGGTTGCTGACTATCATCTTATACACAGAGGATTTGCTTTGTAAAAGCAGCCAGAGCAGCCAGAAAGTTTGCCGTAGAAGTACCTGATGCATTGCCAAGGAGCAAGGACCACAAATCCTCCCTGGGATGGTGAAGCAGGATGATAGCAACACCAAGGCTCAAAGAAAAGTCTTTATCTCTTCATATCATTTCTACAATGGAACCTCAACAGCATTGTACATAATTGCAACCACTCTTGCTGTAGGCAGTCCCATTACTTTTTTTGTTTCTGGACTTTTTGTTTCAGAGACCACAGAAGCAGAGCTAATGGGTGCGAGGGGTGGCTACAAATAGAGCTGCAACAAAATATTCAGTTTCAGAGATGACCAAAATTCAACTGTTGATCATTCAAGCCAAATAGTGTTAGCCAAACAAAGGTGGGAGAGAATTTTTAAACAAACAGTTTCAGTGTTTTAAAAGTGTAAAAAATTGAATATTTCATTTGAGACAAAACTAACACATTTGGTAGCTCCAAGGTAAAAATTTCCTTTTTATTACATTTCACTGGAAAAAAAGGACATCCAAACCTATTATTTTTTCCTTTTTTCCCATCCCCCCCCAACTTGGCAGCTGAAACATAGTTCAGTCCAAGCTTTCATTACTCAGGCCTTTCATATTCCTTTCCCACTATTCCTATTGCCTGCGTTAGTACTTTCACAACGGCTATCATTTCTAACTAAGAAGTAGGTTTCTCATCACATGAGCCTCAACAAATATATAAGACAACAAGAAGGGACAATAGCAAATTTGTTTTACTAATCAGCTTTATCAAATAGTGGGAAAAAGTGACAAGAAATAAAGAAAGGCAACACTGACCAAGTTTTACTTATATATTTCCATATGTGAATTATGATTTGATCACTTGATAATATTGTCTATGTAAGCCAATATCAGCTATGACCCCATTTGTCTTTATCATTATCTGAAAACTGGATCCTCACTGACATCTTGGAAGAGACAGTCTTCAGGAGGAACTGCAAGCCACATGGGTCCCTTCCAAAAGGGCATGCTCTCATCTTCCCACCTCCTTGGTTTGCCAAACAGAGGCTCAGGTCTTTAGGAGCTGCAGAGAAGGGAGAATATGAAACCACGGAGAAAGGAAGGGAAAAAAAAAAGTGTATTTTAGGAAGCAGAAGCTACAGAGAATTACCCTGCCTCATCAGCGATCAACACCTTTCCCTGACCACATCATCTCTACTTGCAAAGGAGAGATGACAGGACTGTAACAAGCATGGAAGAGGATTTCTCTTTATCTGAAATGTTAATTACTGGCATGGAGCTCTCTGAGGCCCTGGTAGATCTCGCTCACCACAAAGCCAGATTTCTCTTTATCTGAAATGTTAATTACTGGCATGGAGCTCTCTGAGGCCCTGGTAGATCTCGCTCACCACAAAGCCAATCTACAAAGCCACACCATGAACCCCTTCCCTTGGGTAGCCAGTTAGAAATCCTATTCCATTAAAATGTCAAACATTTTCATCCCATATCAGAATGAAAACTAGACCTACAACATTTCTGAGAGAAAAAGGCAGAATACTGCAGTCTGAACCTTTGCTTAAAATAATTACCAGAAAGACAAAAAGCTGAGGTTTAAGTCTTTTGTCTGCCTCGTTCAGAAAAGGGTCTGAAATCCAGATCTTGCACACCCCAAGTGAGCCCAGTGAGACAAGCATACCAGGCTCCAGGCTTTGCAAGGAAACCCCAATGTGCAGACAAGAAACCCTGGTGCGACTGCTACTGTTGAGGGATACAGGTTTCAGCGTGCCTTGCAGCAAGCATGGTGCCAAGATTATAGGGCACGCAGTGAGACAGATGCAGCCATCATTCTGCTTAGCCTCTGTGAAGCTGAAGAGCTTCAAACACATATCCTTTGGGTGAGAGAGAGAGAGACTTTCCCCACTTTTTTTTTTTCTTTTAAGAAAAAGATTTCACTAAACCAAACAATGAACCTTTGACCAGCTCTAGCTGCCACAGACAGCAGCCCTGCCTCTTGCCTGAAGTGGTAAGTCAGCCAGAGTTTTGTGGTCCATGCCACAGGGTGTGTGGGTCTGAGTTCCCGTGTTTGAACACCTGGGACACCAAGGTGGAAGTGCTACTGCAAAGGGAACTTACAGCTCCAGCTTGCAGTCAGCTAGCTCTTCCTCTTGCATTCCTATATATCAAGGCTGCAGTCTTCAGACCTACTGTACAGCCTCCTTGTTCCTTACCCTGGGCAATAACCTGACCTTATGATGCTAGCCTTCCCTGAAGCAAGGTGCTGTGGTTAACCTGGGAGGTCACAGGCAGCCAAAAACCTCTGGAGATTTCTGCTTGATCTGGAGTGGAAGAAATAGGAAGATATCAACAGCATTAAACTTTCAGCCAGTAACACAGATACAGGCAACAGACAGCACAGTCTTGTGAAGCAATAAGTAGTCAGACCACTGCAGTTGTTTGATCGGCAGGACTGCAAGCTTAGTGGAATGTAGCAGACGTAACATGAAGGTACATCCTAAATTCGGCCTCAGTGCTTGGAGGCAAACAGGTGACCTGCTTTGTCTTGTTTAATGTCTTCAGCAATCACTTGCCAGCAAATGGAAGCTGCAATCCCCAACTAAAGAAGGACAGCAGTGCAGCAGAATTAGATGATTGTCTTCTAGGATTTAGATGCACTCACTTCAAACGCATGATATGATGAAATGGTAGCTGCATCAGCTCCACACAACCCCTCTCTGATGGGGACCTATGGGCTGGAGCCAGTTCTGTGTAACTGGTCGATGAACTGAATGATGCTTTCTTTTACCAGCTTCACTGTAAATTCTTCTTAGGGAGGAGCTTGTGGTTGCAGATGAATGGTTCAGTTAGTAAAGATGAGGAAGAATTGGAAATGACATGCCACAACTGTCAAATAATCCTGTTCTGTTATGGGACTGTTTTTTCAGGTTTGGCAGCCTGCACTAATCCCATCACTTCTCTGGGGAAGTGCTCTTTGAGCAGAGCATGGCAACATGCTGAGCAACATCCGCAGCAGAAACTACGCATAGCTNCTCTGCCACTTCAGGAACAGAGGTGTGAGAATGGAGGTCCATGCTGAGTCTGATGAAATATTTTTGGGACCTGTGTTGCAGTCCCCTGCTGACCACTTTCAATGAGCAATTCCAGGCAGTGGGGATGTCCCAGGGTAGTGCCAGAGGAACAGAGGGCAGATGGAGGTGGAACTTTGTTCTTTGGATGGAGCTAGCTGGTGGAGGCTTTGGGAAGCTTCTCACCATTAGGCTTAGTTTCCTAACTATGTGGTTCAAAATCTGGGTTGCTAGGGCAACTTTGGTTTTTCCCTTTGACCTTCTTGATGGGGAAAAGCCGTGAAGTCAGGAAGCTTCCAAGCAGAGCTGTGCAAGACCTGTCTCTCCCCCATCAGGCTGGAGCATGCCCCTCCAGTTACCACTTCTTGAACAAGGCAGGTTCTGCAGCAACATTTGATTTCCAGTCATCCGAACATTCTGTAACCAACAAAATCAAAGCATCCCAATATTATTCTGCCTTACATTTATTTTACTGCAATATTCAGTGTTCAACTGGGGGAAGGGTGGGGAGCTTGTTGGAACGTTTAGAAATTATTCAAGTATCTCACCAGAAAAAAGTTAAACTCCTCTACCATTCTCCCTTCTTTGTGAAATTCCAGGAAAATCTACCTCATTTCATAGAACTCTTAATTTTAAGGGTAATGGCTGAAATTTCTTCTTCCAGCTGGATGTTTCTATGTCCCACAAAAAAATGTCTAAAGCTCTTAAGCAGGATACTCCAGAGGAATTGGACTAAGGCTGGAAGCATCATGTTTTAGATGCTTATTTAACACATTTGACTTAGCCCTAGATAACTATTTAAAATTTAATTATAGTACACATATAAGAGAAGCAGCTCAAAAAAATATTATCTGAGAAGGTAATTCCTGCTTCAGCTAGAGTACAAAGTTGCCTTTGGTGGTTAAGAGCTAGCAAGTCTAGTCTACCTTTCCACATGCCCAAACCACTAGGTCCCACCTGGAATTTTCAAAACTCGTTATGTCTCTCCCCCACACCCACCTACCTTTTCTTCCCTTTTACAGGCTATGTCTTGCTCATCTGTCTCTTTACTAAGAAAAACCACCAAAGCCACTTGCCTACTAATACTATTCTTAGCTTTTTGCTTCCCCTATAGGAGTCACAGTTCATATGTTACCACAAAACAGACTTACAGAAATTTAATTGCCAAACCAAGCTGTAGCTTGAACCAAGTTTCCAACAAGTTGCATTTGATAGTTACCTTTGTTTAGCCAGGCTACATATTACAAGTCTAGTATTACACTGGCCAACAGACACACAAAAATGGGAGCCGACAGGGAGCAGTGACATTCAGAGCTCATGATAAAGCCACATTAGAAGTGGTGAGATTCCAAACATTCAGCCCATGTCAGACTGCAGCCACAATTAATTGCAGAAGAAACTCCTCCCCAGAATGCAAATTTGTATTTTTTCATTCATTTTGCACCACCATTCCTGAGAGTCACGCAAGACACCTATTGCTGTGAAAAGCAAAGCCGTACCACCTGATGCTAAGCATACCAAGCAAGAGAAATCTGNAAAGCTCTTAAGCAGGATACTCCAGAGGAATTGGACTAAGGCTGGAAGCATCATGTTTTAGATGCTTATTTAACACATTTGACTTAGCCCTAGATAACTATTTAAAATTTAATTATAGTACACATATAAGAGAAGCAGCTCAAAAAAATATTATCTGAGAAGGTAATTCCTGCTTCAGCTAGAGTACAAAGTTGCCTTTGGTGGTTAAGAGCTAGCAAGTCTAGTCNATAAAGCCATGTTAGAAGGGGTGAGATTCCAAACATTCAGCCCAGGTCAGACTCCAACCCCAATTAATTGCAGAAGAAACTCCTCCCCAGAATGCAAATTTGTATTTTTTCATTCATTTTGCACCACCATTCCTGAGAGTCACGCAAGACACCTATTGCTGTGAAAAGCAAAGCCGTACCACCTGATGCTAAGCATACCAAGCAAGAGAAATCTGAAGTTAGGTTATCTTCTCTTTCATTTTGCTCAGTGCAAAATGTTTGAAGTATTTGTTTTGTAGAATCATAGAATAGCTCAAAAGCATTTGAAAAGCTATGAACTTCTTACCACTCTTCCAAGGCAGAATCAGCTGCTCCAGTGGCATTACTGGGAGATGTTTCTCCCAATTGTTCTTGAAAACTGGCATCCTATTCCTACAGTTCACCATCATTACCATCAGAAAGTGTTTCCCATTTTCAAACCAGAAACTTCTTCACTGCTATTTGCAAACTGCCATTCCCTTACTCCCCAGCAGTGCTGCAGTACCAAAACATTTCTCTCTTCCCTCTTCAGTCTCCCACTCTTTGGACTGAAAAGCCCTCAGTCTTTCACCATCAGATGTTACTTGCTGCATCCCTGAGGACTCTTCTCTTTTGTGGACTTTTTCCAGTTGATGCCCAGCTTCTCTGCTGTTGACACAGCTCTTGTCCAGTCACAGGCAGAGTGCATCTTCCTACACCTCATACTGCTATCCCTAGTGGCACTTCCCCCCACTGCCCCACAACTGGAGGATAATGTTGCTTTATGTTCACCTTGTAACTAACTACACCCACCAGATCCCTTTCTGCCAGACTCCTGCCCATTTAGCCCTTCCCTACCTGTGTCCATTAATCTTATTGCTTCTGAGAAAGCAGAGTTTTGGACTTGTCTTTATTGAGTTACGCCATCCTTTTTCAGCCCAAATCTTTAGTTCATTGAGATCCTTTAGAATTAAAATCCCTCCTGAGATGTGCTCACAGCACTCCCAGCTTGGTGTCGTCTGCAAATTTAATAATCTGTCTCTACTTTATGAAAATGTTGAGCAGTGGTGGACAAAACCCAACCTGAGCCAAACCTCTCACAACAGTCTTCACTTTTGATTCATCAGTTTTCCAGTCTCCCTGTTGACTAGGGCAGGTTTATTGCTAATGACTTCACCTACACCTCCCCTCCGATTATAAAACCCCAATCCACTCTTTCATATCTACTTATGGTGAGAGAGTTAGAAATAAAGATATCACTAATGAGGGATGAGATTTTCTCAAACATAAGCCATCATGTGTAATTGGAGAGAGCTGAAAAGACCTGTGCCAAAGGTCTCAAGATGAAGAAACCTCACATGAAGAAACCTCACATTAAAATGGATCAGTAGCCACTGCTTCAACTTTTTTTCAGGGGTTTAACACATTTCATCTTTAATCCTTTTAAGAAATCAAGCACTAAGGTACTCACTCAGTTCTTTCTCACAGCAAGGGACGGAGACAAAAATCAAGCAAGCAGAAAGTAAAAGGTCAAGAAAAGGTAAGATATCCCCTGACCACTGTAACAAAGTCTAGAGATTAGTCTTTAGGGAAAACAGAGCTACTGGCACTCTGTTGTTTGATATTTGCATTGTAAGCAGCATTTCTGGTTTGGCTTGGACTTTTGCATTGTGCCAGGTGTTTAAGACCTAGCTCTCTCACAACTGTTCCTCCTTAATTTAGCATTACAACAGCTTCTTCACACAGTTTATTCCCTGAAGCATTAAGCGCAACTGAAAGCATTTAAAAGGTCAATGTACATTTCTAGGGTAAATTTCTGATATTTCCCCATTGGCTGTCTTATCTTCAGCTTTTCCTCATACTATTCTTTTTGTCTGTGTAAAATCTGACAATAACTATGTATCTGAGAGTGTCTTGAAGATCAATGCCTCCACAGAGAATAACTGAAACTCTTTGTGAACATCCTCTTGCAGTGAAAACAATACGAAAGCTAAAGCTACAGACATCTGATGTTTCTATGAATTTTTTTTTTTTTTTTTTCCTAGCAGCAGATTCTTTCATGTCCCTTCACTGAGGCTTCTGGTCAATAACAGGTCACAGTGCTGGCCAGGCTGGCTCCTGGCTGCTGCACAGGTGCCCTAGCAGCTAATCCCGTGGCCTCCAAGCGATCCAAGTAAGCTGCTCAGGCAAATTCGGTCCCTGCCTGTGGCGTGGCCACAGGTAAATTTCCTCACTCCAGGGGCGGATTTACACATCCTTACCATCAGCAGTGCAGCATTCACCCATTTCCCACAGTCAAGACTGGGCCAGCAGATGAGGGAGTCAGTCTGTCCTTCTCATTTACCACCGCAACACTGGTCTTTGCCCCAAAGACTTTACAGTCTACTTTGAAGCAAGGCATGAAAGAGCATAAACACATGGGGGAAGGACAAATGGAGATCAAAGGCGACTGGGGCAATGAGGATAAGGTCAAGTAATGATGCGTATCTGCCCTTGCCCAATTTAATGGTTACAAGTCATCTTGAAAATCAGCTGACCTTCTAGCAGGTTCAGGGTTAATTACACTGTGGTTTGGTTTTCCTACTTTTAATCAGATTTTTCTCTTTCCTCAGAGGTGTCCCAGCAGAAGTAATTCTGGCGGGAAACTACCTGTAAAAGGCCAAAGCTTTTGCCCTAGTTCAGAAAGGGAAGTCTGAAAACAGCATGGGGGAATTCAAGAGAGGAGTGGAGAAATGAGTCATTTAGGGTGCCAGCCCAAGGAAAGAGGAGAACAAAGTCACAGAGGACATCAGACTAGGAACTGGTGGTCTAAGATACTTGGAGATCTGGGGATACAAATCCGATCCCATTTTGCTGAGCAAGAAACATGCTTTTGTGCCATGGCTTCCCAGCTGCAAAAGCAGGGCAGAACTGTCTTTTTTTTCTACCAGAGGTATATATGGAGAAACCAGAGAGATTAAAGAGAGTGATGACTTCAAATATGGCCATTGACAGCACAGTACAAGAGTAAGGGCAGGAGCCTGGGGAAGAGGGCTAGCACCATCAATTTCAGAGTGCAGTGCTGCATGGAGTCCACAGAGCTGTGCAGAGCTCTAATAAATAACAAGCTGGAGACAAGGAAAGCTAGGAATTTAGAAAAGCCATAAGGTCATCCTGTCTGCTGTGACTCACCATTTAATAAAATTAAGATTTAACCTTTTCTGTAGTTTCATGTGGGTAAGTCACAACCATCTAATATAGATTCAGCTCAGCAGATCTCTACTATCATTTCTTGCTGTGAAATCATATTATTCTAAACGCTTGACTTCATTACTATGGCAGACAGATCACTGCTGTTACAGTACCTTTTTATGTATGATATGCACAGCATTGCTTCTCTGCTCTGTTTACTATCCTTTTTCATTGTCTCCATCAGGCACAGCATAACAAGAAACCCTACTGGTGTAATTTACTCTGCTCAGTATGCTATTTTGCTAAAATATTTTTCTTTCATATGGCATCCCAAAAAATAAATAAATACGAGAATATTACTATGGTTGAAAAATCAAGCTAGTTAGGTAATGTCAAATTGGCAGACACTCAGCATCCTTCAATTACCCCCCTTGTACATACGCATTCCGGCATAGCCTTTAATTAACATGATCATACCATTTTTTTCCAGTGAAAACATGTCATTAAGTACCCAGGGTGAGTGAGGACCTGGTACAGAGCATTCTGCTTTCCCTTAATGTTTAACAGGCTTATTTTCTGTCATCCTCAAAACCCTGCTGTGAAGACAGACTAATTAATTTCTGCCTGTTTTTCTCCCATGCCACTATGGTACACAAGTGCTTCAGAAACAACATGTTAATTTTCATGGCAGCCTGGGGACATGGGTAAGGGGTAAGGAGGTGTGGGAGGTAATAACTTTCATTTTACAAGAAGCAAGACAAAACTGTGATCCTCAGTGGGAACCAGACTCAAAGACAGTCCCCCTGTTCCCATCCCACCCCACACTGGAGGAGCATAAATCACCCATCTCCAAGCTGGAGCACAGGGCTGGGCTCCATGGGGACAGCACACACTTTGGTCAGTGGCAGAGGCACCAGGACGGGCTGGTGCAAGTCCCAGGGCACGTGGCCCCACTGAGCTGCCCCAAGGGATGCAGCGAGCTTGGGTAGCCCCAGAGGATGGTGTACACCAGGATTTGTGCTCAAAAATGGCCAAGCTGTTTTGGCTGAAGTTTTCCAGCAAAATCAGCTTCACCCAGAGGTCTAGCAAGGAAGTGCTCTACCCAGGGGCTCACACTTTATCAAAAGCCACAAAGTGACTGAAAACAGAATTTGACAATCAGAAGCACCAGATAACCGTAATAATAAGCTCTAATCCTCATAATGAGAAAAAAAGTAGCATGTCTGACCATATCAAAAATTGAGATTAATTTTGACAGTCTGACAGCATAGTTTTAATTGATGTTTATAGCACAGCACTTTTGTGTACCCACATAATCAGTTAGCAGAGCTGCCAGCAGCTAAACACAGCCACATTCACACACCAGCTCAGGGGGTGGACCGGGGCAATCTTGCCTGCTCTGGACTGCAGACAGGCCGGCACTGCTCTGGCCATTGCCACCTCTGCCCAGGGCCACCTCCTGCCCTTAAGAAAGTCAGGGGCACATCCACCAGGGTAACATTAACATACATATCCATAGGCAGTGGAAAACCTTGTTACAATGGTACAGCTCAGGGCCACATCCAGTGCCAGGGGCTTTCTGATGAAGAAATCAATCTGTAGGAGTTTGAAGGACTCCACTTTAATCTTGACAGGTGAGTGGAGCAGTGTGGGTCCACCTTGTCCAGCCGGTCGCGAAGTGTGGCTATGAGGATGAAGGACCCTGGGCAGGATGCTCTTCCAGCCATCATGTATTGTAGCATCACAGCCTGCCACAATGAGACCCCCTTGGCACGGTGTGATTACTAAACAGCAGTAACAGCCAGAGACCCCAGAGCACAAATTATTTTCTGACGCACTAACATGAGATTTTTACCCAGCTACTGTGAATAGAACAGACATGACTAGGTCTGAAACAGAATGGCAAAAAAAAAAAAAATTCAAACAAATATGTATGTGAAAAGCTTAGGCACACAGTCAAGTGTTCACCAGAGCTCACTATACGTGGCAGATCTGTGCCATATACCATGTGCTATGTGTGAAGCCCGCCCTGCTGAACCTGGGAGGCCTTACACTGAATCAGATTAAAAATCCTGCATCAAGTGACATTAATTCACTGCTCAAAGGCATCACAGTGCTGCACTACCACTGCCACTTTTTACTCTGATAGCCAAAGACTAGAAAGCCTCCGCAACAAACCTTCATATGTCCATCTCTCAGAAACCTTCATGATCACCTTCTTTAACCTAGTGGCAAAGTTACCCCTCTTTTGCAGCCTCCCCACCAGGCAAAGAAGGTGCCTTGAAGACATACTATGCTTAACTCTCAGAGAGAGGTCAGCATAGGCTTCAAACAACACCTCCTCCATTCTTCCTGAAGTGGCACTGAAGCAGGGATACATCCTTCTCAAAATTAATGGAAAACCAGACAGTCCCCAAAGTTACAGATGTGCTTATAGGGCTGGACTGAAAAATATGCTTAGATGGTTTTCTGAGTCAGAGCCAGAAACAGTTCCCCCAATTCACCCTTTGCTTGAGACTCATCACAGTGGCAGATAGACGGCAATTTTCATTAAATCCTTGGTATCAATGTGAACTTCAACACATCCTTAATTACAACACACTGACTGGCATCCCCACGATATTTTCAAGGAGAAATGAAAATCTTAATCTCAGCAGGACCATACCAGCCCACAGCAAACAGCCCTGGGAATAGCACACAGCACCCTCTGAGACACATGTGAGACAAACTGTTCCACGTTACAGCAAACACCAGCATATTTTAATCTTGCTCTAAAACCAGCCAAATGAGAGACGTTCATTTGAAGGAATTAATGTAACTAATTAGATTCAAACACCAAGGCAATCTGTCTGCAATTCTTACCTCAATTTGCTAGTTAACAGGTGACTGCTTGTGCTCTAAGCAAGCACAGACTCCTACTGAGCAAAAATAAGCAATTTTCTGAATATTCTCATGGTAAGCAATCATTTTAAATCTAAAGACAAAGTAGAGACTTTCTTTAGAAAGATCTGTCTGCCAAACTCTCTGAACACGTGTGCTTTTTAAGCAGGCTTAGACAAAATATTTTATATATATTGACCAAGTGACACCAACAGGCTCAGTAAAATCTTCTACCTCTGTTTTTATGAGCTGAGAATAAAGAAAGTTACATTTTGGAGAGGAAAGGAGAATAGCAAACCATGGCTACCAATATTCAAATGACAAAAACATCTGAGTGAATTCCAGATGTCAGCCATGTGTTATGGTTTAATAGTTCAGCTCTGAGTCACAAGCACAAAAACCTGTTACGAAACACATGCTTGCCCACTTGTGTGTGTGCACACACCATTGTGAACTACTTAAAAAAGTCATATTTTTTGTGGCATTAGTAGCACTGGAGAAAAGCGGTTAATCTGAGCTGAGGTGGAAGAAAATTAGCAAAGTTTGTCCTATGCCACAGACCAACAGTGAGATAATTTGTAGTCTTAACATTTACAAAGAATGAGTTAAAACTGAAAAGAAATTAAACACCCACTTCACAAGCAAGTGTAATCCTTTCAAATCCTAAAAGTCCAATCACACCCTGTGTCTTGAATAATCACTAGCCTAAATCACCCACACCCCTGCTATGTGAAACTCATGGAAGTCCAAGTAATTCCTAGCCCAGATCTTTCAAACTGTAATATTTATGTTGTGGTTTATTAGGTCCTTTTACTATTTTTTTCTTCTCACATAAAAGGAATAAATATCCATGGCACCAATATTTAGCAAGAGCTATCACATGCCTCATCTTTTTTCTGGTGAAGAAACATAGAGGAGGACCATTTATTGCTCTATGTAGAGTTTGTGGCCATGAGCAGGCACTCCTTGCTGGGTGTTTTCAGCTCTCCCTGGCTCTGGGTGGTGGGCTTGCAGGGGAGCTGGCAAGCGAGATGTTCCCTCTTTGCTGTGCTCCAGTTTGGCTACCTGCCCAAAGCAGGGACCTGCATGCTAGGGGAATAATCTACTTTGGCTCATCAATTTTTCACTCATCCCTTCCTCCTGGAACCAGCGTTGCCTGTGCCATGCTCCCACATGCTGCAATCAGCCTGCTCTTTCCCTCCCTCCCTCCCTCCCTCCCTCCATCTGGGCAGCCCTCCCAGAGACAGAGTAAGTCAGGAGCTTTGGGACCAATTGGTCTTGGGGAATTTGCACAGCAGTGAAATCCATAAGGAGCTATGGACACTTTGCCACCCCCAAGAATTACACCCCTGAACACCCACAGGCAATTGCATATTGTATGTTTTCCTGGCTCATTTCAAATGCCCATTTGTATTTGGACATGCACATGGCAAGTCTATGCACCCACACAGTCCCTTGCGTGTGCCAACCTGAGCCAGATAGGCCAGCATGTCAAGTGCGTGCACACGAGGTGTACAGTAACTACATGCTAGGCATGCGCAAATCGACCCACATTTTTATGAAAATTAGGCCTTTAAAGCTATGTTTAAATAAGCCATGTTAGAGGATTTTAATGACTCCCTGAAAGGACAAGTAGGGTAGTGGCAACGATTTGGCCCAAGCAGAGTCACTTCAAAGAAAGTCACACTGGTAGGCTGGAGAGGGGAAGAAAGACGAGCAAACTTCAGCCGGGAGGAACCACAGCAAGGCGCTCCTCAGCAGCGGAGCCAGCTGCTGTCTGCCCACTCCTTGGGGCCTCCCAGCTGCACTCCTCAGCTGCTGGAGGATGGTCATTGGTTTACAGAAGCTGAAATTATGCTGATGCTGTTTCTGTCCCAGTCTTGAAAAGGAAGAGACAGACGGTGCTTGCAAAGTACCTCTGTGCTGACAGCGCGTCAGAGGTTTCAGTCTGCCCAGAAGTGCCTGCAAAGAGGAAAACCCTTTGCTTGGGAGCTCACAAGAGGTTTTTAGATTTCCTCTAAAGCTCCCTTCATTGTAAAGCGTGGGCTTGGGGGCAGGGAAGGAGGGATGTTAAACCACACTGGAAAAAAAAAAAAACAAAACAACCACCAAACATATTTATGCTCCAGTCTTTGCAAGTTAAAATTTCACAGAGGAATTTGGACAGGTGCAGTGTTACCAGATCTGGCAACGGCAGCCCCCTGCCTTATATAGCTGCCCTTTATTTGTCTTGCTGTAGTTTCCACTTAGCTGGGTCCCGTGGCAGCGAGGATTTCAGACTCCGTGTGGCTGAGAAGTGGCAGCCAGTTCTCTGCTGCGGCAGGCGCAGGGAGGCACCAGTCCCCAGTGCTGGGCGCTTGCTTGGGAGGGAAACCTCTGCCCACCGGCTCCGTGCATGGCCACGCGCTCGGGGGCAGCCATACGTTGCCAGCAACACCTCGTCACAGAAATACTGCTTATCTCCTGCGTGCAAATGGAGAACGCCAGCTTCTTGTGACAATGCCAGCAGAGCCCTAAAAAGCTCGCAACGCAAGCAGTGAGCAAGAGGTTTTTAGGATACCCTCTTTTCAAGCATTACAAATATTGTATATAAACCTGGCCCTAATTTTGACACTCCTGTAGAAACTGCCCACATAAAAGTCTCTCCCTGAGCTGCTACTGTTTGTAGGGGCTGCAGTGGGAAAGCATGCCCAAACGACAGGGGCAGGAGGAGCTTGGCTCCGTGGGCATCACCTGGATGAAGACCAGGTCATGCCATGAGGTCTGCAGACATACATCACAGAACAACAGCATTTGCATGATTTTTCATCTGCAGCGTGACTCAATGGGAAACGGGGCTGATGGGGGCGAAGCGGAGGGGGAACGAGCGGGTGCTGCAGCAGGGAGGAGGTGACGCGTCAAAACAGACAAAACTAGATTGAAAATTACATGAGGGGGTCATCGCCACTTGGCAAAGGCAGGTAGCTGCCCCAGTAGGCTGAGGAGTGCAGACCAGGGCTGCGGGCAAGGGCTGGTGGTTGTCGAAGGGCCTCCTCCCCCAGTATGTGCAGGGTGGCTCCCAGGGACACAGGGCATTGGAGTTTTCCTTAGCCATGGCAAAATAAGCCCTCCGGAGAGGTGAAGCTGGATGCACACCCCACCAGCCGACCCAGTGCAGTGCAAAGCTGCTCTGCACACACCTGCATCCCCTGGGTGCAATTTTTGCAAGGAGCCTTTTGATGATGCAGCCTGGCAAAATGAGCATGAAACTCCAGCAGTTTCTGTTGGGGTTTTTTTTTTTTGGATGATGATTTTTCATAAAAGCCTACCCACTTCAGAAATCTTGTCATGGAAATAAAACAAAATATGTGGTAGTGTACTGTTCTCCAGGGGCTGCCGCCAAAGCCATGTTAGAACAGCTCCATCTCGTGGAAATCAGCAGCAGAAGTGGGGGCAAACAGCAACGAACCGGGAGAAAAGCTGTAGGAAAATGTTGGCAATGCGCTCCTCTGCTGCATGTGCCAGCAGTGGCTTTAGTTCCCATCCACAGGGGTTTTGCTAGTCCCATCCCTCCCGCAGTTTGATGCTGATCTGCAGGTTTGAAAAAAATTAAAAATATCTTTGTGCAAAGCCAACAGAAATGGTATATTTTATCTGACTTTTGACATAACTGTAATATTTACGTGGTTACTGTATGATAACGCTCAGAGTTCGCAGGAAGGCTTGGGGCTGTGTGGTGGCTTCAAGGTCTGCCACACAGACCTCCGCTTCAGACTGTCTCCCAAAGAGACTTCTTCTCCCTACGTCACTCCCTGCTCCCATCGGTTAATTTACAGCTGCTTCTGTACCTTGCTCAGCATTCCTTTCTTGCCTCTATCTTCTATATCATCTTCCTCTTCTCATTTTGCAGCTTGTTCCAGGAGTGTCTGTACCCCTCCGTGTGCGCTCGTAAATCAGAAGGAACATCTGTACTGCAGAGCTCAAACACATTCCTGTCTTTGAAAGAGTTTCCAGTTTAGATAAGCAACCCTTTCAATCATGACTGTGAAGCAAGTACACAGCATTAAAACCATGAGGTTACATTTTAAAATAATAATTACTCCCTCTTTCTTAATGTACTGTTGGATTTATTCCCCTGTTTATTCAGACTCCATGTTTTACCCTTTGATAACAGAGTTTATCTTGCAAGTCTATTTAATCCATGTCCTGGGGGACAGGGGAGACAAGAAGTGGATTTCAGCATCAAGGATGTGTCCTTTTGGTTTTGTGCTGTTACCACCACTTAGAACCACCTAAGAAAATTCTAAATCTTTCAGGCTTAAGAGGTCTGACAAACATCCCATGAACTGTGCAAGACATCAACAAGTCACCAGGGTAGATCACTGAACACAGATGCAACAATCTCCTCAGGTGAAACTGCACTCACCTGCAAGGTGCACAAACACATAAATAATGCTAAGAAGATGGATTACCCCTTGGATGTCAGGGGGACTCTGCATTGCCTTGCCATGCTCAGGGTATCGCAGAGTGCCTTAGCAAACAGCGCCCACTCAGCACATGGGCACAAGAACTGGAGCTCAGTCCCAGGAGATGCCAGCAGAAAGGCACAGTGCTGTGCACTGCAGAGATCCCATACCGCTGGCCACAATGAGGTCCGGGCTGACGGCAGTCTAGAAATTGGACCGAGAAAAGAAAGGCCATGGAAAATGCTGTTAACTGAAAATCTAGACAGAGTCATGGTTAAAGGAAGGCTCCCCGGAGTAACTGGCCAGCTTTTCCTCTGGCAGCAGGTAACCCACTAAATCTGTTACAAACTCCAGCTCCTTCCCCTTCCTTCTGTCCTTCTCCCTGGGCAAGAACCTCCCTGAGCCCCTGCTTCTTCTGCAATGCTGGGCATGACTCCTGTGCACCGGATAACACAAGATTTGGTCCAGTAGCAAACCACACATTGCTGTTCATGCTGCTTAGGCAGCTGAAAACCAGAAGAGACAAGTGGTAAAACTAAATGAAAGGATAATATGGCAGGTGAATTTTGGAAATCTCATCTGGATCACAGGAATTTTACTTTCTGCCATTGTTGACCCCACCATCCTCCTCCGAAGACTTATTCCCACTCGTGTAAAAAAGACCATTTATACAGTACTATTGCCCCCCCAGCTTGTGTCATTTAATCAGGCCAGGCAAACCCTGGCCAGGGCAGGCTCACCACTCGCAAACAGCAGCGTATTGAAAGACACTGCTGTTTCTGTCGCACCAGCACAACTTCAGGAACTGACTCTTTCTTTATTAAAATGTAGGGCCAGTGTCCAGCGCCTTGTGTTTCTTTAAGACCCACTCTTCTGTGATCTAGGGAAAATATATGTTCCGTGGTACACTGCAGACTGACAGACGTGTGCCTCTGCCCCCAGGCAGAGCAGCTCGGATCAGCATGGCAGCATGACAAACTACAGTTCAGGCACCTGCTGGGAACACTTCTTTAAACATGGTTTTGTCTCCACAAGCTGGAGACGATGGTCCCAACCAACAGCCACTGGAGCTGAACAGGCCACAAAGCAATGCAGCTGAGGGGACGACAGGTACTGCAGCGCCAACAGCCTGCGGATGCTGCAGAGGATGTTAGGCAGAGGAAGGGGTCAATTGTTCTGAACAGTCAACAGCACAATAAGCAATGAGTTAAATTAGAGCAAGGAAAATATAGCTACACCAAGAGGAAAAAGCCTATAATTGACGGCAAGCATGATTAGGCAACGGGCCCCGGTGCCAGAGGAAGCGCTGACTATCGGCCAACACCATCCTGGCGAGACTTCGGCGTCATCGCCTGCAGGAGGATGGAGCCTGGCCGCAGGAACAAGCTGCACAACGTACTGCTGCTCCCTTCGTTTTGGGCTAGGGAGATTAGCCATCCCAGGCCTTCCCCACTACAGGCTGAATAGGGGAGTTGTTGTTCAGCTGCTCCCAGCCACCCCAGGAGAGTGTAGGTACGGTCTCTCGAGCACTTCACTGCTTTTTTTAAAGTTATTGTAAAAAAGAAGAGAAGGCTATTGCTTCCTTATGGCTTTAATATGAAAGCAATTAGTATTTTGGAGGGATCACAATATGCAAAGAATTAACACCAAGCCAAGCCACAGTGCAAAGCTCTGCTGTGCTTCCTCTGATGGCAATGACACCTTGCTGAAGACCAAGCTGCTGAGTGAAACACTTTCAAAAGACTAATCACTGACCTGCAGAGAGTTACCCCTGCAATATTGTAGGATGTTCATCCAGCGATCTTTCAGAGGACTGAGGAGTAATCCAGCCTGTCTCTGACCCAGATCTGACAAACTCATCAAGTCTAAGCATTTGGCAAATTCTTCTGTTTGCACACAGCTTTGCAAATGGGGACTAGGTATTCGTTATATATAAAAGAAACTTGTGAAAGCAGATGTTAGAGCAGGTCGGATTTCTGGAGTATCTGATGGCAGAGGTGACCTGTGTCTCCAGGTCATTGGTATCTGCCAAGGCCAGTGGGGCGGAGGAGGCATGGCTCCAGTGAGGACTGCTGAGGGATCACCCTGCACATTCAGGACCGCTCACCTCATTTCCACTTCGTTAGTCCGTCTTGGTGGTAAGAACTTTCCCTTTCAAACCCAGCTCATTAGCAGCACCCAACTGCAGCCTCGGCTCCCAGCAGCCACACTAAGAACGAAACCCTGAATTTTAGCAGTGAGGTTGGTTTGTTCTCCTGTCAGCAAACCAGACTGGTCAATGATTCACGCTTGGCAAGAAAGGCAAGATCACTGCGAGGACAGGGACTTCAGAGCCACGTCTCTGAAGCATGATGAGGACAAAAGAACAAACATTACCCTGCAGCAAAATATATTTAGAGCATCGACATATTCCCGACTGGAGCAGCATGCATTTTACCTTGTTACCTCACATGCAGTCATAACCAGCATAGGACATTACCCAGCAGCTGCATGGATGCTCATCAGGCAAAGACCATCAGCACAAAATGAGCAGAAAAGAGTTTGTTAATATGAATGGGGGAGAAAGAGGAAAGAAACTCGAGAAGTGAATTGAAGCAGTCAAAACTGTGCAGAGACATCATTTCAGGTTCCCAAGCCATGTGGCTGAGCACGACCTACGTTTTTTTTCCTCGTCACAGGAGTTTTGGGTTTCTCCCATTATTCCTACCCACCCTGACCAGAGGTGCTGCCTGCTGCTGCCTTTCAGCACTCTCAAAACCCACAGGTGGAGGAGGAGAGGCGACTCTCACCTGCCCATGCAGTCTCACTGGTGGCCACCGCACACCAAAGGGTCATGGAAACCTTGTCTCAGCCGGGACATAGCTTGGGACACTTCCAACCCACTTTGGACCCAGCTATGGCGCCTGGGTCAGGGGAGCTCCTTACCAGCATTTCTTACTTAAAAGTGGGGGGAGAGGTTTCTCTTCTCTCTTCCTGGAGCTCTCTACACGGCAATTAATGTCGCTTAGCAACAGGACTTCCTTTTAAGATGCTCTTTTGTCATTTCAAAGCCTTCGTGCCAAAAGTTCTTTAAATAGCCTGAACTCACACCGGGTCCCTCAGTTTGGCTCTTTTTCTTTATCTCTGCCAGGTTTCCTCCCATTGCAAGGTTAATACCTGTGGCCAGCCAAAGCAAACCAAACCCAACAAAAATGCAGCTCCCAGGGATCAGTCTCCCCTCTCCACGCAAGGGCTGGGAAGCTCCTTTTCCCCAAAGCCGTGCCAAGCTACACCCGACAGAGACCAGCTGAAGAAAGGGGAAGCTCGAGCAGGTTTTAATTCTGATTTTTTGCTTGCTACTCAAGTCAGACTTATAGATACAACCATATGTCTCTTTCATTGGTCTAAAATCCAGCATGCAAGACTTGTGCAGCTCAGTTTATCAGATTCTGTATTGTTCGGACAGAGGAAGAATGGCTTGTTACTAATCATTGAAATCTGTATTTTATCTTGGCTTTATAGTACTGATACAACCCACAAGGAGCGAGAAGAGTGGGTATTTTGCTTGCTTAGCAGGGAACTGAGGCAGCATTTTTGAGATAGGGAAAAGTCTTACAGCTTTTTCACAGAGTAACAGGGGGCTCCAGCACTGAGATCCTCAAAACATCTTCTGAATTTTTGAAAAACCGCAAGCTACTCAAGGACGATAACACAACAACAGTAGTTATACGGAAGCAGTATCTGCAGGGAGAGTGTAGGAGACATCCCTCTTTGCAGATGAAACATGGATGTACAAGACATCAGTAATTAATCAGTTGCTAATTCCCGTCAGTGATTTCCTTCCCTCATAGTGCCTTTGTCCGGATTATTTTCAGTTTGTGTTTGGTAGGACTTCACAAGGCTTCATGTGCCCCAGCCGTGGCCAACCCAGCTTCCTGGCCGGCAGGCAGGGAGCAGGATGTAGACGTGGGGGCCAGGAAGCCCTGTGTCCCCCTGGCCTCTAGCAAGCTGTGATCATCAGCTGACAGTTTGTTCATCCTGCCTACTAAAAAAATAGTACCGATGCATGCCCAAAGCCCAGAACAAGCCATCCATGGAGAATAGGCCAGAGGAGCGCTCACTTTATTTGTTTGGGATATTTCTATATGCAGTGCTCACATCATGTCCCTGGTCACTCTCTCTTTTTCAAGGGGCATCTAGGTCACTACCTGTGCAGGTGGTTTGCTCAAGTCATGGAAATTTCAGATTGAAGCTGTGGCATGCTTTCAGCGTTAAACCCTAACCATCAATGCCAGAGGACAGAAGCCGGTGGTTTGGTCCTCCGCCAAGGAGCAGCAGCAAAGTAGAGGAAGAGGAATCCCTGGGGTGGGGGATGCTGCAGCCTGGCCGGCTGCTTGAAATATGCACTGGACAGACCGGTGCCCAGCTGGGGAGGGCATTGCAGGCACTGTCCTGCAGCTCCTGTCTCTCTTGTGTCCCCAGCACCCCCGAGGGCAGGCAAAGGGGCATTGCTCACATGCATGGAGAGCACATCTGGCTGCTGTCTCCTGCCCTCGTTTAGGGTTTCAGAAAGATCAATTGCTGCAGCATGAAGCTGAGGGGTTTCATATAAAGTCTGGTAAAGTCTGACATTTATTATGGCAGCTTTTTCTCCCTGCAGCTGATTTATGCTCTTGCCGCATTACCTTTTTTCAGGCTTTTACTTGGAGCACTGGCTGAGCCCGCAGCAGCTCCTGCACTGGCAGCAGAGCCCATGCAGGTTTTTCTGCTGGAAAGTGCGGGTTTGTGGCAGGGCAGGTTGTCCCCATCCTCCCCAGCTGCCGTGTCTCCTCTTGGGACACTACACAGCTACAGTGGAGGAACGGTCACAGCCCAAATCCCACTGCCTCAAGACAAACCCTAGTCCAGGTTCTTAACATCCAGCATTTAAAGCAATCATCTGGGTTCCTATGTCTTGTTTGTGGTACCAAAGAAAACAACAAACAAGTAAAATCTTGAAATCCATACTTGAAGGAAATGACTGAAAATTATTTTAATCCTTTGATCCTGTAGAGACAGGTATTTTGGAAGGCCTGCTGTGATGGGTTGCCAATCCCTTCTTCTTCAGAGCTACAGAACACCCAGACATGATTCATCTCTTAAATAGAAAGAATTAACATCTTATAGGAATTCTGAAGGTGCTAAAAAGTCTTTTTAATGTATATACACAACTCATTGCACATTTTTCTTTTTTTTTTTTATTTCTTAGATTGATTCCCACTTATCCCTACAGTCATTACACATTTTTTCCAAGGCAACCCTGGAAGAGGAGCAATTTCCCAGGTTCATCCCACCTGTGGCACCTCTCAGGGGCCAGGCTTTTTGGAGGTGCTGTGCTCAGTGCTCCAACCAGGAGCCTTTCCCAACGTGAGGGCCAGGCCACGAGCAGGGCCAGCTGGGTGGATTTGACACCAGACAGGATTTCCCCTTGACCCGACCAGCCATCCTGCCCAGGCAGAGAGGCTCCTGCAGGACCTGGGATCCCACCCAGAAACAGGACGCACCTTTCTGCGTCGGGGGTGGGAACTGGCATCCCATGACTTCAACATCGTGCCAACAGCCCACGTGATGCTCACGTCTGTGCCACTTGGCTGGGCTGAGGAACACGCCAGCACTTCACCATCGTGGTCCCCGCTAGGACCAACACTGTGTCAGTGGTGTTTTTTTAAATGGAGGAAGGGCCACCACCTGTGGACACACGCCATGGGTGACTCACCATGTTTTGGTGAGCCTCAGAAGCTGTTCCTCCTGTCTAGCTCAGAAATCAGTTTAAAATGGAGAACTTCTGGGGTGACGTACAGCCCTCCCCCGGGGACTTTTTGACTGCAGAGCAGTGCGACTTGTTTGTGGGGTGGCACGGCACTGGAGGGGCGGTGCAGAGGGAGCAATTTATTTGGCCTCCACCAGTGTTCAACATCTCATAAGCGCTCAGTGACAAGCACCGTCATACTAAAGTCAATTATTACCACCACTGTTCACACACTCTTAAATTTCCCATCACCAGAGCAGGAAGAATTTTGGCCAAGCACATAGAAAGTAGTATTATGAAGAGAAAAATACTCTTGAGGGCACTATCCTAGCAACCCTCGTGGTCTGACAGCTGCCCTGAACACAGTGGTGGGGAAAGGATCCACCCAGCACTTGGGAACAGCAAACACCATCATTAAAAGCAGAAAGCATGCAGAAAAGGAGCACTCCCCCTGTTTGACGTGGGAGGTGAATCAACCTGCAACAGCCCTGGGTGCCACAGCTGTGGTCACTGAGGGGCTGCAGCCTGGCCGAGCCCGAGCCCAAGCCCACGGCGGGCAGGTGCCCACAGCAAAGCCCCCTGCCAGCACCAAAACCCCCTCCCGCTGACTGCTGCCATAAACTCTTACCCCTCCCCATTCACTCCTTTACAAGCACAAGGAGCTAAATTAATCAGATAGGCACATGTAATGAGTAATTCAGACACCTCTAATCATTAGTCATTTCTACTAAGCTCAAGCGATTGCTGGTGCACATGGATGAGAAGAGGAGCTTCAGTGACCGGATACCAATTTCATAATGAATTCTTCATTACCTGAAATTGAGGCAGGCCTTGGAATTCATTATTTGCATCATAAACCTTCCCATTTCCTCAAAAAACACCCCACCCCACCCCCCCAAAAAAAAAAAATCTCTGGAGTTATTTATGCCCCTTTATGTCACACGTAAACTCCGTGACACATACTAATATACTTGCACTGCAGGAAGAGGCAATATTAGCTTTGGCTGATATCTCCCCCTGATTTAAAGGACTTTTCTTCCAAAACAGCACATTCATCTTAAATTTAAGGTTTCTGATATGGATGGTTTGAGGAAGCATCTGTGCCACCAGGGCTTGTAACCTGCCAGAAACAAGACACAGGGTGCAAGTGCGAATCCAAGATGCTGCCAGTCAGGAAAGCACAATGGGAAGGGCGGGGACACCCTGAGCATTAGCCTTTGAGACTTAGCATGGAAATTAGCGAATAAACAAGGAGCAAACATCCCAAACAACAACTTCCTCTGAAATTTTTGCTACCAGCTGCAGGGGGAGCAGGATTTCCAGCAAATGCAGAGCTGGCTGGGAAAGAAGCAGAGCTGTTAGTGGGGTACGGAGTAAGCTTTTTAGCTTGTCATTCAGATAAGTTATTTTCTTTTAAATTTTATAAACTAAGGAGAAGGAAAAAAAAGCCAACCAAATCAGATCAGCACAGAAGCATCCTAGCAGCAGACAAATACAGAAGCAGGGCACCGGTGCCGTGGCCTCTTCATGGCCGCCAGCCGCAACAGCCCAACTGAGAAGCTTAGGCAAAGATGCTAAAGGGAGTTGGCTCTGCACTGGATTTTAAGCTTTGCTTCTGCCACATTGACTGCTCCCCTTTCCCCAGCCACCTGCAGGGATGAGCACAGCATGGCTCAGGTAAAACCTGACGGACACATCACCTCCAGCTACCAATGCAGCCATGGCCTTCATACACTATTTTAGAGCTGAAGCTGCTGATTTTGTGCATGTCCTTGGCACCAGAGAAGCCCAGATGTCTCCATCTTCCTGGGTGTCGAGCTTGATGCTCTCCAGATGGCATCTTGATTGCTTGAAGCTTCACTGATTGAGTTACCGGGGCTGGATCGGCTCTGCGGTTCAGCCCACCCAGCCTCTCCCCATTGTGCTGGGGCACATTTGCCGAGTCCCGTATGTTTTCATCATGTCTTTCTCTACTAGGTGGTGAAGAAAGAGTGCCAGTTAAGCCTGCTGAAAACAAAGTTGTCAAGCTAATAACTCAGCCGTTTGAGAAAGGAAAAAGAAAAAGGCAGGTTGAGCTGGCTGGCTAGAGCCAGTACTCGGCACTGTCCCAGGCAGCGAGGACCAGACACTCCCGCCTGCAGCTGCCACACACATGCCCATCTTAGAGATGGTTAGAAATATGGTCCCCCTTCAGAAAACTTATCATCACCTGTAATCTAAATACAAGAGGAAAAGAGTTCAATTTTCATATTGAACTATTGCTTTTCAGCTTTACTGTTTCTAAAGAGAGAAGCATGTTTCAGCATCGTGATTCTTTTTGCAGCAATACAGGCACAGATCTTGTGCCTATATTTCAGTTGTTTTACAAGTTCTTGTGACTTTCACAAACAATGCACCAAATTTTGTTTGACTCAAACTTTCCATTGCATTAAATTCCCCTTTGGTGAGACACTGCAGTCTTATCTGCCCTTTTCTTGCTCTACCTCCTATTTCATGCTGAACTACCTCCCCTGTACTTGGTGGAGACTTTTCACTCTACAGAAGCATAAAGACCAATTTCCCCCACTTTCAATTTTTAAAAAAATCTGTTCTGCCCCAGAAAAGTATCAGTGCACAGTCATTTGACTATATTTAAAGCAGGGAAGTTCCTCTTTCACTCCAAAACTACTGTTTTGCTCACACTGAACCCGGCAGTTTCAGCAAGCATTTCTTTTCCTTACGACCTCCTTTCTAGCCGACTCAACCAGTTTGTCTGACCTTTGCTGCTCTGTCTTGCTTTCATTAAGGGAAGATAGCACAAGATCATCCATCTTAACAATCTGCCTCACTCTGTAATGGCCTGTGTTTTATACATTTTGATTTTCGCAATGATCACCTGCGTTAGCTGCGAAGCATCCTGCACCGCAGAGACAATGTGCACAGAGGTGAGTGACAGCCATCGGTCCCTCTTGAGATACAGGAGCCGCATGCGTAGAAGATCAGTCTCTGGTGAATACTTGCCTGCTGATGTCTGACTGTTTTCAGTTCCTAAGGGGTTTCACTCAGGGGAATCTGTAGGCCTTTATTGGAGAAATAAGGTGGGTGTCTTGAGATGTGCTCAGGGACATCAGTCATTGTCCCTCCTCCTCCTCCTCACACCTGTGTGTCCATGCACCCTCATGCTCTCTCCTGCTGCTGCTGGGGACTTTGGGAACCTGTCAAATCGGCACCGTGCTTCACCTCCCAGAGAGCTGGAAGGACGATAAAGTTTCACAGGGGTGTTTAGCAGATACCAGAACTAGACAGAGGACAGATATAAGGATTTTTGTCTCATGCTTGCCGTCTCCATATAGGAATTTGTACACAGTAGTGGGATGATGGTGAGTCTATTTGTCATTTGGTCTATGTGTGATACCACATGAGAATAGGAAGAAACTATCAGGTTTTTTCCAGGGGCAGGGGAAATGGCTGACCCGTAAGATTTTTATTTGTATTTTTTTTTTAAGTGGAAGGAAAAAAAAGTAAGGATTTTGATTCAGGAAAGAAGCACTGTGGAAACCCAGCCCTACGCTTCACACATTTAGGGCCAACAGCAAGTTCCTCACTGGATTAAATGTACAAATCCCCGAGCACTCAGAGTTGCACACCAGGATCCCCCAGGGGGTTGTTGCTCTTCAGCTACCTGTGAGAGCTGCTCCATGCCCCGAAGCATACAGAGAGAGCCTACTGACTAACTTATTTGAATGGTAAAACATAGACAGTGTTCTCATTTATAGTGACAGCTAAAGATTTTTTATCTGTCTAAACCGCATGACATGGCAGTCAGCTCCACAGGTTCTTCTTTGCTTATCAGTATTGAAAGCATAGGCTTTTCTAGGTCTATGTTTTGCCATTTCTATAGTTACCAGTGCTGTATTATTTCTGCGCTTCTAGGCTGGAGCCAAGTCCCCATGCTACAGCAGGTACTGGGCTGGCTTGCTGCCCCTTAGGTTGTGCCAAGTGCCCAGCTGTGGGCAGCGCTGGCTCATCCCACCCTGCCAGTGCTGGACGCGGTGCCGTCCCCCCAGCACTGAGCTCCAGCTGGGCCGCAGCACGCCGAGGGGGAGAGGGGAGGCGGAGGAGCAGTGGTCCCCACCCGCACCGGGCATTTTGTTATGACAGTCCCTTTCCACTCCCTCCCAGCTCCTCCACGCCACTGCTGTCGTCTCTCTGCCCGTGCCTGCTGGGCTGCGCTGCCTGCAGCAGCACGGGGCTATGGCATTCCCCCGGCCCTCCGTGGCACCCTCCGGTTACAGGACTTGCACCTATAGGAAAGGAAGAAAGTGTTCACCATGCCCAGCTTGAGGCTTGTAACAAATACTGCTCTTTCCCCTCCAGCAAGGTTACCAAGTGCCTCCACTGCCCACCTGCCTCTCCTAAGCCACAGACAGGCAGAGACATGGTTTGGTCTCACACAGTCCCACGTGGATGGAAAGACCCGAACCTCATGCACCATTCCCCAGGATCCACGCATGTGTACCTCAACAAAACCCTGACGAGCCACGTGCTCCCACCCACAGGGCGCACATCTGTGCTGTCCTCTGCTCATCATGCACTGCAAGCTCCAGTGCATTTCTCACAGGACATCCCACTGCCTGTGCTTGCTTTCTTTGGGCTAATAGAATAGCCTTGAATCTCATTAAAATGGTCAGATTGGCTAACAGTGCAATACTTTTACTTCCCTGCAAGCAGAACATCTCCGAGCTTCCTGGCAGGATATTGCCAAAGCTGCAGCTCCCACGCAGCCCCGAGGACCCCATCCCTCCCAGGCTGGCCCTCTCACCGCCCAGGGCTTTCTCTGGGAGCAGGGCTGGGCGAGGAGGAGGGTGGCACTGTGCTGGCTGTGCCCATGGTCCCCGTCACGGCTTGGCAGCTGGGACAAGTGCGATGCTCTGAGCATTTCCACTGCTTTGAGTGGTTGTGTCAGGCTATTCCAGGGCAGCATTTCCCTGCGTGCCGTAGTCCCAGGCTCTGGTTGACATTTATGCAATCGCCAGGCAAAAGCAGGTCAAGCACATTTAATGAATTTCCCTGGTATCCACAGCGTAGACTTCTCTACATAACAGATGGATTTATTTCCAGTTAAACTGAAAAGCTTTCATAGACATTTAAAAAACTCAGTGTATCAGACATGATCTTTGTCTAGCCTGAGCTGAACCTTCCCGCCATCCTCTCACTACAGTGTGTAACTGCGGTTCAGATCCAATTAATTTGGACATGTTCCTTCTAGAAAGATTCCCAGACCTGCTCTTTTTTACCTCCTCTCTGCAAGGACTTCTTAAGACTTCTCTTAAAATAAGCTTTGCTACAAGACTTATGAAATTCAGAATTTAAAACTACCCTGTGGGGATTCTTTCTTAGGGATAATTCATCCAGAAGAGTAAACAATCCTCATATGTGCTAACTTCATTAAGAAAGTACTAGAGATGAGACACACTTCAAATTAGTACAAGAGAGATTCAAGGCATTTGTTTTAAAAACATACTCCACAAAACCCCAGGGTTGCGCATTGCAAGCCTGCACTAAGGCTTCCTAGGGTTCTGGCTGCTGTGTTTTTAAATAATTCAAAATTCCGTTTGGGTTTTTTTGAAGTGCCATATTTTTTTATTTATATTTGCAGTACATACCTCTTGCAGTTTCACTATATATTTTCTACAGATTACAGTAAATAAAAGCTATAGCTGTGAAGGTTTAGGACTGAGGGAGATTCCTGAAAAACTACCTGTCACAACCGAAATCCTCGACTTCAGTTTCAACGTGCTCCCTTCCCTGCAGAATTCAACCTTCTCCAAGCTGAAGTCTCTTCTCTACTTGGACTTAACAAGGTATGGGAGAGTGTCCTCACTTCTGCACATCAGGTTGGCCAACCCCCTGCCCGAAGCCGGCTTCTGGAGCACACCAGAGCAGCACCTCCCTGCCTTCACAGGGAAACCACCAGCAGCATTTGCAGACAGCTGTGAAGTATTTTTGCTAAGCAGAGCTTGATAGGCTTAGGCAATATCTAGGCTTCTCCTCTGGTGACAACCATTTGCAGGACAGTGGGTGACATATGCATTTTCCACATATTACTGCTGCTAAGACAGTAGTGACAGCAAAGTCACTAAAGCAACTTTTAAATTCACTTTTCTACAAAGATATTGTTCCCTAAACCATAGAGAAAGATAGGTTTGGTCCTTGTAAGTGCCCAGCTTTTTTCTATAGGAAAAGAGATTTTCGTTTTATTAAGCTGAACACTAAAAATCTCATGCCTCCCTGACTTCTGTAAATGCCTCCACACCCCCATCATTTCAGGGCAGATTTTTCTTCTCACCAGGACCCTGTATTTCAATGTGAGCTTACAAATACCAGGCAAGTGTCACTGGAAAAGACAGACACTTTTACCCTGGTGGAGGCAATTGATCATGAGTTCTTACAGATATGAAGTGCAGTTTGGGTTATCATGTATACCAGGAGAGTTTTGCGAGACAGGCCACTGATGCTGGTTTCTGTTGCTTTTTCAAGGTGTCAGATCAACTGGGTGTACGACAGTGCCTTTCACTGCAACAAGCAGCTGAAGACAATCGTGCTGACTGGAAACCTGCTCATGTTTCTGTCTGACACAGCGTTCACTGGCCCACAGTCCCTGAAGCAGCTTGTCTTAACACAGACAGGAATAACCACTATGTCCTTTATTCCAATGACAAATCTGGACAGCTTGGATACCCTCATCTTGGGCAGCAACCACATCTCTTCGCTGCAGCTCCCTCCCAACTTTCCAACTCAAAACCTCAAATACCTTGACTTTCAAATGAACAACATAAGAACAATCACAGCAGAAGATGTCTGCGTTCTGCAGAAGACCAGCAATATAACTCTCATCTTTAAAGGCAATGACATTATATACATTGAACCTGGAGCTTTCCAGTCCCGTTTCTACAGTTTGGACTTCGGGGGCTGCGCTAACATCCCTGCGGTCCTGGCGGGGATACAGAACTCCACAGCCCAGACCCTTTGGCTGGGAACATTTTATGGTGTGGAAAAGGAGCCCTACATAAGCCCGAATGTTTTACAAGGCCTCTGTAATATTTCTGTCAAGGATCTCTATCTGCAGCTACGGCACTTCAGAAATCTAAATGCCGACACATTTCAGTGCTTGACAAGGCTCCGAAAGCTGGACCTAACTCAAATGCACATCAGCGCGTTGCCCCCCGGCATCAGCGGAATGAGCTCACTAGCAGACTTAGTTCTCAACGTGAACTCCTTCGAGCACCTCTGCAACATCAGCTCTGCTGCCTTCCCCTCCCTCACCCACCTCCACATCAAGGGGAACTTGCAGGTCCTGCAGCTGGGCTCTGGCTGTTTGGAGAAACTGGCAAAGCTTCAACATCTTGATTTAAGTAAGAGCCGTATTGAGAGCTTTGACTGTTGTAACAAAGCGCTGAGCGGTTTGAGCCGTCTTCGGTACCTGAATCTGAGCCACAACATAAGGCTCCACCTCCAAGACATGCTCATTAAGGATGGTGCTAACCTGGAGCTGCTGGACCTAGCTTTCACTCCTCTTCATATCAACACGTCACAGGGTCCTTTCCGAAATTTGCATCTCTTGCAAGTGCTGAATCTTTCCTCCTCCCACATTAATACTAGCATTCAGCAACTCTTTCAAGGCCTGGAAAACCTCATGCTCTTGGACCTTAGTCAAAATAACTTCGAGTCAGGGATCATGCCAAATGACAAACTGTTCCAACAGCTATCGAATTTAGAGGTGCTAATTTTATCATCCTGTGAACTGACAACAATAGGCAGCCAAGCATTTCACAGCCTCAAGAAGTTACGGCACATTGATCTGAGCCGCAACAAACTTACTGCATTCAGCACAGATGCATTTTTAAACCTCAGGAGCATCTATCTCAATTTTGCCCACAACAGGATCCGTATTGTACCACGTGACAAGCTAGCGTCCCTAGCTGGCCACTGCGTAATCAATTTAAGTTACAACCCTCTGGACTGCACCTGCTCTAACATTGGTTTAATCATGTGGTACAAGCAGAATCTGGATAAAATTGAAGACCCTGAAGGAACGAGATGCTCTGAACCCAAATTGCTAGCTGGGGCTCAGCTGGCCACTGTCTCGCTCTCCTGTGGGATCAACACGGCAGGAATCATTGCAGTTGTCCTGGCTATGTTATCCTGTGGTGCCATCTTCATTTGGGGTGCTCGCTATTTCAAGCGAAATTACCAGCAGATATAAGTTTATGATGGAGATATAGAAAAGATGTACAGCAATTGTATTGAGATAAAAGACAACTTACTGGTTTTGTTTGTGACCTGTACTTTCTTAACTTTTTTAATACCCTTCCCATTTGTATTATAACTTTTAGAAAAATAATGAAAAAATTTTATCTGAGAACTGGGAAACTAAACTATGATCTGAGCCTTGAACATGAATAGCTTCTGTTATAGTGAAATCCCAGTTCAACTCGGTGTCAGCCCTGGTGTCCCAGCTACTACGACTAATGCACCTGTAAAGGGAAGATCCAAGGGCCAAAATGCAAACCGTTCCCAACAAAAGAACCCCAAGCCAACTAAATCCTCACCCTCTATCAAAAGCCCTCGAAAAACAATGTTGTTTAAGAGCTGGCAGTAGTGTACCCCCCTCCGCTAAAAAGAAAAAAAACTGTCTGTGAAGAACAGGCACAACATTCATAGTTACATCAGACCCACTCCTGCAGGACTGACAGAAACGGCCCGTATCACCTCTGCAATTTCTTTGAAGTATTTTTGATCCTTAGAAAGTTCCTGGCCATTGAACCTCTGTCTGTCCATCTCTTGCCCCAGGGCAGGCCCTTCTCCTGTCCTATTTACTAGACTCCATAGTAAGCACAGACTAGCAACAATTTCAGCTTTAACCATAAAACCTGTAGATTTGGTCAAGAAGCTGTGGGTGCTTGGCACTATGCTTGCTTGCACAGGGCAAAAAACCAATGCCAATAGCCATAAGACTTTCCTGTGCCAGCCCGCAGTGGACTATTTCTTCCCGCAGCAGCCCAGGAGAGAAAACTAGAGACTGCAAAGGGGGTGGTGCAGTGGGGAGCAGCAAACTCATCCCATGGGTGGTCCTGGTGCCAACAGCTACTTCATGTTGTTTCTGGTGTGCGTCCTTGGAGTGAAGTCAGAGTCTCTTCGCTCCAATGGGATATGCAACAGCTAGGCAGGAAAAAAGACAGACTTATTATTTACTTTTACTAAACAACCAAATCCCTTTTTCTGCCATCACATGTGAATAAACCCAGTGGCAAGACAAAGTATGTGCATTTGACCAAGGGTCTGATGGGAGCTTGCCATGCCTACTCATCTGCCCTGTGTTACTATGGTGTGATTTATGGCACTAGTGTTTTAATAACAGGCTAGCCCTGACATATAGACACAACCTTCTCAGGCGGTATGACCCTTCTGTCTCCGTGGCAGAGCATGTACCACGTGGAGTCTCACCCTGCTCTGGCAAGGCTCCCCAGTGTGTTAAGCCAGGAGCTGCAGTTGCTCACCAAGACATGGAAGGCGAGCTCACTCTCCACACTTTCCATCCAGGACTCCACATTCAGCTTCAGCTCCCCCACGAAGGCATTTCCTCAAAATCTTCCTATGCAACAAGCTGACTAGCTAAGATTTCAAAGATCCCTGCTGGACTAGAAAGTTTTTGCTCATTTCTGAAGACACTGCTGACAAGAATCCCTGCTTGGTCTTCTCAAGTAAGAAATAACTCATTCGAAAAGCCCCTTTTACCCTCTGTTAGCAAATCAGACTAACACAACATGGGTTCTTGTAGCTTTCAGATGCCTTCACATCACATACGCCACCTGCCTTACCCCACAGCTTCTCCTCCTCCTGCCTTTGTAGCCATGTGCTGCCCAAGGGCACGCAGAGAGAGACATTTGACATTTCTTCTCCAATTGCCTATAAATACTCCCAGATTTTGGGTGCCAGGACATTGCCTCTCCTCACAACTCTCCGTATTGCTGATCCATATTCCCTGTTTCTGCAGCTGCTGACACGGTCTGCACAGAAACCTCCTCCTGACCCCGTCAGCAGGTACTGTGCTCCCATTGCCCAGCTGCTGAACACCAAAGCTGCACAGGCTGCCTGCGTCAGATGAGCCCTTCCGCAAGGACTGGTCTAAGGGAGAGAAATGTCACCGAGCAAGCCATGCTGCCCAAGGCGAGGACTCCCCGATTCATCCTTGGGAGCAAGGCAGGGATGCTCCTGAAGTCAGCCCAGGGTTCAAGGCACATTTTCCCCTCCCTCTGCAAATCTGACTGGTTAAATGAGCAACCACCAATAATAACTGCATTATCTAACCATCCAGCATGAATGCCAATGTGTGCACCATCCAAGAGAGACCTGCTTCTTCCATTGTTTCCCTCTTAAAATTGAGGGTTCAGAAAAGTGATAGACAAATAATAAAGTTAAAAGGGAGCATGACGCAGTTTATAGTTTAGGATAGGCGCAAAAAAAAATTGCTGCAAGTATCAGGTAGTAACTGTGGGAGATCCACAGATATCAGCGACTTGAAGGGAAAACTGCATGTTGGGCTGATACTTTCTGAAATACTTCTTCATTTGGAGAGAAAAACACAGGATTTAAACACCACCAGTTTCTGAAAAGCTACCCAGTGTCATGGTGTAGACTTAAGTAGACTTCAGTCAGTTAAAACTCAAAGATGGCTGAAAAGGCAAAATGGTGAACGTGTTCCTATGCAATATATATTTACACACACAGTATTAAGTACAGAATTTCCTGTGACCCATTCCTTTCCATCTACACAACTTGTTTTTGATGGCCATCTCTTCTTCCGTTGTCATTTTTATTTTCTCTTTGATTTACTTTACAGTGTCATCTCTGCTTTCTTATTTGCCTGCAAAACACCATTCACAGGACACTGTGTAAACAACAGTGCTGAACAGCATATACTGTATGTTTCAGGATACACAAATCCTAAATACAGGGACTGAGTATTCTGAAGAAAAATTTATATATGGCTATATATATCCAAATTATATATTAAAACCTTTTGAAGTCCAAAGATTTAGTCTTCTGGGATTACTTAGCAAGGATATAAATGGAAAGAGACAGTAGATTTATTTTTCTTTATAGCATTTGTTTACCCACTCAAGCTCTGATCTGATGTAGTCATTAGGTTTCCAGTCAGGACTTTTATCTCTTATTTTTTCAAATATAGCTGGGGAGCTGGCACACAGAGAGAACAAGGGAATCGCCCAAGGTGAATAGTGCCTAACAGGATTGAACTCATGACCATCCTGGCTCCTGGGCCACCAATGTCACTGAAGCCATGGTACAACACAAAACTGCAAAATAGAATGTTATCAGTATTTACACAGAGAAGAAACTTGAGCAGATCTTAGCTAACAAGTCACATTTCAGAGACTGCCAGGCACTTCTCTTTATTTCAGTTGGACAACCCAAAACTTAGAGCCAAGTTCTTTCTTCCCCCACTGTGCTTAAACAAGATACTATCAGTAAGATGCAAGTCAATTTTTGAAAGAGGATTTTAGTCTGAACAGGATGGTTGAAGAGGCCAATTTCTAAAGCTGTCGACTTAAACAAAAATACCCTTATGTCAATGCTGCATCTTTTAAGAACTTTCTCTCATTCACTAGTCTTGTCTGCACCTGGAAAAAGAGCAGGTGAGATCCTGTCCCAACCACTCACTCATACCATATCTTCTCATCCGGCAAATACAACAGAAATTCTTCTCCCTCTAGCAGCAGGTAACATCCTTCTCCAGCGAATCTCTCAGACATCCTCTTGCCCCTGTATCTAATTCACACCTGCATTTTGAAGGACTTGCTGTGTGCTAGAACTTACCTACATTGTTACTGTCTTCTTACTCTGCAGCCTTCTCCACTCCTCCTGATGCTCCCAACTCTTTGCAGCTTGAACCATGACCTCTAGCATCACTTCCTACCCTCAGTTCATTCAAATCCATCCTTGGCAGATGTCTGGGAGATTGAGCTGGTCAGTGCTAATCAAATAATACAGTCAGTGGAAAGAAAAACCATCACTAACCCAAGTCATGAACTGGGACATGCATCCATATACCTTCTAGTATCTGCCTCTCCTGTGATTTCTTCTGAGTTGCCATCTGAGCTACCTTCCAAATTGAAACTTGACATCCCTGCTAAGTCTTGCAGACTATGTAAGAGAAAAATATGGGGTCTAAGGGAGCATAGCAAACTGGGAGTTTAGTGCTGAAGAAGGGAGCCCACTTTTCCCTTTCAGACCGCGAAAGCATTCCCATCCCAGGTGAGGTGCAGTCTCTTCTTGGAACAGTAGAAGTGAGGATGACAGGCCATGCCAGATAAGATACCAGTAACCTTTCTCTCCCAACTTCCTCAATGCAAACCTGTTACACCACCCCTTTCCTCTGGCCCTGAACACTATGGAGACTCACTTTGGGCATGCAGGTTTCTATGCCTCCCCAGGCAGAGGTGGCTGCGGCTGCCCCCAGCCAGAGACGGCACAGAAGGCAGAGTAGTTAGATCCAGTGTCAATCCTCAACTCTAGTAATTTCCTTTCCCTGACCTGCTGGATCCCACACTCCCCTCCTCGACTCATCACACCCCCTGCAAGTGCACCAATTTTGCAGACTATCTGCCTTCTGTTGGGTTGCAGCAAGCTGGAAAGGTTGGGAGTGACCTGCTGCTTCCCCTCACCTACTGGTTTCAAGCAGAGAGCAAAGCAGCAAAAATGATGCTGTATCACTGCTGCACTTGGTTTGTACAGAGGAAAAAACACAGACAAAACAATTCAATAATAAAATGTGAACAAAAATAATGCCCCCTGCCAGGCAAACCGTTCCCGGCATGTGCCAACCAGCTGTGCAGAGCTGCCAGCAATGCAACAGTAAAGACGTATGTATTTTAATAGATGCCGCTCCTCTGCAGGAAGTGGGAAGTTGAAAATCAGGGGAGCAATAATCCTGCCCTGTTGCTCCTCCTGCCAAAAGGATTTTTCTTCAAAGAGGCCACTGGATACTAAGGTGCTGTTCTCCATCTCCCCTGTCTGGTTCACCGCATCTATTTTATCTTCTATTATTAAAAAACCAAACCAAACAAAAAAAAAAACCCACATGCTCCAGAAGTTTGTTGAGGCTGAAAATTTAGCATGAATAAAAAAACCCAAGAAATATTGGGTATTTTGAGAAGGTACTAAAAAACCATACTGACCTATTGTAATGAATGATGATACATCTTTTGGAGGAAAGATTTAATGTCATGTTACAGCCTACTGCCATTGCTAGCTACCAGTCAGGATAGGTCTTCCATCATCACCCCATGCCTACCTACCCAACAGCAGGGAACCACTGCCTGAGATGAGATGCTCAGCTATGCACACCACCTCCGTCTCCAGACTAAACTGCATTTCCTCATGCAAAATCCTTGGCCAGCGTGTGCCTTAAGGCGTGCACTCAGTTTGCCTCAGAGAAAAAAAGAACCCAGCTGCCCCCGCTCTGAGTAGAGCAGAGATGTGCCTTAAGTTGCAGGACTGAAAGCAGTTCAAGGAAAAATACTAACACAACAGTGTTTCATGCTGAATTTTTATTTCAATGTTATGCAACTGCATAAGTATAAATAATCGTGTTCAATATACAACAATTATGACACCCATAAGGAGTTTCTTAGAGAAAATAAGACTGCAAACACTTTATTGCACAGACCCTAACAAATCTTTTCTTTTCTTTTTTTTTTCCTTTTCTTTTCTTTTTTT
>WAAD01036937.1:7241-88685 GCA_013389945.1 Fregata magnificens | reverse complement strand
GTGCAGGTACTTACCTTTTCACCAGGAGAAGGGTCATGGGTCATGAGTCATCAAGTCACGAGAGAGCAGACTCCTCTCAGCTAACCACCCTGCCTCCTCTAGAGGTTGGCTGCCCGTGCAGTGCTCCTCACTACCTGCAAACTGTTGCACCGTGATATATCTATCCCAGGATGAACAAGGATTGATGACTTGCCTTTTATCCTTCTGTGGCAAGAAGGTTGGGAGAGGGTTGCTCACAGAAGCTATTGAGGAAATTCAGTTAAAAGGTGATTTGACACTGGTTAGAAGAAAACTGGAGAGTGGGAAGGGTGGAGCCTGTCAGAGGAAGAAAAGAAGCATGAATGTCAGCAATGCAGCAGGACACAGCTAGTGAGAGCAAAGCTGGGGGACTCTATGAGAAACAACAGCCTGGTATTTTGGTACCATGCCATCACTGAGGAGTTTCCAGAGTGAAAACAGAGAACAAGGAGTTTTGCTTTCCTACAGCAAATAACTGCCGCTATTGCTGCTCTATCTGAGCACAACACACACTGTGTCCACTGTATGGAGACAGCAACACAGCCTGCCAGAGTTGGTGTCCCTTCAATATGATCTGAGTGTAATGAAACAGCCACGGCAATTTTTGTTAAAAGCAGTATGCCCTGTTCACTGATGGCTCCTGTCGTCTTGTGGGAAAGCATCGGAGGTGGAACGCTGCTGTATGGAGTCCTATACAACAAGTCACAGAAACTGCTGAAGAAGAAGGTGAATCGAGTCCATCTGCAGAGGTGAAAGGCATCCAGCTGGCTTCAGATATTGCTGGATGAGAAAAATGGCCAGTGTTCTGTCTCTATACTGACTCATGGGTGGTGGCAAATGCCCTGTGGGGGTGGTTGCAGCAATGGAAGCAGAACAACTGGCAGCACAGAGGCAAACCCATCTAGTCCGCCTAGTAGATGAGGGCAAGGCTGTGGATATTGTCTACCTGGACTTTAGTAAGGCCTTTGACATGGTCTCCCACGGCATTCTCATGGAGAAGTTGGCAGCTCACGGCTTGGATGGGCATACACTTTGCTGGGTAAAAAACTGGCTGGATGGCCGAGCCCAGAGAGTGGCGGTGAATGGAGTGAAATCCAGTTGGCGGCCAGTCATGAGCGGTGTTCCCCAGGGCTCGGTTCTGGGGCCGGTTTTGTTCAACGTTTTCATCAATGATCTGGATGAGGGGATTGAGTGCACCCTCAGCAAGTTTGCAGATGATACCAAGCTGGGTGGGAGTGTCGATCTGCTCGAGGGAAGGAAGGCCCTGCAGAGGGATCTGGATAGGCTGGATCGATGGGCCGAGGCCAACTGTATGAGGTTCAACAAGGCCAAGTGCCGGGTCCTGCACTTGGGTCACAACAACCCCATGCAACGCTACAGGCTTGGGGAAGAGTGGCTGGAGAGCTGCCCGGCAGAAAAGGACCTGGGGGTGCTGGTCGACAGCCGGCTGAACATGAGCCGGCAGTGTGCCCAGGTGGCCAAGAAGGCCAACAGCATCCTGGCTTGTATCAGGAATAGTGTGACCAGCAGGAGTAAGGAAGTGATCGTGCCCCTGTACTCGGCACTGGTGAGGCCGCACCTCGAGTACTGTGTTCAGTTTTGGGCCCCTCAGTACAAGAAAGACGTTGAGGTGCTGGAGCGTGTCCAGAGAAGGGCAACGAGGCTGGTGAAGGGACTAGAAAACAAGTCTTATGAGGAGCGGCTGAGAGAACTGGGGTTGTTTAGTCTGGAGAAGAGGAGGCTGAGGGGAGACCTTATCGCTCTCTACAACTACCTGAAGGGAGGTTGTAGGGAAGCGGGTGCTGGACTCTTCTCCCACGAAACTAGCAATAGGACGAGAGGAAATGGCTTCAAGTTGCGTCAGGGGAGGTTTAGATTGGACATTAGGAAGAATTTCTTTACTGAAAGAGTGGTTAGGCATTGGAACAGGCTGCCCAGAGAGGTGGTGGAGTCGTCTACCCTGGAGGCGTTCAAAAAAGGTGTAGACGTGGCACTCCAGGGCCTAGTTTAGGAGTCATGGTGGTGTTAGTTGATGGTTGGACTTGATGATCTTAGAGGTCTTTTCCAACCCAATGATTCTATGATTCTATGATTGTGGCAAGACATTGCTGCCCGGGTAGAGAACCTGGTGGTGAAAGTACGTCACGTAGATGCTCACGTACCCAAGAGCCGGGCCACTGAAGGACATCAAAACAACCAGCAGGTGGATCAGGCTGCTAAGACTGAAGTGTCTCAGGTGGATCTGGACTGGCAACATAAGGGTGAATTATTTATAGCCTGATGGGCCCATGGCACCTCAGGCCATCAAGGAAGAGACGCAACATATAGATGGGCTTGTGACCGAGGGATGGACTTGACCACGGACACGATTGCACAGGTTATCCATGAATGTGAAACATGTGCTGCAATCAAACAAGCCAAGCAGTTAAAGCCTCTGTGGTATGGAGGAAGATGGCTGAAATATAAATATGGGGAGGCCTCGCAGATTGATTATATCACACTCCCACAAACCCGCCAAGGCAAACACCATGTGCTCACCATGGTGGAAGCAACCACCAGATGGCTGGAAACATATCCCGTGCCCCATGCCACTGCCCGGAACACTATCCCGGGCCTTGAAAAGCAAGTTCTATGGCCACATGGCACCTCAGCAAGGATTGAGTCAGACAATGGAACTCATTTCTGAAACAACCTCATAGACACCTGGGCCAAAGAGCATGGCACTGAGTGGGTATATCACATCCCTGATCATGTACCAGCCTCTGGGAAAATTGAGTGATACAATGGACTGTTAAAGACTACACTGAGAGCAATGGGTGGTGGGACTTTTAAACATTGGGATACACATTTAGCAAAAGCCACCTCTGGTTAGTTAACACTAGGGGATCTGCCAATTGAGCTGGCCCTGCCCAGTCAAAAATCTTACGTACTGTAGAAGGGGATAAAGTCCCGCTAGTGCATGTAAAACATATGCTGATGAAGTGAGTCTGGGTTATTCCCGCCTCGGGCAAAGGCAAACCCATTAACCGGACTGCTTTTGCTCAAGGACCTGGGTGCACTTGGTGGGTGATGCGGCAGGATGGAGAAGTCTGATGTGTACCTCAGGACGATTTGATTTTGGGTGAGAATAGCCAATGAATTAAATTTTATGATCTTAACTGCTATATAATCACTTCTACGGTGGCTATATGCCATATCAACGGTATTACAGTAAGAATCACCCACGTTAATGAAGAATGAACTTTGACGAAACTGAGCAAAGTGCAGCGATGATAGAACCGGACAAGTGCAGCAATAATGGAACCAGAATTGGCTTCAGCATGCAACAATCCAACACCACACACCATGTCTCCTGCCCTGAAGGACTGTTATGACAGATGGAGCCCAAAGGCATGGACTAAATGAACTCAACGGACATTTTAGAGGGATGGCCCATAGACTAAGGGAATGATATCTGTGTGTATATATCATAANGAGCAATTGCATTGTGCATCACTTGCTTTGCATATTTTATTATTGTTATTATTATTTCATTATTATTATTATTATTAATAATAATTTTTATTATTTTATTTTACTTCATTTTATCTGTTCTTATCTCAACCCACGAGTTTTCTCACTTTTACCCTTCCAATTCTCTCCCCCATCCCACGGGGGCAGGGGCAGTTAGCAAGCTGCTGTGTGGTGCTTAGTTGCTGGTTGGGGTTAAACCATGACAGCAGGCACAATATACCTAATCTATGTGAACTTCAGCGAGACTTTTAAAGCAGACCACAGTGGAGAAGACAGGAGCTAGTTAAATCACAGAGTGAGTAAGGAACTGGTTAACGCAAAGCAATGCAAGGTGAAAAAACCTCCTGGTGCCATGAATTTTGAGGTGTTGCCAATATCTGAGGAAGATCAGAATATTTTATGGGAATAACTGAATGATCATGAGGCTTGGAACGATACAAATAGTTTAAATTCAAAAGCACAATGGGCAAAAGTGCAAATCATGCCTTAGTAAAAAGATAGCAAAAATGACTGCTCCAAGCTGACTCATCATCAGCTGAGAGCTAAAAATGATAAAAACATCTGGGCAAACCAATGCATTGTTAGGAGAGCTACAATCTACCACTGTGTTGCAACAGAAAAAAAAAAAAAAAAAAAAATCCAAGGATTTATCAGTTATAGCATTTCCAGGGGAGATAAAGATGTGTTAATGCAACTGCACAAAACATTTAGGAAATTCCATCTGGAGAAGAATTTATAATTCCAATCATTCACACTCGAAAAAGACAAAGTCAAACTGGAATGCAGGAAAGGAATAAGCCTATCTTACCAAATGAGACCAAAGCAGGCTGCCCTGTTTATCTTAGCAAAATGAAGCCTGAAATTGAACATATTTTGATAAAGTGGGGTAAACACCACGAAAAAACCTAATGGTCATTGTGGTAGCAGAGCTAGGGGCATAAAAACAAACATACAAATGCCAAATACTTTTAGACTGCAGACAGGGACTAGTTATATCACAAAATGAATAAGGAAGGTGCTAATGGGAAGTAGAAGAGTAAGGTAATGAAATTTCCTGATGACAAATATTTTGAGGCAGGTCAATAAAATGGAGTTTTGGAATAGCCCTCTAAAATTAGGTTACAGGAATAAAAAGGATCAAAATTTAAAACCCTACTATATTTAAGATAGAACTCCATGAGTACATGAAAGAAATATTGATATGGTTAACTGAGCTAGCAGGAGACTGGACTTGCTGACCCTTGCAGTCGTACATTCTCACATTGCATTTTTAGAAATACGTAACTTTATGTTAAAGCCTTCAAAAAGCCATGAGTCACAATGGATTTTTAGAAACTCCTGACCTCCCCAGATGTTTCTCTTCTAAAGAAAACAAACGAACACACCGAAGACCACTGACATACCTAATAAGTATGCAAATTTATAAACAGCTTCATTGTGAGCAAATATATCCATCTGTATTCCATCTTTTTGACAGTTATGAAGTAGAGCCAAGGAGGAAAGTAAACCTCTTTGCTGCCCTCCATTCTTGACTTGTAGGCCACAAGGAATTAGATATTCTTCCTGTTCCTTGTTAGGCATGCAACACAGCCCCATGATTTGTACCCTTTAAAGGGATTCTACAATGAAAGATCTTTCCAGAAGCCCCAATGAAGGCCATTATGTGCTCTTAACATGTGATTAATGTATGTTTCAAATTAGTGGGTCTCCTTATTAATGCTCTGCTGTTATGCTTATCTGATGTTTCCTTACACGAAACAATGAAACAAAATAAATGAACCCTTGTTCAGCAGGAGCTGTCAAATTAGAAACGGTTACAAAGTAATAATTAGGGAAAATGGATCACAGTGTTCAGGCTTCAGCAATGATTGTCCCTCTGTGGGCCATTAACAAAATCTAGTCATTGGATTTGCGTGCAATTTTAATGAAGCCACAAGTAAACAAACTGCAAAATGATGTGGGCAGGAGTTTGCTCACTTTATGAGGCAGACTTTCACAGGATACTGGGGGTTTTCTCCCTCTTTTGCTACCCTTTGCTCCTCATGCTGGTGATTCTGGTCAGGGAGGATTAATTTAAGATTTCCTCTCACACTGGTTTTTGAAAAATGGTGATGTCTTCTGATCCCTGTAGTATAGGTTAGCTGCAATTATATCAGTGGGCTAGGCTGTTTTTTTTTTTTTAATTTACTTATGAAAATGGAGGAATCACATGGACAATCTCGAGATGCTGTAACAAACCTACAATTCCCCAGATGAAGTGTAGGGCTCTGGTGCAGGGAGGATTGATGCCAAACACCAGTGAGGAACCAGCTCCACCAAGGCACCCTTCCAGAGAGGTTTGCACTGATTTCTCCTCTTCCTACTGCCACGTGAGAAGAAACTGCGGGTATTTCAGCTTCCAGCCTTTGCAGGAGGACACAGGCAGTCTGCTCCTTTTCTTTTTTTTTTTTTTTTAAAGAACGTTTCCAGCAGCCCGTCTGCCTGTTAGCGGGCTCAGGGAGGCGAGGGGGGTGACCGCCCCGGGTGCGGGTGCGGGCGCTGGGGGACGAAGCCCTCCCGGCTTTGCGGGGAGCGGAGCTTCGCTGCCCCACCTGGTGGCCACGGGAGGAGGAAAGCGGTGGAGGAGAGGATGAGCAGATCGAGGCGGGGGACTCTCCCGGGGCCGCTTGTTGTTTTAACACTTCTCCACAAATCAGTTAGTTAGTTTATGGGGGGGTCAAAGGGGCTTCGGTGCTTTCGCTTGCCTTCGGTGGATCTTGATAGTGCTTGAGAGTGTTGATAGAGCTAGTGATGATGCTTATTGGGTTAATTTATTTACTTGATAAGCAGCTTAAAAGAGAGATAAATCCCCTGGTTTCTTAAGCAGCAATATCATTGCTTTCAATATCTCTGATACTCCTTCATTTAAAGATTCATAAACTGTTTCTGTCTTTTCCCAGAAATTCTCTTTGGAATTCTGACAAATGTAAACTGGCCTCTCCGTTTGGGCTGGAGAGCCCCACTGGTTCAGATTTGTTCATGAAATGATTGGAATTGGAAACTCTGTGCTCTGAAAAAAATATTTTTGTAGGTCACAAGGAGTTTGAGTTCTAAAAATATTTAACATCTAGAGAGCTTTGAGGAAGAAGATGTTCCAGCTACAGGGTCTTCTGTCCATTACTCATTTTTTGTCAATAAGTGATATGGGCAGGCCACTCAGCAGCTCCCATGTTTCCTCTCTGGGGCATCCTTGGGTCACCACTGAGTTTGCAAACCTGCCACAGGTAGAGCCGGGGGTTCATTCTGCCCCCTTGGGCAAAGGCTGCCCACGCAGAGGGCTTGCTTCCCCCTGGACATATTCAGGAAGGCCTGTGACAGCACAAGATGCTGAAATTAAGTGGCCCAGGGGTCACATGCAAAGGAACCTATTCATTATCACTAAACAAAAGCCATTGCTCTCATCAGCCTATAAAAACATGCTAAGGCAATGAGCCAGGCAGAGAGGCTATTGCAATGAGAGGGAAGCTGCTGTGGAGTTGCAGGGATGTGGGGATTTTTTTTCCAGATGTAGTGATCTATGCACCTGAGACGCTGCAATGTGCATCGCAGTGCTATATGGCAAATCACAGCTGCTATGGGAAAGCAGTGAATGGCAAAGCTACAGAGGTAATATAGTAGGAAATTACTGGCTATGGGTTGACTTTGAATCAAGCCCACTATCCCAAGTGTAATTGCAAGGCAGATGGCAAGTACTGAGATTTGAAGGGTATAAGCATTGACACTTGCACCAAGCCAGCTAGCTTGTGAAGTTATTAAGTGTTCTCTTTTTGTTTTCTGTTTTCCTCAGATGTTTTTGAAAGGTTTTAGTCTGAGGCAGAGTCACTTGTAGATATGCTGTATGAAGCTTATATTGTCCCTTGTGACAGGAGTCCAAATCTTGGGTGGCAGATGCCTTATAAGAAAAGAAAACACTTGTCATTCCTTCACTTCCACTTGATTGCATTTCCACAATATTTACCTAGGAAATGGGTATACAGAGCTCAAACTCACAAGTGCCATTGCTCTGACCACTGTGCATACACCATTCACCTGTAAAGCCCAGGTGCAATTCAGCCGATATCCCCAATGCCTCCAGTTCCAGCATCACATTATACATTTCCCTGGATCCCTGCGCACGTTCTCTCATGCCATATGACATGGCCAGTGCCTGTGGGCTACAAAGCCCATCCTTATTTGGATGATGCATTTCAAAGCCAGATTTGATAAACTATCCCAAGAAAGAGGGTGACTGGACAAAAATAGGTTCAATTTAAAATTCCATAAGTGAATTAAAACTGTAAAACTGACAGGAAGTTGAAAGCTAGGACAGTGAAGCCTTCACATGAAACACAAAATTACTTTTATTGATTTGTTTCCTCTAACCTCAGATTAAGTTATTTCTCCTTATTTTAAAAGTCAGATTTTTTTTGCCTGTCCTTTTCTGCTGACTGGTTGTTCTGGTTTTTTTGTTTTTTTTTTTTTCTTTTTTTTTTTTTTTTAAAGAATTCTTCTATGAGATAAATCTGGCAGAAGACCCTAACACTACATTGACCCCACAGCAATGAAGTAGCCTCACAGAAATAACCATCTCCCTGCCACCCAATCCTCCTGCAGGGTTCTTGTACAAGAAAATTGTACAAGTGTTGAGAAAGACATAGGCTTTGCAAACAAGATGTAGATATCAAAAAACCCCAAGAGAGAAATGAAAATGACATTCTTCTTATCTTACTTTTCTCTTTAGTACCTGTCAGGAGCTTAGGCTAATGGAAACCACTGTCTCAGAGTTTTTAAAAGGCTTTTTCCATCATTTCAGCATTAACAAAACCCCTAAAATTAAAGGGCAGAATTAGGTAAACTCATTAAAATATATTCTATACCCAAATAGCCATAAAAATATACACTCCTCTCATATCCCTGTATGTCAAACCTGGAAGATTCCAAGCTTTGAGGCAAGTCCTGTCATCATCCTAATCCTGTACTGAGACACAGCTGTGCATCAGGACCCTCAGCACCTCTCTTTCCTTGTCCTTTTTTGCACATGGTGGGAAGGAGGATGGCCAGGGGAGATAGGAGCTGTAACCAGTGACTGCATCAGTGGACAAGGGAAAAGCAATGGATGTCATCTATCTGGACTTCTGTAAAGCCTTCAACACGGTCCCTCACAACATCCTTCTAAGTTGGGGAGATATGGATTTGATGGGTGGACTGTTCGGTGGATAAGGAATTGGTTGGATGGTCGCATCCAGAGGGTAGTGGTCAACGGCTCATTGTCCAAATGGAGACTGGTGACAAGTGGTGTCCCTCAGGGGTCCGTACTGGGACTGGTGCTGTTTAATATTTTCATCAACGACATAGACAGCGAGATCGTGTGCACCCTCAGTAAGTTGGCAGAAGACACCAAGCTGAGTGGTGCAGTTGACACGGCAGAAGGACAGGATGCCATCCAGAGGGACCTGGACAAGCTGGAGAGGTGGGCCTGTGTGAACCTCATGAGGTTCAACTAGGCTAAGTGCAAGGTCCTGCACCTGGATCGGGGCAACCCCCGATTCCAATACAGGCTGGGGGATGAAGGGATTGAGAGCAGCCCTGCAGAGAAGGACTTGGGAGTACTGATGGATGAAAGGCTGGACATGAGCCAGCAATGTGCGCTTGCAGCCCAGAAGGCCAACCGTATCCTGGGCTGCATCAAAAGACGTGTGGCCAGCAGGTTGAGGGAGGTGATTCTGCCCTTCTACTCTGCTCTGGTGAGACCTCACCTAGAGTACTGCATCCAGCTCTGGAGTCCTCAATACAAGAAGGACATAGACCTGTTGGAGCAGGTCCAGAGGAGGGCCACAAAAATGATCCAAGGGCTGGAGCACCTCTCCAAGGACAGGCTGAGAGAGTTGAAGTTGTTCAGCCTGGAGAAGAGAAGGCTGCAGGGAGACCTTATTGTGGCCTTTCAGTACTTAAAGGGGGACTATAGGAAAGATGGGGACAATCTTTTTGGCAAGGCCTGTTGTGACAGGACAAGGGGTAATGGTTTTAAACTAAAGGAGGGTAGATTTAGACTAGATTTTGGAAGAAATTTTTTACAGTGAGGGTGGTGAAGTGCTGGAATGAGTTGCCCAGAGAGGTAGTGGAGGCCCCATCCCTAGAAACCTTCAGGGTCAGGTTGGATGGGGCTCTGAGCAACCTGATCTAGTTAAAGATGTCCCTGCTCACTGCAGCGGGGTTGGACTAGATGACCTCTAAAGGTCCCTTCCAACCCAAAGCATTCTATGGTTCCATGATTCTACGATTCCCAATGTGGACCACCAGAGGACCATGAGCTTGTGTCAAGCTGCAGTGCCCTCCCGCAACTCAGTGCTTATATAGACACCAGGTCCTACTTCAGGATCAAGAGCGGTCAGCCCTGGCCAGAGACATGATGTCAGCGCAATTCCCTGTCAGACCACTTCCTTCATGCGAAGAAATATAAAAGCATATCTTCTTACCTTATTTCAGTGTCATTGGGTGGATTTAGTTCCCACCACAAGATAAGTAGTCCTCTTCTGCTGGTGAAGATAGTTTTCTTTTTGCTGTCAGTACTTTATTTTCTAGAATAAACTGATAAAAATGTTGTTCAAATAAGTGTGTCTGCAACTGACATCACACACATAAATTCAACCACAGGGAACTTGTGCATATTCTTATTAAATTCCCCAGGGTTTCCTACATCTACAGAGAAGGACCATCAGTTGAAAGATGTAGCAAATAAAAAATCTTATCACCTCTCAGCTTTTACTCCTGGTATGCTACATGACCTACTATAAAGACAGAGGATGAAGAAATTCAACTGTCCCTACGTCAGCTGAGCAATTTCTTTTGCCATAACTGGTTATTTTCTCACTGACCACTTCTAGGACATGAAAAAGATGGTGCTTCAAAACACATTTTCCTTCATTTTATTTTTGAAGGAAAAGAAGCTGGAAAGATTCTTGTGACATGGACCTTTACTGCTGCACTGTATCATTAAAGGTTTGTTTCGTACCGATGGATTGCTGTGTGAAAACAAATGTAAGGAAAGGTGGCATGGCACAAATTCTGGTTCCTTCTTCAAATCTACTTTGCTTTTCTGTATCATCCAGTCTCCAGTGGCAACACAAGCCACCATTCCCCGCAGGTAACTTAGAACAAAAGCAGGGATCTTGAATAAGATATTCCATGAGACTTGTTCCTGTTGCTTGCTAGTGGAGATAAGTCTGTACTTTCACAGTTGTATGAAAGCAGACTTCTCTTAAAGATGTCACTGTAGGCTGCCTGTTTGTTTCCCCTACGAATTCTGTCTTTGTAATTGACAGCTAAATAAACCATTTGGTATCACTGTTAACTTAAAGCCTGCTGCTGATCACCTAGTAGGAAGCAAATCAAATTCTACATGCTGGTTTTTTTAAGTAAGAATTTCCAGCTACAGTCCTCTCTACAGCACTCATTTAGCACCGTGTACCCACAGAGCACCAGCTTAGATACCATGTTTTTTCTTATTAGTTAACTCTTTCTTGGGCTACATTATTTGCAGACTATTGTGTCTAAGTAGACTTCATCCGCGACTGAATTCCCACTGAAACAGAAGAATACGGGATATGAAAAGTGAGATTAATATATGGCACACAGACAATTTGCTGACAACCTGATGGATGACTTGATTGCTGCTTTGGAGGAAAAAATTTTATAGGACTAAATTCAGAATGTAAGTAAGCCTGGAGGCTGTCTAATTTACTGTGGCTTACATCAATTCTAAGTAAAGACTGGAGGTACTGTGCGTTTGTCAAACACATCTAGGTCTTCCAAAATATGGCTGCTCTTGCTTCCGTTTACCTGAAATTTCCTTAAAGCCAAGAGGTATGTGCACTCACCTTCCTATACATTTACTGAATTACCTAATTTCTTGCCACAATGAGGCAGCAAATTTACCAAAGGCTAATAAGCTAAACCCAGTTGAAAGAGTTACACAGAGAATTATAAGAATTATGAAATTATATTTCTTAATAAATTTAATATAATTAAATCCATAATTATAAGAATTACAAGAACTATACAAGGAGGAACACCCAGATCAGAAAATCTTGATCTGAAAATGGGAGCTGTGCCAAAAGAGGTGCTCAACAAAAAGAAGCTCAGGGATTCAGCTACCTTAGTGATGAAGCTGTTGGTCTTTGGCAAGCTTTGGCAAGTCTGAAACCTTGGTAAATGGCAGGTTATCATCCTCTTATACAGCTTTAGAATCTCCATAAGCTCCCTAAGGCCCAGTCACCATGTATGCATGGACTTGTGAAATGCAGTGCATGGGGATGGCTGTAAAAAGCTGCTAGCCACACAGAGGTCGGTGCAACATGACATGTCATCTACTTTGCCTTTCACAAGCAGAAATTCCCACAGGAGAGCTGGTGGGTTGGTCTTCCCCAGAGCAGACAGACAACCTCTGCCCTTGCGCTGAAGGCAGTGCCCTCCCTTTCTCCCCCTTTGCAAAAGCTTGCCTGGACTGGAATTGTGCACTCTGCCTTCACGAAGAGTTTAAAAAAAAGGACTTTAGAGGAAGAGTCCCTCCCAATATTTTTGTCTGAGGCAAGATCCCAAATCTTAAATACTTGAACATCTAAACATAATTACCCCATCCCTGTGGTTAGTGAAAGTCAAGTCTGAGTCCAAATTCACCCCCATGCCAACCAGAACTCTGCATCCATAAAACCCTGAATTACGGCCCCGAAACCCCAGGTCAGGCATCATAGTATGAGTTCAGCAGACAGCAACAGAAAAAGGAAAATGTTCCTTAAAAAATGTTCATCAACCCCAACTAACCGGTGCGTTCACGTTGCCAAGCAACCGCGCTGCATCTCTGCACCTCCGAGACCCACGGGTCAAAACCCAATGTCAACAGAAAAGTTTGAGAGTCCAGTCAGGATTATGGCACATGAATATCGATAAGAAAAAAGACAGAAGAGGGTATATATATGCAGCCCTCTTTTTTGAATTAATATTGTTCTCAGTGGGTCTACCGGTATAAAAGCCAGGTGTTTTTCAAAACCTCAAGACAAATACAGGTGGTTTTCACCTTGCAAAGACTTGGTTATTCAATTTGCAGGTCAAGCAGGTATTTTGCAACTACTGTAGAAACACTTATAAAAACCCTGAACAGTTGGGTCTTGGCCCTCACTGACTTATTCCAGAGGGAAACAGCACTGTTTTTCACCAGTAACAGCAGATATTTTCTATTCTTTTCCCACGTCAGTGTATTTTCTTCATGTTTCCTCTAGCCAAATGCTTTAGGCAGGGCCATGCTGTCCTAGAATATAAATTATTTCTGATGACAGATAGCCCAGAGTGGATTATACCTTTCCTTTGCACCCTTCTCGGGTGACACTCATGTCTGTATCCAAGGCTGAGCAGAAGTGGAAGGAGGGATACATGGAGATGGGATTGCCTGCTGAGCCCTGCCTCTGCCATGCCATTCACTGGAGAAGAAGGAGCAGCCAGGAGAAACACCATGGGCTGGAGGCAGGCGCCAACAGGGCTGGAGGCAGGTTATGGCAGAGGGGGGACACGAGGCAGGAACTGGGTGCCATTTCAATAACCGGTTTAACTGGCTGTTCGCCAGAACAGCCCTTGAAGGAGTTAAATGGAAATAGGAACTGCATGGGGAAATCAATGTAAGCCTAGGGAATTTCAAAGCTAATAACTAAACACAAGGAGATTAGAAAGTTGGATAATTTAACAGAAGAGGGAGAGAGGGGCAGGTAGACTAACGCATTTCTGCATTAAAGCTCCCAAGGTTTGCTCACCACCCTTAGGAGCAGCATACTGAACTTCACCAAGAAAAAGAATCACAGCAGTTTATCAGGCAGATGTTGTGATTTTATCACAAAATCTCACTAGCAAGATGAAAGTAGGTGACAGATAGAGCAGTCGGATAGCACAGCAACATCATGTCTGTCAGCAGTGGAGCAGGATTAACCAGAGGGTTGAAGATTTGTAACAGGGACCGCAGTGCGGTTGGTAGAGCATTTGCTGTGAATCCAGAGCAGAAGCAATGTGGAAACCAGCGGAGTGGTTCAAAGAAAGATGTCGCCATTACTCACAGACCTCTGAAATAACAAAAAGAGGGAATGAGATGAAAGTAATGCAGACCAGGGATGGGGCAGAGACAATTCCTGACGTGGACATAGCCAACATGAGGAAAAAGGTATTAGTCATAGGGTCAACGGGAAAGATGTTGTGTTTCATTTTGCAAATCATATATGAAATCTGTTATTGAGAAACAAAGTAAAGATTTTAAATAGTATGTTTGCAAGTTCAAGCATGATCAAACATAACTTATGGTGAAAGTCTAAGTTACTGAAAAGGTGATTTGAAATAATCATGCAAGCACAAGAAAGCTATTAAGCCCTTGATAGCTCTGGCAAAGAGGGCAATAAGGGCATATCCAATTTAGATTACAAACAGTGAGAACCCTCATATTTTAGACTGCATTATACATTGCCTGTGGAGTGATTTATTTCATTGAGAGATTGTAGCAAGTCAAGTTGTATCAAAACAGGGGATCACTCTCCAGACAATGCTGTTGTCCCTGTATGTGACACACCATGTTTGCACATTTCTTATGCTTCCTCATCAATAACTTCTTGTGTAATTAACCAAAACTGGTGAAGCATGTGCTCAAATTAGACAGCTTCAAAGGCAAAAGGATTTGCTCTGGTCAGTGGTCCCTAGCCAGTGATCTCTCCAGTGAAGTGAAAGCACACGGCAGCTGAGAGGCAGCAGCTAAAAGAAATGCCATGCTTGCTCCCCCCATACCCAAATTTGCAAGCACTTGACTTTAACAGTGAAAGTCTATACAAACAGGCATGGTTCATGCAGTGCATTTTTTGGCTCTGGGACCCTGTTTTCCTCTGTCATGGTCTTTCACCTCCTAATTCTTATTCTCCCTCAAATTCTCCTGCCTGAGAGGAGGATGCCAGGCAGTAGGCAGGCAGCGTGGTCCTGCACACCGTGTCGTGCTTGGCAAGGCTCCTCCTGGGAGGGGGTAGAGGCTCAGGAGGGTATTGCTACTGCTGTAGCATTTGAGTAGATGGTTGACTGGAGAGCACCCAATTTTGGCTGCTTTTCCTCTGTCCCTGGCACACATGCTCCCTCTTGGTTGTTGCTGAAGGAGGACCCCCAGTTTGCTGGCAGAGATAGGCAAAGATGTTTGTGTTCTTGGGGCTCTGTAGGACCTTTGAAGAGCTGACAGGCAATGTAGTTTGGAAACTTGTTGATCTATGGATGTCAATTATCTTTCACCAGGTAGAAAAATCAGAAAGTCCTCACATTTATACATTTATACATGCTGCCCATAGGGATTTCATATAGCCATTTCACCCCCTGGAGACACTGCCCAGTGGTGAAGTTACATTTTTTAAAATGCTTATAGTTATTTGGAGACAAAGCTTTACCGTGAGGGAAATAAACATCACCAGGGTACCGGGACATTACCTGTTGTTGCAAGTAAAGCTCAGATAAACTGTCTGCGTCCCTGATTGTGAAGCCTTGTCCAGCTCCTCAGCTAATGGAGAGTCACTCTGATCTCACTGTTAGGAGCTGACTACATGGCATTACAACTACGGAGGTGCAGCAGAAGCCACTCGTGCCCCTTGTTCCTCCTCCACTGACACATCACTGGCCCATGCCACCTGGGTGCCCCAAGACACAGCTCTCCCATCCCAGAGCAGCAGCCAAACACCCAACAGGAGCCTCCAATGCAGGACTGTGGCAGAGAGCCCTGAGCATCTGCCTACCCTCCCTCTGCAACAATGAATATCGCAGATGAACTGGGGGGGGAAACACGGAGGTTGCCCTGGTACAAAAGTCCATTTGCTCTCCAAAGACCCCCATTAGAAATTTCAGACAATTGAATAGATTTTTGTCACTGGCTGGACAAATGTTGGGCCTCAAGAATGCCAAATATAGCATGGCTGTCGTGACATATCTGCAGCAGCACATCGAGTCCAAAGCCGAGCTTACTTACAAGTCTGTGATTTTGGTTTACATCTCCATTTCTGTTATAAATTGCAGGAAGAGTGGAGTGTAGATAGATGTAGGGAACAAGGTCAGCACCAAGAGAATAGACATCAAATATTCAAAATAATGTGATTACAGAATGTGCTGACTAGAGAAGGAGTTTTCTATTTTGGGGGTATATTAGAAGCAACTCAAAGGCTTTCTGTTCCACCTCTTATGCTCCACATGTGCTGCCTTTCTTGACATTTTCTTACAGCCTGATGTCCCCTGGAGAGCTGGCTGGGTTTGCTAGGTACAATAGGTCAGACCTGCCAACATGTGTTGGGATAACAGGGTTTCTGCACTTTCCCCTAGAAGCAAGGAGGCAAGTATAGGAGAAACTCTCCATTCATATACAGGGAAGCTATTCTTAAGCAAGGCTAGGCAAATCTTGCAAAATATTTAGTCTGAATATTGCCACAAATGTTCAAATTATTTACCTCCAACATACTGTCTTTTTTATCTGTTCCCCTTCTGCAAATATTCATAAAACAGAGTTTTGCTGGCACAGCTATTTACAGGAAGAGAATATCAATATAACATGCATGAATATTCACATAGTGATAAAATTTTACATTTACAAGCACATTCATTAAGCCACATGAAAAAAATACTGCCATGTGACTTATCCAGCCAATTACAAATAGCTATTGCTTCTCAAGTACTGAGTGTTCACAAGGTACTATAAATGAGCAGTCCAAAGAGACAAATCCATTAACATTTGTAGAATGCACTGACTAATGCACAATTTTAATGAAATGGGATTGTGAAGTTATTTTTATTAATGACATTTATGAATTAGAGTGCTTCTGCAAATGCTGTAGCAGTGGAGAAAACTGCTATCCCACCGGTAGAGAAACAGGTTATAGTCACAGAATAAATTCCTATGTAATATTATTATTCTCTGTAGTTTTATTTTCACCTTATAGTAGCACCTGTAATGAAACCCTTTCCAACTGTAAACGACGTTTCTTGACTTCCAGAAGACATAGGCCCTGTCAATCTCATACAATATCTGAAACCTCTGGTGTATTTTTTATATGAAAGGTGGGGGGTTTTTAAGCTAGTCTCTTCACCTTAATCATTACAGTGTTTTTGTATACTAAAACATCAAAAGTACATGCAAATTGGGGCTAGAAACAAATATTTTTAGCACTTTATTTTTGAAATGTACATTTCCTTGAAGCAGGACATAGAGGCAACAGTCCTTAAGAGAGATAAAGGATTCAGTCCTGCAGAGTGCTAAAGGACACTATAATGGGTAAGGAGACTCTGACTCAATTTTATATACAACTCTGCTATCACCCCTTTATTCCTTGATGCCAGCTTAATTCTCGTCTGAAGTGCAGTTGAGATCTAGCTGATAAGGACTTTCAGGGAAGTGTTGCAGAGGTAAAGCTCTGAGCTATTGCATGTAAAAGACCAGGTTATTGGATGAAAAGTTTTCAGTCAGTTTTTGAAGGAAAATTATGACATAGGTTCATATNATAATAAATTTTTTAATAATAATTTTAATCATAATAATATTTTTAATAATAATCTTTACTCAATGCACAACCAGTATGCTTTTTCTCTTCTTCATCAGAACAGCTCTCAGCCACACCATGTTTAATCATCACAGTCGTATTTTAAACTTTGGGATCACTTTGCAACTTCTAGAGAGCACAGCTAACAGGCAGGTAAGATGCCTTACCACCTTATGAGTTTCTCTAAGTTTAGTTTAACAAACACAGAATTCCCAGCATTCAAGTTTGTCAAATAAATACAGATGTTCACCTGCTCTGGTCCTCTTTTTGGATTGTTTCTTTTCTGTTTGTTTAGCTCAGGGACTGGAGCAGTAAGTGTGGCAAAGCTCAAATTGTAACAGCATGGGACAAAGCCAACCTGGTATTGCCTTCAGAGTGCAAGGAAACATATCATTGTTTCCCACCTGAGTCCAGATACCATTTCAGGAATGATATGTCACATTGAGAATACTTTAATTTTTAATCTAGCTTCTGGGTTCTGAGAGATCACAGCTCTCGCATGGGTGAGGTCCCTGATATGACTATAAACAATTACTTCATCAATATTTGCTTTGCCAAAGTTTTACACATCTCTTAATTTATTTACAAGCCTCTGAAAAGTGTCTATAACCTTAAACACTTAGACTCCCTGGAGAATGGTGAAAGCAAATTTAATTGGGTAGCACCGTCTAAGGCTGTTTGCCAGGACTCTGTAGAATGGTCTACTGAGGTTATATATTTTGCTCTGTTTAGTCTGTCTGTCATTTAATTTATTCCTGGCATTGGGTAGACATCCAGTATTGTAACAGTGCCTAGCTCCCCATAATAAATACAGGATCTCACACTGCTGCCTAGCTTTGTACCTCGCACAATGGTGACACAGGGGCCGTGTGATGGACAGAGGACTTCCACAGCCAAGGTGTCAGTCTGCACTGTCCCCTACACTTCATTCAGGTCCCTTGTGATGTGGCAACTGTGTAGAAGCTGTCCTATGCTTGCTCCTTGTACAGGATTGATTTTTGGAGAACACAGGCTTGAGATCTCTCTCTCAGCTCTGCTTTCTGCTCCAGGGACAGATTGTCACATGTAGCCGCTGCTTTTATCTTTGTCTGCCAGGACAGAATGGGATCCACGGTGGGATCCACTGAATGAGAACTAGCCTTTTTAACCATGTTAATCCTATTGCTGTGAAGTTTTATAACATTTGAACCACAGCTTTGCACCTCCTGGCCAATTTTTTATATCCCTTATACACAGGTAATATTGCTTAGATGGCCAGCTACAAGAAGGTTTCTCAGAATAGACTGAAATATGTTTGTGCATAAGGAAGAAAAGTACATTGTTTTCTTACTTCATAAGGCCTGAAATGAGGAAAACAATAGATTCCACAATTCAATAACACATTATGGTTTCAGGCACAAGCAGTCTAATTCTCTCTTGCTACTCCTTTCTTACAGTATTCCTATTTCTTTCTTACTTCTAAGAAAGAAACAGAGTTATGTGAGATATGTAGTGGTTTCCTTACAGGACACAGCACCTTTTTTTTTTTTTTCCTTTTGCCAACTTTTTCCACTCCCCTGAAGTCTGACTGATCTTCTGTCTTTCTTTCTTCAGTGTTTCAGAGAAGCGGTTTCAGCGGGGTCTGCCCAGGAGTGCAATCCTCCATGTCTTTGCATACTCAGTGACATATAACTCTTTTGGTCTATACTCATGGACACACAAATTACCAGATAAGTCCTGTTCCAAAACAGTCTCTCAGAATATGCCAGGTCCTGTTAGCATTGTCTTCCTCCATGCCAGAAAGCAGGAAAGGTTTCTGCAAAATTTAAGGAGAGTCACCGATAACATGGTGGATACAATATTAGCATCGCAAACCACGGCCCACCATTGTTGCACATACATTTATTCCTGTCATTGATGAAGTGAATACCAAAAAGTTATCAGGTAACTCAAGACGAATCTCATTTCGGACTGTGATTGTTATAGCAGCTTCAATTCTGCAGTGACAAATCTTTCAAAAGCCACTGGAGAGCCTGATTTTTATCTCCGCACACGCTTACTGACTGTGATGAGCTTGAATAAATATGGATGTTCCCTTTCTGTTAACTTCTCAATTAACCACTGAAATCAGGCTAAATGTGGCAAAAAAAAGGTACTAGATGTATATTTCCTCACAGTTTTCCCTTCTCATTTGACTGCAATTCTATCCTTCCACTAGCATCATTTTCTTAGTTGTAGTTTCTTAGCAGATTATAATAAGTACATTAGAGACACTCTTGTCAGTATCTCAGTACTAAATATATTTATCTTGACAAAACCCACGTGAGGTCAGCAAATGCCTGCTATACCCCTGACAGACGCAGAACTGAGGCACAGAGAAACTAAATGCTTTTTCTTGGGTTACAAGGGATGCCTGTAGCAGAGTGGGGCACAGACCCCTAGGTTAGCGCCCTTACCAGTGAAATGCCTTTCCTTTGTCATGGCTGGTCATTCGAGTAGATAATGAATCCTTATTTACTTCTAAGGATATATTGATAATATCAAAGATTTCCCTTTTTCCTCCACACTGCTGAAAAACAGCATGGACTCAGGTTTCAAGCTGCAGTATCTCGGTATGACAAGTTCGGAAAGGCAGTGAGCATTGCTGCGAGAGCCAGGACATGGTCACGGCATGCCTATCAGCCTCTTTCCAGAGAGGGCACTGAGAAGGGTATTTTTATAACATGACAGGTCAGCAAAGAAGTGTCTTGCCCATGGAGACACACAGAGCTCGAGATTTAGCTAAATTCAGTTCTTAATAAAAAATATGAAGAAAAGGGGAAAGTATCAATGGGCATACTGTGGAAAATACACTGAAACCTGTCATTTCTGTTGCAGTTGATATCCGTTGTTAAAATGCCCTGACAAATCATGTTATATATTGACAAAAAGTAACACTTTTGTTCTTCTGTGGCATCAGCTGAAAGCAAGGAAAATAATGGACTTTGCATTTAAGCTGCAAATACATTTAGGATGAAGGATTTTCTTTTACTACTTAGAATCTTTATTTAAAAAAAAAAAAGCCAGCCTAGTGTAGAATCAGCACCTGGGGGGTTTTTTTGGCATGGTCATGGTTTTTAGTACATTCTTTAGGTAGACTGGGAGAGGAGTATGGTGTTATAATGGCCTGCCCAAGGCCACATATTGAATAAGTGACTCAAACTGGGTTAAGATTTAGGACCTTTTTGATTTCTAATCCATCATACTGTTACCCACAGGAGCTCCACTGTATTTTTGGTGAGAGACTAAGACCATCTCGAGACTAGCTATCATTAATTGTTTAAACATCATGAAAATACTGTGCAACATTAGTACATCGGCATTGTGGTTTCCACCGCATCTTGCTAGACAAGCATTTCTTACAATCATTTTTGTAGATTAAAGAATTTTTTCCAACATTTTTTCATTATTTTTAAGTCTACTAGGGAAAATAGGAGTTCGCACACCCTACCCTCCCACTAAGAATATAAGCCAAATTTTTAAAAACAAAATGTGAATTCTATGCATTTTAAACAGAAAAATACTACATTTGTGAAATTCAACTTTTGCACTTACTAATGGACATTCAGAACAATGATGCCATCAGTCTTCATTGGATTTATAAAAGATTATTGATGTTGCAAAACCAACCCTCTTAAGCTCTCATTGACTTCAGTGGAAGTGTGAGCACTTAGGCTAGACTGGCAAAGAAACTTAGAGGTCTTGTGAAAATCAAACGGTGTTAGTAGTCTCAATGCTTTTTTTTTTTTTTGTGGATATGAGGGCACTCACAGAAAGCGTGTAACACTTCTTACATTTAAATTATTTGCATCTATCATCTCATCTACTGTATGTTTTTATAATGTTGTGTGGTTTCAAGCCACCATGAGACAGGGATGTAGTCCTCTGATATCTCTCACTACAGTTATGTAGTATTATGAAAATCATTTCAATAGTACATTTAAAAGCACTGTGCTCCAAAAATATATAGTGGTAAAGCCTAAGACTCCCTTTCTCAATAACAAAGCCTGAAACTTTATTTTTCAATAACACAAAGTACTAATAATCTGAGTTTTTTATGTTTTCCATTCAGAACCATCTTGAAAATTGAAAATTATGTTTTTTGTTAAATAGAATTTTTTACTTTTTTCAAGTTCTGAGATTTTCTTTAGTCAAGAACTCACAAAAATGAGGGGGTTTTTCCTTTCCCTTGTTGTTTTTCCCTAATTTTCACAGGGAAAATGAGGCAAAGAAAAAAAGTGAGACTACAGATGAAGTTCTAAAACAGTAAAAGAATAGATATTCTGCCTTTCAAAAACCAAAAATATGGTTTCTATTTCATTGCTGGGAAAACAAAAAAAAAATTCTAACACTTCAAAAGTTTTAAAAAACTTTTTGAACTGTTAATTTTTTTATGCTAATGACTGCATATAATTATAATTTACATCTTATTTGTGATGAAAAGAGAAGTTTGCTCTTGATTTCAGGAGTTTGTCCAGTCTTTCAAGATCAATGAATAAAAAAAGCCGTGAGATCAATGATGAGGCAACAGTTGCTTATTCAATCCATTCCTTCTTCCCTTAGTTTTTTCCTGTCAAAAGAATGGAATAACTACTGAGGGGGGGAAATAAACCAACAAAAACAAAAGCTCCAGTAGGAATTCTAAGACAGACCCTAACTATAATGAATTGCCTTCTTTCTTACATTATCAGTTACAGGCTCTTTTAATTAGTTTATCAATCACAACCTATGCATGTGGCATTCAGAGGGTGGGTTTCTAAATAGGGATGGGGCTTGCTGCAACATCTGCTGTGCAAACCCCAGGAACAGTGACATGTCCTGACACTGGAAGAAAAAACCCTCCATAAAACTGACAGCAAGATCAGAAATCAGTGACACATGTAAGTGCTTTTTTCCAGTGCTCCACAAAGACGGGAAAAGCAGAGCATGCCACTGCACATGCCTACAGAGGATTTAGATTCAGGTAGGGTCCAAGAATTGGCATTGTCTAAATATCAACAATCCACTTCTTGCTCTTTGGTGTTGCAGCATTTCACACAATACAGGACCTGAGTGAACCAGCTCTGTTTCTGTTTTAAGACGCACACTGCTACCCACTAAGCCTTACTGGGTCCAAGGTGGAAGGACAAGATAAAAGCTTTCCAGCTTTACAACACACTGCACATGGCTGCTGAATGAGATTTAGTATCCAACATCCCTGTTGCCTTTGATTTACTGCAGGTACAGCAGAGCTAACTGATCCATCAGTTTCTGAGTCATAAGGGGGTTTTGGCCGCGTAGCTCGTGCTTGAGCGAAGGTTTCCCTGTGAGTGGCGATACTCGCTGAGCTCATGGCTGGGGAGATGCTGAAGGCAACAGTCTGAGCCTGACATTTAATAATGACCTGCAATTCACAGGTGAAGGAAGACCACCCATTTATGTGATCTGACGCTCAAAACGCTCTGCTTACCATTGGTGGCTGGGGTGCTCTTATTCCCATCTCAATTTCAGAGAAAATAGGTTCCCATTGTAATAGGTTCTTTGTCCAGTTATAGTCACAGTCAAAGGTCTCTCTTTTTTTTTGTTTTCACTGTTCAGCAACTTTGATCCCTTTTTGCTCATGATGATATTCAATAACGGCAACTAGCAGAGGCCTTTTTATACAAGCTCTGCTCTGATTTTGAACACAAGGATATGTCCATAGGCAGCTGAGGGTAAGTCCATCTGTAAGCACAGCTAATCTGGAGGCAAGCATCGTGAGTAAGTTGAGAAGGTTGAAATCTTTCTGATACCAACATAATTGACAACACCTCAAAAAGAGAAAATGGAAACATTTTGCACACCCTATTTTGGGAAATCTCTCCCTTTCCCTCCCTCCATGCTCACACAAGTTTTATTTTTAAATCTGCAGGCACAGTAGTGCAATTTTCATCACTGTGATAGTGGCTGTGGAATGGCAATTTACATCACACTGGTATTTTGTGGGAAGCAAACTCAACTTTTCTTTATAAGGAACTTGCTCCATTAGCAAGCTCATATTTAATATCCTCCCTGCCTATATTAACTGGTGTATTTAAGATTTAATGCAATTTCTGTTGCAGTGCAACCTATGCAAAGTTGGTTAATTTACAACCATTTCTATTCAAAGGAATATTGGTGCTAAAGGAAGAAAGAAAGATATATTCCATCACAAATACTTCCTGAGACATGAACATTAATAACATTTATATTTGGGGTTTTTTTTTGCTATTGTTGCCCGTACCGCATTCTCTCTTTCCAAACACATTAGCCTTGCTCTGTGCATGCACAAGAAATTAATTATGATATCTCAATATTTGTGGTACTTTTGCTCTCCAGGAGCTGTAAATCTCTGCTGAACCTCCCAAAATATTTTTCTCCAATGACGTTTGAATAGACAGTCATGGTTGGTTCAAAGCACCTTATCTGTGCTTCCAGCAGAGCTACGTCCAGCAGCCTCTTGGGAGCACACACAGCTCCCAAGGACTAGATCAGGAATTGGAGTTCCTATTTTCAGTGCTCTTTGCTGCACCTGCATAAAGTATCTGACATAATCTGAGGTAGGTGGTGCAAATAACACCACTTTACATTATGAACTGGCATCAGTAGTGTTGGAATAAGAATACTCCATCATTTTTGCTAGCCTGGATACATAAATTACAGATATCATACAGGCACTAATTTCAACTGCAAACACCATGTTTACAGAGTATCTTAAGTGCTTTCTTTTATGGTAAATCTCAGAAACAACAAGCTATATGCAAAGATTGAACAAGAGTTGTGTCTTCTGTGATAAATTTGTTTCCTCTACTCTTTACAATTCTACTGTAAAGCCCAATACAATAGACACATTTCTTTGTTACAGCCTTGAGAAGAAAAAGGGATTCTGACCTCCTGGGTCAGCCCTGTGTGATCCAGCCTAACAGTCGAAGGACATTACCATGGATACTTGATCCTTGGCGACTGGGGAGAGAAATTGCCTTTGAGTCAACAATCCACAGCTAGGTTTAAAGCTAACTTCAGAGGCATTTGGGAAAGCAAGCAAATTCGCTGCGAGTAAGGATTCACTGCTGTTGAGCAGAACCTTTCCTGATAAGAAAGTGGAGGAGATGGCAAGAAAGCTTACTGACCCATGCACCCCTCCCAAGCTGTAAGGAAAGTGTCCTTGCAGATGTTTTTTTGTAACATTGCCTATTCAGCTAGATGCTGCCCTGTTAATGAGCATCAGCACTGGCACACTGGTATCCAGCACATCAGTGTGACCGGGTGAAAGTCAGCCAGAGGAAAGCAGTCAGTGCCAAGTTCCACTCAGGCACCATCGCTGTAACAGTGATAGAGCAAAACTGAATGGGTCAGCCTGAAGTATCACTGTGTAAAGAAATTACCTGTGTTGTTCCAACAATACTGACCTTGTCTCAGATACAAATATTTTTTTCTGGTCAGTGTGTATTTAAAGAAAGTGGGGGTGAGGGGAAAGGGAGGAGAAGGGATTATTTTTAAATAAGTAAATGCAAGGAGAGTAATGATGATGAAAAATTACTTCAATTAATACTTGTTTGATGTAAGAATGTGATGCTCTGCTACTGAGATAAAAGTAAGATGGTCAGCTGGAAAAAATGTATGTGAGAAATGTATGCAGGTCTTACAATAAATTAGTGAACTACTCCGAAGTGGAGAAGTAGCAAGGGAAACAGCACTTTCAGGACACCATCAAAGTCAGTAGGGAGCATTTGTATAAGGGCCAAAAGGACAGATATCACTGTTGCCTTCAGCTTTGACCCTGCCATCAAAGGAGGACACTCTATGGTTCACTTTTAAAGGAAACCTACTGCAATGTTGTGCAATTTTGTCTTATCTCTTTTGTTGCTTTAAAGTAACATTTGAAATAGAGTGTACTATAAAGAACGAAGCTGGAAGTCCTGAGTGACACTTTTGAACAGGATAGTCAATTGTAAATGGTGGACCTAATTCTCATTTACACTAATGGTCTAGCAATAGAAAGGGGTCATCACTTTGGTTTAATGTAGATTTGCAACAACTTTTATCGTCTACTTTCAATAGAGAGAAAATCCTTCAGTGAATGGTAGGAGTCCTGATATGCTTTAGGTCAGCATGCTACAATGAGTGGTTCTTGCGTTGCCACTGACATGCAAAAATATCCCAATTATAATAAAAAAAAATTAAAAGCCTATGTGCCTCAATTTCCACATATGCACACAAGAAAACAAAACAAGCCTTGAAAATAAGGGAGATTAAGTAGCAAATTTAAAGTAAACATTAAAAGTTCAACCTAATTTTTGTTGTTTTAAATAAAGACATTGTGGCAATGCAGAGCAGAAATGTTCTTGAATTGTTTCTTTTTTAAGGCTACTTTTTTTTTTAAATTAAAGAGTATTGAGATAAACTGTTTACCATATCTTTGGTGTAAACACAAAATCTTGAGTTTTGGGAATAAATGGGTAACAAGAACAAGGCACACTGGAAAAGGGTTTGTTCATGCTTGTGTAGAATGATTCAAATAACTCAATTTTCATTAAGAAAAAACAAACACTGAACATTTGAGCATATTTTAAAGCCAAAGATCATGTCTGCTGCAGCATGCCTCTGTAGCTTCCTCTGTGTAGACCAGCCCTTGAGCTTTCAACCCAGAATAGACCTCTCTCCTCCCAGCTTGCCAGTAATCCTTAGGCAATACCACCAATGACTTTTGTTACTGTTTGAATAATAAATTCTTATAACCAAGAAGCTATCAAAGATGTAACATGGACCACCATTATGAGACCACATACCACATCACTTGCCTCCCTTTCCTGTTTCTGCATGGTGTAGATGAAGTCTATAGTTAGAGTTTGCTATTTTGTGATATAGTGTCTGAAATGAATTAAAGGTTTGGCACTTTTCACATGTTATGCAGATATATTTCCCCTGTTACTACATTCTTCACCACACATTAGGTGTTAGAATGCACAGCACATTGCAGGCGAGATGGGTGTTGTTTCTACAAAAATACAAACTGTGAAATGGAGATTTTTTAATGATTTAGAACACAACATATTTTTGGATCATACAGATAATCTATGAGACTCTCTTAAAAATAAAAAAGCAACAAGTTCTGCCTTCTTTTTCTACTTATGCTGTAACGATTTAAATTTCTCAAAGCATATGGTGAGAATCAGAATTATCCCTTCTCCACCTACTATTCACAATTTCTTGCCTACTGATTTCAGCACCTAATCTATAGTGCTAAAACCAATTAGTGATACATCAAAGGTTTTTGCAGTTGTAAATTTTGGACCATTATAGAACATTAGCACATGAGCTCCTCATTATAGGCACAGATATATGTGATCTTTGATCCATGTGATAAAAGATACATTCAAAATATGTTTTCTTTGGCAACCTTACAATCTCCTAATTGAGGGAAAAAAGCTAATTACATAGTTCTTTGCAAGGCTGGAATGTGCTGTAATAAGGATTGTACACAAAAACTAAGTTGTAAATGAGAAAGGTTAATTTAATGTTTTTCCTTTTTTCTGAAATTTTTGCTTTCTGAAGTTGTAGAAAGTTATTTTTTACAAATCATATGCTCTAGTGAATGGTTTGAGATTTCAAGGAGTTTGCTGGATTAATATTCTGAACAAAACTTGAGTCCCGCAGATGTGCTTAATTTTTGGCACAGAGCAGCCCTACCAAAGTCAATGAAACTAAGCCATGCCAGCTAAAATTAAGTATCAAAGCATAAATTAGTAAATGCCATATTCTCTTGTTGGCTAGTTCCCAGTATGCCTCTCCTATCTGCATGAAGTATGTGGACCTAAAGCAAGTGATGAAATCGATGGTGAAGCAGCACATTGTGTGCTTTACGGCTCAGACTACTTGATAGGGTATTCATTTTCTCCTGCCATTCCCCATCCCTCCACAAAGTCCTCACATAGTCAGATATAAAAATAACAAATGGAACATTGCCATTTGATATTAGATCACCAGGAACACTTATTTATAGTCCTTCTCTTCTCTGGAGAGGTATTTTTCCATCCTTTGAAACCTGTGCCCAAGCCCGGCGGGTATCAGCCTCTGTTACCTTCAGCAGTGCACCGGGAGAGAAATAAAAATTGCTTGGAGCTGATGGGGAAATGTGACAGGCTGGACATGTTTAGTGTGAGTTGTGGCAACCACACTCCAAAGTGGGCTGTGAGGGAGGGGGAGGCTGCAAGGTCCCACCTATGTTTCTTCCCTCTGCTTCCTGGGGTGAAGAAATGGGGTCTGTCTTAGGACAGAAAAAGAAGGTGGAGAGAGAAGGGGAGAAGAGAGAGGAGGAGAGGGCAAGAAAGGAGAGAGGGAGGGACAGAGGGAACGAAGGCAGGGAGGGAGGGAGGGAGGAAGGAAGGAAGGGGAGAGAGAAAGAGAGAGTCCTCCCTCCTCCTGCCCATTAAATCTCTCAGTCTCAGACTGAGCTGCTTAGATTGGCCACCGAGACAAACATTTTCATTTCACAGAATCACAAAATCACTGGCATTTCCAGCTTAAGTAAAAGCAATATCTAATCTGCAATGATTCAGAGAAGGAAATAGAAGCCCTTTGCTACAACTGTAACACTTTGCTACAAGAATTACAGAAATTTGTTGGAGATTTTTTCACTCTTGAGAAAAGTTTTCTAAACACCATTTGCAGGAGATTGCTCCCTACACTGTAGTTTCTTTGGGATGTAGGGTGCAGACATTTCTGTTAACAGATAAGGTTGGAATCTCATTTTTCAAAATGCTTATTTCACTGATGAAGGGACAACACCAGAAAAAAAGGGATAAAATTTAAATATACTAAAGCTATTTCTTAGCTTGTGTTCACATTAGGTTAATTCCTCTTGAAAGAATCCTTTGGGGTACCATCAGGTATTCCACAACTCCTTTTTCTAACTGCATCTCCCACACTTACCCTGATTAGCAACACAGGATGCCTTCCACATTGCCTAATTTATCTGCTAGGGTTCTTCATGTCTCAATAATGTCCAGAAAAGACTCTTCCTGATATAATTAGGGTGACCACACTTTGAATATCACTAGCATATGCTGGTGAAGACCATAGGTGAGTCAATATTGGGATCCTTTTTCTGGATTGCTCCTCCCCAACTATTGAAACCCCCTAATATGACTTCTGAATTATCTACATCAAAGCACAATTTAAAAAATCTAATCTCTTTCTCGATCTTTTCTGCTGAATGGCACAGAATAATTCTAATTCAAAAATTATTTCTCTGGTTCAGAGGCAGACACACAGATCTTTATACTCCTCTTCCTTTTTCAAGACACCCACTTCCTCTAAATTTAATTTTCTCTCCATGCAATAAAAAATGAAATAACATTGATTTCTTTTTTGTTTAATTCTTTTTTTCCCCAGTGTGCCTATATGACATGACAGTGAATAACAGCATATGCCAAGAAAACAATTACATAGCACCTCTGTATTGATTTGTCTAATTATATCTCTTTACCCAAAACAAAGTTGTTTGCTTGGACATGACTGGCAAACCAGAGTGGTTTGTGCACCTGTTTTACCTTTCACTTCAATGTAGTTAATTATTTCTTAGAACAGATACCCAAAGAAACCTCTGACTTTCAGATGATACCTTTCTGCTTAGTGGGTGTCCCCACCCAGCCAGGAGCCCAGGTGGGCACCTGGAGAGCTGCTTGCGCCAAAGTCTCTTCGTAATCAAACATTTAAGTATTTCTGAGGATCTGAATACCAGATTGAAACTGAATTTGGAAATGTTATGGTCACAGAGGACAGTCCTGCTACACCGCACGCAGCACCTAAGCAGGCACCTCTGCATGTACTAGTTTGTGTTGTGTAGCCCTACCAGTTTGCACAGAGCAAGCTGAAGGATATCCACATAGCACCATGCACACATTTAGGTATCTTACTCAGATGGAGGAAGGTACCATCTCGGAGTCAGTTTCGCAAACTGAACTTTTATCTGGCGCTGGGTGTGTAAACCCAGACTGTCAAGTACTGCCGAGCACCCTAGGAGCAGAATGCTTGCCAGATAGCTGTAGTGGGGAGCACTTAACTGAGGCAAAGGTCACCAAATTCAATGTTTTTCTTTGCCTGAGAGAACTGGTGCCCAAATCTCTTTCAATCCCAAAAGACTACCCTAATCACCATGCCATAAAATATTTATTTTAGTTTTCTTATATTGAAGAAAACTAGTTACCATCACTAATGCATTAGGCAACACCTTGTTAGCATAATTAAATGTTCAGTGGGGCAAAGGAGCGGAGTAGCTGCACACCCAGTGTGGGCAGAGCCTCTGGGTCCCAGTACTTCTCCTAACGCATGGGGGAGTTTTATGCAGCAGATGGGGATCATACCAGAGCCCGGCAGGGTAATCTCCCATACAAAGGGAAACGTATCTTCTAGCTCTATCTAACAAAGAAATGTTTTCCAGTAGAGAATTTGCTATGTGGGGCTCATCTTTTCTCATTCTGGTTGGGCCCCATGGGTAGGGGGAGTTGTGAGATGGATGAGCTGGGCAGCCCAGCCAAGGCTGCACGTCTTGGGTGGATGTCCCTGGGTGGAACCCTCAGGCCAAGTCAAGGGCTTTTCACATCTACTTTTTGGATTTACAACTCCGAAAAGGAAAAGAGGCAAGAAAGCCACTCCTGTGAATCTAGCCTTTTACTGTCAGCTGGGATTTTCAAAGTCACAGTGAAAGGCAGTGGCAGATCAGGATGCTCAGGTGCCTCCACTTTTCCCTTAGTCATTACTCTCCACTGCCCAGTACCAATTCCTGCTTCTGACTCATGGGTTGTTGCTGCAGCTTGCCTGGGGACCTTTGAGGATGAGCTGACACAACACAGCAGATGGCACTTCCACTGAAAAATATTATTTAACTTTATTGTGGCCAATAGTTCAATATAAGTATGTTGCTGTCAGATGAATTCCTTGCCATCAAAACAAACAAAAGTGAGATCTTAGAGGCCCAAAATTACTTGTAAATTGAAATGTTTATCTATTTTCAAACCATCTGCCTCACATATTCAGTATCTGTTTGCTCAATCTTGTAAGAGGAGAAGGAGGGAGAGAAGTCCAATGACACAAACCATTCATGACCACTGTAACGAGGCAGTGTTTAACCAAATAACAAAGTTAAACAGAACATAGCTGCACTGAAGTTCATTCTAAAGCTATAGCTTGCAAACTTGGAAAGTATCCAAACTAGCCTTGTGTCCTCACTTGAGAAACTGAAATAGAACTGTAACATATATACAAGCACACGCGCGCATATATATATATACATCCATGTAGAAGGATATTCTTAATGCAAAACATATTGTAAATATATTTTGTTAAAACTGGTTAAACATAAAACATTCAAATTTTGAAAGGATTGTAGTGCTATTTGTTACTTTGCTTAATTTCTAACAGATTTCTAACACAGCACTTTCCTTCTAATAAGATGTACTTATGTATATATTTCCTCCTCCTCCTCTACAAAATGCCTCTTTATAGTTAATTGTTTTTTATATGATAAAAATTCTCTTTAGGTAGATGTTATACATTAATTTGTCTGTTTTAGTGACAGAAACTGTGTAGGTAGATCTTAGATATTAATTAGTTTTCATTAAATTAATGGAAAAAAAAGATAAAACATTTAAAACATAAGCATGGCAACTCCTGAACCTGGGCAGCTACAAGTAAATGATAGCTCTGAACTCAATAAAAAAAGAAAAAACCCTGAAATTTTAAAAAGAAAAAAGAACCTGGAAGGAGATTAACTGTGGTGCAAAAGCTGAAGAAGAAATAAGCCAAGGTTATTATTTCAACAAATAATGTATTCAGCCCAGTTATAAGAACAGATCTGTTCATTTTCATACAGAATATCATAGCCTCCTTTTTTAAACTACAACCTTCTTTCTGCTCTGTCATATTTTCATCAGAGGAGTCAGCCTCTTTCTAAGGCTTTTTTTTTTTTTTTAATCAGGTGCAGCTGAGCCTGTTTAAGCTCAATCACGTCCACAGGAAAATCCAGCAATGCCCCTTGTTTTTCTCAGCTAGAGAGACAGTTTGACCCGGGAATTGGAGATCCCATCTGGAATACCTGCTGGGGTTTAATCTCCCCGGTCCCATCTGCCCTCTGTGTCACACTGGCTCAGCCGGTACCACGGGGCAGAGCCGGGCTCACAGCAGTGTCGCCCAGAGAATGTGTCCACGGGGGCATCAAAGGGAGCATGCAGCCCTCCACAGCCCCTCGATGGGATCTGAACTCACTTGTCCTCATTCTCCTCTCCTACAGATTAGACACCAGTGTCATTCCCCTGCCTCAGAGGAGTTATTTCTGATTTTCTCTGGTGTAAGAGAACCATCAGTCCTCTGCCACCTGTGGCAAGGAGAAGTTATTATGATGGACATTTCAACCCCTTCTCCCTCAGCAACACTTCTCAGCATTTTCCAGGGTACCTTGAAAATGTGATGCAGGTGGGCTTTCCACCAGCACATATAAGCTTTACTTAATAAAGCTGAACAAACTAATTACAACCAGGGAAAAAAAGTTTTATATGCATTAGCATCTTTCCCTGATCCCAAATTAGCTGTTATTTAAAATTCTTCAGTGAGTGGTTTCTGTAAGCATACCAGCCTGTAGCTTGCTCAAGAGACAGTTGTTCTATTTTTTTTATTATTTTTATTCACAATTTGCTATCCACGTGGTGGGTCTGATCCTCTGAATCACATGGTTTCTTTCTGCCCAAGACTCCCTGACTTGCAGTGGGGTTTTCAGCTCATTGTGGAAGAGTGTTGCTGCCCATATTTATGTAAATAGATGTTCACACGTGTTTTGCACCATTCTTTCAATTAATATTTTTAGAGACAAAGCCATGCTTTTAAATACTTACAAAAAGCTACTAGGACAAGGTTGAAAGTGTTGTTAATTAGGAAAAAAAAAATTCAGAGAAAAGTTTGTATTGTATTGATTTACCAAAATGTACAGAATTTCTCCAGAAATCAGAGAGGGTTGGGAGAACCCAAATGGCCCACGTCAGGTTAAAAAACAGCTTCTTTTCCATTTTCCTTTGTCAGCTTGCCAAGGGGGCTCCCCAGGAACCCCTGCGGAGCATTTGCAGGCTCCAGGACTTGTGAAACTCGTAGCTCAGTGAGGACCGGTGGTCTCTGAAACAGCAACCTCCACCCTTCCCAGCCCCAGGCTGTGTAGCAACTCCCCAGCTTGTTTTGGTAGGAAATGCCGAAAATGGAGAGAGGGGGCAGAGGAAGCACCACCGCTGCGAGAAGAGGATACACCGAGTTTTGAAGGAGAAGGTTCCTCTGCAAATCACTTCTCTCCCCAGCTGTAGTTGCAAGCAGTGTGCAATCAAATACCAAGTTAGTTAGCTTGTTTGCCTACTTCTCCCAGACTCCTGCCATATTTGCTCAGCTGCTCTGGTGATTCGGTGATTACTCCTGAGACTGGACTCCCATCGCTCGTACCGCTAGAGGGCTTGGCTTGCTCCGGGAAAGTACTAAAAATCTGCAAAATTCCTCTTCTGTGTTTCACCTACTCACGTACAAATAAAAAGTGAGACTTATGAGGCACATCCAGGTTTTCCTTTCTTCGTTAAAGGTTTGGCTGGATATTTTGCTCAGTACAATACTTTGGGATAATGAGCATGGGAGACGTACACCCTAATTCTGTAGGGAGAGAGCTCTGCATCTTTGCAGAGACCTGTGAGACAAGACCAATATCCACAAACCTCTTATACCTGTGATCATCATTTGGATTTAGGAGATTTAAGAAGTGGAGATTTTGTGGGTTTATCATTCCTGCTATATATCATAAGCTTAAGAAATCTTGCTTAAGCTGACTCACTTTTGGAGGAAAAAAAACCCTGATTTAAAAATAAAGGGAGACAGAATCATAAACTAATTCTAGTATTGCATGTGCACAGAACCACAGAGACCATGAGTTCATCCTCCACAATTAAATTTGGTGTTAATATTGTCAAACAAGTATAACTGGTTTTGTACATATCTTACACGTTAAGCAAGTCAAGGGCTTCAGCCCCTTTTTTTTCTGAATCACAAGGGTCCTTTTCCTGAAATATCTCTATGGTCAAAACAGTAGTGACCATTATCAACACAGATAAAAAATACAAAAATATTTAAATCTTTTAATACATTTGCTAAGGGATTATTTTCTTAGTTTGAACCATTACTTCAGCAGAGCAGTTAAGGAGCCAAGCTAATACTGCTTATGGTATCATTCCAATTCACAAGAAAAAATGTGTTATAAAGATGAGCTCTAATAAGGGATGAAAGTGCCAAAAGCAAGACTGGGCAGTTAAGTGCTTAATCTAAAAATGAAACAAACTAAAATCCATCTGTGACTTCCTTTTTGACCGCAGCTTCTCCCAGGTATTTACAGCAGCGCCCCTCTTCACACTCAGACTCCTCCAAGTCCTTGCAGCTACAATTTTATCCCCTTTTATCCCAAGCCCCACTGGGATACAGAAACCACCCAAGCAGCTCATCCCAGGCTGTCTGCCCAAGTACTGGCAGCCTCTGTCTTCTCCCTTCGTCTTTGTTTCTTAGCATGCTAATTTGCCTTGACCGCCACTTCCAATGCAAGGAGTGGCAACCCCCGTCTCTCTCAGCCTTAGATACATCTACTCAGCTTATCAGTCCCAGGCTCCTTGCCCTGAAGTCACAGTGCTCAGAGTCCTAGCAAACCTTTCAATCCTTAGTTCTTCGCTGCTTTCTCAAAATCCCCATACCCGTAGGTCTCGTATCCTTTTTCTCTCCAAGTTCTTCAAATCAGCTAGTTACAGACTTCCCTCCAGAAAGCTCTGTTTCTTTCCTGCTTTTCCACCTTGTTACCTGAAACATAAAACAACTCCCAAAACACAGAAATTATGTTTAGAGAGGAGACAATGTTTTATTCTGCGCAGGGTGCAAGGTGGAATATTTCCACAAATCAAGCACACCTACTGAAGTTCATTCTGACATTTATACATAACAGTTAACACACCACGCCTATCTAATACATAATCATTAACCTGACTAATCATCCTCTTCTTCTATTGGCCTATATTTCTCTTGCTTTGATTTAAAGCCATAGTATGATTTTAATTAACTGCGCATGCTCACGAAGAGTGGGGGTGTAGTCCTGTTCGTCCCTCATTTGGGTCGGTGGTCGCCATCTCCCCCTGCCGAATTACCTTTCCCCCAGTTACCACGTTTTGGCACATTCTGGAGCAGATGTTCCCTTCTATCACTAGTGATTTCATACTTGTGACCTTGTTTGCCTTAAGCTCCTCGTTTGTAGCGGGATGTTTCCATTGTTGGTCCTTGAAGTTATCCTTTAGGAGACTCTTGTTAACGAGGCACGCAGTGCTAACATCCTCTTATCTGGCCTAAACATTATTAACTACCTTGAATATTCTAAATTCTCATGTGTCAGTTTCTACCCCTAATTGTGATCCTTACTTAACTGCTAATAATCCCCATGCTATTTACATTTCATCCAAGGCAAATATATGCTTAGTAACAACCTCAGTTGTGAGCATGTAACCTTGTCCTGCAGTAGTGGGGATCTTCTTGCTGTCTGAATCCTGGATGCCAATGGAAGAGTCCTGGACCGTGTGCAAGAAATAACCTCTAGCTTGATTCAAGATGAACAGATTTTTAATAGAACGGTGAAAGTGTACAAGACAAACAAATTTATTGCAATGAAAGCACAGGAGGTCTACTGCTTCTCAAAAGAAAATACACAAGATTTTAATAAGGAAAAATGATCCTTTTTTTTTTTTTTGCCTTGTTTTTAGAAGGGTTAATCTATCTGGCTTATTATTTTTAATTATATAAGCCAGCTTAGTAAGAGACAAACTAATCTGTTTCTCCAGAAATGTAGACATGCAAGGACATACATATGTGTGTGCATGTACAATAGCCTGTTCAGTGATGGATATTTTTGTACAATATTTCTGATGTTCGAACTCTGCCTTGCCATCCCCCTTTCTGTCCTTATTCCTTCACTGCATCATTTTTGTTTTGCTGTTTTCTTTGCCTCATCCTTACGCAGGTTCTTTCATGACACTGGTGAGAGTCTACCAGTCCTGCCAGGCACCTTCAATTTCTGCTTTCACACTGCTCCTCGTCTTTAACCTTTCTGCTCACTGGAGGCTTCTATGGCTCCTGTGTTTGCAGCCCCCTCTTCCCCTTTCTCAAAGGGCACAAGCTACCGTGATTTGCCCAGGGCACAGTAGAATTGTAGAAGTCCAGCAGAGTAAGGTTGTTGGGTTGTAAGCTCCTGAAGACAAGGACTGTACTTGTGTTTCTCAGATATGTTGAAATTACTTTGCCACCTACATAACGCTTAATAAAAGGAACAGCGGTGTCAATACACCTTCCCTTTGCTTCCTTTTCTGTTAGCTATTGTTGCTTATATTACATTGCTAACATAGAGTTTACAGCATCATTTCTGTCTTTATTGGACTGAGACTCATGACTTTTTCAGCACCATTCATATAAATGATATTATAAAATCAGAAGAATAAAAACTCTCTGGTTCCATGAAGGGAGATATAGAGTCCAAAGCACTTTTATTTTAGTCTTATTTATTTCAGTTATTGCTGTAACAGGACTGTTACCTGGAGTCTAACACAGTTAGCCAAAATGAGAGTTTAGAGGTCATCAGAAACATTTGGGCTTTCCTTTGCTTGTTGCATAACCATTTCCTCAAGCTTTAGCACACATAGATGATGACCTCATGTAAGAACATACAGATTAGATGAGGTTTCAGAATAAATTACATATTATTAAGCATCCTCAGTGTGCTTAAATTAAAGCTACATATATACTTGTATATAAACACATACAGAAAAATCTGTTTGTGGAAGTGAGAGACAAGTAGTGGTTGGATCCAGCTTTCTTAATTTTGAATAGTTGAGCTATAGGTTCTCTCTTCTCCTGTTTACAGCTTGAAAAGAAGGCTTTCTTGCAAAATGTTTGCGTTTAATGGCATTTTATTTTGATTTTGATTTTTATGAACATCTTCCCCTCTCTCTTAGTTCTTTGACATCTGCTGGGAAAATATATGCCTTAATTTTCCCCATAACTCTGAAGTATGAGGATTAACAGGGAAAAGTGTGTTTCCTTGCCAGAAGAAAAATTGTTTCTGTCCTGAATTTTTATGGAGTTCTAGTTTTATTAAATCTCCCCAAAGAAAAGGCTATATACCTTTATATTTTGTTATAGGCAGGGCCCTATGCACTCTCTTCTTGTAAACCTGAGGAATTTCACAAGAGTTTTCTCCTCGTAGAAGGTTATCATCCCCTAAAAAAAAAAGAATTTTCAAAGTGCCTGAAACCATAGCATAGACAATTGGGGACTTCTGATTTTTGGACCCACTCATGATTAATTAAATGTCAGACTTTACAAATGTCACTAATGGTTGTTTTAGCAAGACATACGCAATTCATGTTCTTATTCCATTACAAGCTTCCCACACTTGATAACTGCTGAAATGCCCCTATCCCTGTTGCCAAAACTTCCACCTTTCTACTTCCTCCAGCAGCTCATGAGAAGTAAACTTTATTAATACGTACTTTTAAAATACAATGCAGGGTAAATTAAATGTAATATGAAAAAGCAAAACATAGGAAATCTTGTTCTGCATTATTATCTGTAACCTTTAAGCAGCAGAAACAGCCATTTTAATTTACTTGCAATTGGCAGAAAATGCAGGAGAAAATACAGATTTAAAGCTTAACTTGTTGCATAGCGCATAACTATTTTCATCTACCAAATAAAATGTCTGCATTAGCTTGTTGCTAGCCTAAAAGAGAAGGGACTAACAAATAATAAGAAGGCAAAAGGAAATGGTCAAAAATTGAGATCAGCAGACAAAACCAGCAGACTTTAGTAAGGCTTTCAGCACTGTATCCCATAAGATCCTCACAGAGAAGCTGATGAAGTATGGGCTGGATGAGCAGACAGTGAGGTGGATTGACGACTGGCTGAATGGCTGAGCCTGGAGAGTGGTCATCAGTGGCATGAAGTCTAGTTGGAGGCCAGTGACTAGCGGTATACCCTTTGAGATCAGTGCTGGGTCCAGTCCCATTCAGCATCCCATTAATGATCTGGGTGATGGGGCAGAGTGCAACCTCAGCAAGTTTACCGATGACACAAAACTGGGAGGAGTGGCTGATACACCAGAGTTGTGCCCCAGTCCAGTGGGATCTAGACAGGCTGGACAAATGGACTGGTGGAAACCTCATGAAGTTCAACAAGGGGAAGTGCAAAGTCCTGCATCTGGGGAGGAACAGCCCCATGCACCAGTACAGGCTGGGGGCTGCCTGGATGGAAAGCAGCTTGGCAGACAAGGACCTGGGGGTCCTGGTGGACACCACATTGAACATGAGCCAGCAACGTGCCCTTGAGGCAAAGAAGACTAATGGTATCCTGGGATGCATTAGGAGGAGTGTGACCAGCAGGTCGAGGGAGGTGATCCTTCCCCTCTACTCAGTACTGGTGAGGCCACACCTGGAGTACTGGCTCCAGTTCTGGGCTCCCCAGTACAAAAGAGACATGGACATACTGGAGCGAATCCAGCGAAGGTGATTAAGGGACTGCAGCATCTGACATATGAGGAAGGGCTGAGAGAGCTGGCACTCCTCAGCCTGCAGAAGAGCAGGCTCAGCAGGGATCTCATCAATGTATACAAATACCTGAAGGGAGGGTGCAAAGAGGACAGAGCCAGGCTCTTTCCAGTGGTGCCCAGTGACAGCACCAGAGGCAATGGGAAACACAGGATGTTCTCGCTGAACATCAGGAAACACTTTTTCACTGTGAGGGAGACTGAGCACTGGCACAGATTGTCCAGAGAGGTTGTGGAGTCTCCATCCTCAGGGATACTCAAAAGCCGTCTGGACATGGTCCTGGGCAACCTGCTGCAGGTGTCCCTGCTTAAGCAGGGGTTTGGACCAGATGACCTCCAGAGGTCCCTCCCAACCTCAGCCATTCTCTGATCCTGTGATTCTCTGAAAATTTCAAATTAACCTCCAAAAGCTGGAGGTTGGTACAGTGATAAGGATATAAAACAGAGGATATAAATACCTGCTACTGGTGCCATCTCTAATACCTGTGACTTAGTAGCAGAGTTATTAACGTCTTAATCTGAACTCTTTATCTTGCACTCCTACTATTATATTGGTTTTTGAATCTTCAGACAATTACTGTAAATCAGTACATTCTTCTCTTTCACTGGTTTAAATCTTTTTCATTAATAAAGGCTATCTAGACAATGTACTTTCCTTGTTGAATAGCTTCAAAAGGGAGAAAATACAGTTTTCTAATTTTTCTTCCCCATACTTCACAGAGCTGGTCTCTGGAGAGGTAACTGGAACCAGTGAGAGTGGCACTTGGAGAACTGAATGTTTCTGACAAAGCTTCTGAAAAACAAACCCAAAGATTAAAAAAGACTCTAGCAGCTTGAGAGCCAAACCAGCTGGCAGGCCATACAGGAAAATTAAAATATTCCCATTCTTGTAATCAGTGTAGAAAATCCACCAAGGAAAACCCACGTTCTTTTTCACTTCGCCTTTCTATTTGGGTCATCAGCTTTCATGATTTCTAGATGAAGCAACAGGCTGCCATGAAAATCGTCAGGAGACAGAGCTTTAACACAAGAAATGAGAAATTCTAGGATAGGACTGAATTGTCAAAGCAGATAGGCCACAGTAAATCCCTTAAGCCGCACTGGAACAGGCAAACACAAACAGGCAGCAGTGCATGAGGCTCACAAGGATTCTGAAATTGCACTTCAGATCTTACAGGCTTATCAAGAAGTGCCCAACAATTCATCCCCTCACTTTGAAATGGATATTTATCCTGCAGCTACTATGGATCCATGAGGCTACTTTGGCGTACCGTCATTTATTTAATGAAGAAGAAAAGAGCTGTTCATAAATAAAAATTTTAAATGCATTTTTTCACTTAAAATGTATTAAATGTGTAAACATAAAGGAGCTAACACATTTTTAAAAATACTGTGCAGTATTTGTTTATCAGTCCTATGACCTTATTCTAGAAAATTTTACATAGTTGTTTGGTATTATAAATTTTAGAGTACTGACTTTTACAAACATATATGCACATAAGTGTATGGAAATCATCTGTCCAAAAAAGAACTTTGGATTTCACAGCATTTGGATAATTTGCCTTGTCCATCTTTAAAATTCTTCAATAATGAAAATGGCTGCAGAGAACTTCCTGAGACCAAACAAATGCTTGTGTCAGTCTGAGTTTGAAAATGCGCTGAAAGTCTACAGTAGTAATTATTATTGACTTATGCATATTCCAGTGTCCAGAACGGTGTCTGGGAAACCTGGGACAGCAATCTGCACTCCCATGAGGCCATGCAGATGCTCAGGTGGCCACTCTGAAGTACCACAGACCCAGTCCTCAAACACTGTATCAGTTGGCAGCTGGCTGAGCTGTGTTCAGCATGGAAATGCATGTAATGGAGGAGGAAAGATCTTGGCAAGAGGCCAAAGTAAGTAGGTAAGTAGGCATGAGAGGTACAAAGAGAAACAAGGAATGAACGGAGCTGAAAGATAATGAAAAACTGAAACTCATTTTTATTAAGGGCCATTCAGGCAGCTGCAGTGGCACTTAGCAGTTAAACGGGACATTGCAACATACAGATTTCCTTGCAAACACCCCATGCTGGTACAGCTGCCGACAGCTGGCTCATGCAGGGCCAAGGTCCTTCCTGCCATAGGAGGGAGAGGAGCAGGGCAGAAGATGGGCAGCAAAAGTCTAAGAGCAAGCTCTGCCACAGCCTGCATCACTCGGTAGATAGGGGGACCGTGCTGGCAATCACTGTTTCCAAAAGATCCTTTCCACCCCCAAGGAATAACTGTGGCCCCACATCCTTTTGCCAACCCAGGGACTCTCTTGTGAGCAGACACCAAATGCAGAAATCCTGGTTTTCGAGCAATTTGGTTCTGCCAAACTAGGCAGCAGAGCAATAACAATTTGCTTTTCCCAGTATTCTGCTGTCCTAGCCAGGTACCATCCTCTGGCTGATGGCTGGAGCCAGGCCTGCCACAGGCTCGCTGCTGGGTTATCAGAAACATTTGTACACTTATTTAGAGAGCCACATTCCCAGCTTTGGCTCATGCTACCCGCTATACAGTGCCTGCTTCCAAGATGAGGTTCAGATGTTGTGAGGAAACTGGAAAAAATCTAAAGAGGTGCTTTTGTAGTTCTAACAATGGTCTGCTTTATACTTTGCATTAATTACCCACTGTTTCAGACCGCCCAGACATATTGGCTCTGAGGTTGTTCTACCTTTTGTAAACACATGAAGAATCTTAGTTCCTTCACGAGTTGTCCAGGATGGAGTATTTAACCACCCTACATCCCAGGTATCTTATCATAAAACATGGTAATGGTTGTGGAAGACGTCCCTGCAACAGCAGGGTGCCTTGAGGTGTAGCTCTCCTCATGACTGAACACTACTTTGAAGTCTTCCAGTTGCATTGTATTTTCAGAGAGTAAACAGTAAACAGAGTAAACTTCAGGAGGAATAGCGTTTTTGAAAAGCAGTGCAGTAACAAGGTCTAAACACATGTGATGTGCAAATAAAACAAAACAAGAAATGAAAAAGAGTCAGCTCATAACTGTTGGGTAAATCTTGTTGTCATGGTGCTTCTAGAAACCTCTTCCTATCTGCTTTGTTTTCCCAGTGCCATTAATTGCTCACGCCTTAGGAACCTGGACTTGTCACTGATAGTTAGGCTGTGGGATGCACACACTACGATGTGGCTTGCTCTGCATTCTGAATGGGAACACACTTCATTCATAATTCACCAAAAGGCATCTTTGAAAGAATATTTTGGGAAAAAAAAAAAATTCAGATTACACTGCTTGTTTTTATAATCTGATGATGGGCTTCTTACCTTTCAAAGTCTGCATTTTTTTGTGTCAAGAAATCAGTCTCTTAAATATTTGCAACATGATGTGAAGCAATTCATTCAGTCACTTAGCGTTGCATTTCCACTTGTAGTCTTGGACCAATGTCAAAAACATGAGCAAAAGCCCTTTCCAGGGAGAAGTCTATAATGAACACGCAAATATTGCTCTATCTGAGGTGAACTTGGAAACTGACAGCTGGGGGGGTCACAAGAAAATGAATAAGATCCCATACAGGCACTGAACTTTTCATCACTTTCTTACTGTTGATATAGGAAAAGATTTGTCCAGACAAATTTATCCATTTATTCTGCAAGACAAATGCAGAAATATGTAAATACTGTTACAACAAACCCAGAAAATAATCCAACTGACAAATACTGCAAGTTTCACAGAAGGAAGCACAAAAATCCATTACAACTCAAACAATAGAAGGTGTTGAATACCACAGGCACATTGCTTTTTTAGTCACTTTTTTTTCTATATTGCTGGGTAGAAGGAACTGATGAAGCAGAGGAATGAAGAGAGGCAAAAGAACATAAAAAAGACCGAAGGCATGAAATGATAAAAGGTGTGAAAGACCAAAGATGTGAAAGAGAAATAGGAAAGATCTCCCAAAAGAAGAGAGGAAAGAACGCTCACACGTTAAGCATTGATTAGGCCGCACTGTTTCAATAGACACTATATCTAAGGTACCAGCTTTAGTAGAAGAGAGCATGGGAACAAGTAGAGATGTACTAATTTAATTTGAGAATAATAAATTGGTTGAAAACTAGGTTTCAGTTCCCCTTAAATTATTCACAAATTATCATCAAATCCAGTTAAATCTTGGGAAATAATTTGAAAGGGGGCAGTGAGGCAGATTCATTGTGCTGGTGGTGTGCTGTCCCTCTTCTCCTGAAGCAGCCAGGGGGCCAGGGCACACCCCCAGGACAGGGCGAGACACCTTCTCCTGATATACCGCTGAGCACACACGTTGCTTACTCGCGAGCATCCTACCTACCAGATTACAAGACTTTTGAGGTAAAGACACTCTCACTTATTCCTAATGAAGCTCTATATACAATAATTCAATTATCATTATGCTAGAGAGCTGCTAGGACAATTGCACAGGCTGGGGGTACCTGGTTTCTAGTCTCACCTCCGGTGAACACTGATCACGTCTATAGCAGAAACCAATTGTCCTCGACTTTGGAAACCAGTGTCTAGAGGCACCCTGCATGCCCCAGGGCCTGTCCCCTGTGCATTTGCATTTACCTTAGGAGTCTGGCCAGTCCATGCTGCGCTCCCCTGGTGCATCTGCCTGTGTTTTCTTCCAGGGGAAACCCAGGTACACCAGGCTGTGAAGCAGTGTCCTACCAGGTCTCTGCCCAACAAGGCAAAGGAAAGCACTGGGGTATGTGTCTGGTCTTGGTAGACTGGAAATGCCCCTGAGCTCCACAGATTAGCAATAAACTTTTGAAACCATTTGTTAATTGGGAACATGGCTCAAACTGGCTTAAAAAACAAGAAGCAGATAAAACCAGTATATTCCACATGTTAAGGTCATTAAGCATTATTGGACAGCACCGATTTTGTTCTTGAAGGCATCTAAGCATTTACCTATTTGAGGTTGTATTACTATTACTATTTTGATGTTTTACAAGTACCAGGAAATGAAAGTTTCATTTGACATCAAAAGGCTCATTACATGTCAAACAAAATTACATTTTTTCAGGTATTCATGTTGCCATAATTACACTGTCATCAACGTGCTTCACTTCACATTTCACACAGAAAAATCGATTATTCTCACAGCTTAATTAACAAGAAATGTGTCAGGATAAACTGCTCGAGTCAGTTTAAATTATTGTATTCATTCTTATCAGGGTTTTATTTATCCTCAACATTAAAAGAGGACATTAGCTCTGTAACAATTCCATAGCACAATAAGCAGGCTGGCACAATAAGCACCCTTTGTAGAAGGGTGTTTCACACTGTCTGTGTCAGAGCTTGTTTTCATTTGCTGATAACTTTACAATACTTAAAATGTTTAGGCTGAAAATTTGCAGCGTGGGCATCTATTTCAAAATAATGTTTCACACACACATACCCGCACACACACACAGTTACAGCTGAATATTTTAGTTCTTTCTGAAAAAAAAGTGGGAGGGCTACAGGAAAATACATTATTTTTCCCAACATAAAGAATGTTGATGACCTTCCGTCCAAAACGATACACCTTGGAGTTTCTGCTTAATACACAGCAAGGGGGTAGCTTTCATGCCTGATTTATTGCTTTTAACTTCTGCAAAAATCCTAGCTGAACATGACTTCTAATTTTTAGAAAAACCCTATTTCACACGTGTAAGAGAGAGACATCCTAAATTGTTGCAGCTGAAAACTCCACAAAAACATCCTGTTCTGGGCTAAGTAGGTCTTTTCCCAGCTCTGGACTGCAGTGGGGTGTGCTACGTCTCGGGTAGGTACGGGGAATCAGTCCCCTTCTGCCCAGGTCTGTGGGCTGCCGTCACGTTGTACTTACCTGATTACACTCTGCCTCTTCCCTGCCCTATTTACTGCACAGTACAGGGGATGAACATGGGCTGTGAAGCAAAGGAGAGTACTGGCTGCAGGACCCTGCCTTTATTTGTGCAGAAACAGGGACATAAGGGAGGAACTGGGCAGGAGACAGCTTGTGGAGAGAAGACAGTCTCCTTGTACGTCGATTGCACCCTGCCTTGGAGAACCAGCTCCTTACTCTGCCTCAGATATAAAGCCAAAGAAAGGTGTTTAAACTTAAGAAGCTCATTATCTGGGGGAACCAGCTTGAGCTCCTGGTGCCCAATGTTCTGAAGTGCACAGACAGTTATGTCAGCTGGGACTACGCTTTAAATGTATAAAAAGTGCAAGTTCGGGTTTTATCCCCTGGAAAGTTTGGAACTAGATGTCCAAATGAGGTGGATAGGTTTTATATTCCTTGCCTCAGCTCCCCAGCAGTAGAAGTGAGATAATACCTCAAAGGAATTGTGAAAATGAGCAAGTTAATTCTTAATACGTTACCAGATACGTTGATCAATTACTGGGGTAATACAGTGACAAATGCCATTGAGAAGCATGTGAGGAAAGGAGCAATTCTGCCTGTACACCAGTATACAACTAGTATTTGGTACATTAGATGTGAGGAGAAAGAGAATGTTGAAGACCAGGAGGAAATAGGGTTTTTTGAATATATGGTTCTGATTTGAGCATCATTGTTGCTGGCCACTAAATGAGGCAGGTGATCTGTGGAAAGATTTAAACATCCTTCTGTCTTCAGAGTGCAGGGCTAAATGAAGATCAGATAGACTGATTTAATTTCAACATTTCCTAACTTATAAGTGCTTGGTTTTGCAATGTGAACAATATCCTTAGCTCAATTTGAGTGTCCCCTCCAAAAAAAGTTAAATCACACATTAATGATAAAAAATCCTCCTTTCAGCAATATTGTGGGTATTGAGGTAATGAGGTCTAAAAATTTCTTAAATTTTCTCATTGTATCCAACTCATATTATTTCACTATTTGTGGGATAGTCCAATACTTGCAGTGCTTCCTAGACATTTTCAATAGTCCATAGTAGTGAAATGTTATGGAAAATAGGCATCTTAGGCACTTAAGCTCAATTAAAATTCCAGTTACGGATAACCTAATTAGAAAGTTGGATAAAGACCACCACAATGTGATGGATTCATGCCAGAGATTTCAGAGAAATATCAGGATAAAATTAAAAAATAGTGTTGATTTTAACTTCACGAATTACCATCTCCACAGGAATACAAATAAGACTATGGGGAATGCTGTTTAAATCTTTAAATGCTTTTCTGCATTCTAGCAATTTTAGTTATTTTCTACTCCAATTATAATTTCTTTTTAATCTAAAGCACCTTGCTTGAAATCTTGTGAGATTTAGTTACATCTGGTTGAAAAAATGGAATAAAATTCACAAAAACGCTGACAGTATTCCCTTACTTCCCTTTTGTGTCCAACCACAATAAAATGAATGGTATGAAGGGGGGTTGTTTATAAGTTTTCCTTTTTTGCTTTCTTGCTTTTACCACCTTGCCAGTTTTCAAAAATTTTTTCAATGGTTAAAAAAAGTCACCAAGTGGCAGAATAAAGATTTGCATCCTTTCCTTTGGGTTTGCAGGGCTGCTGGGTTGTTTTTACTTCAGAACTCAGATTGTTTTCAAAAGCTGCAGAGTGGCAAATGGCAGCATGAAAGCTTTTTCTCTGTAAAAATTCTTACCAATGGATTTTATTTATTGAAAAGAAAAAAATGGAACAAGTTCTCATAATACTTTTTAAACCTCTAAAAAGGTCCCAAAATATATATTTTATCAAAACTTTTTATTCCATCCCCTTCAGAAACTGGGGCTAGAGAGGTGGGGGTATCTGACTGATTGTTGCCCAGAGCAGACTGGAATGAAATATTGTCACCATCTCCATATTCACTTCCAAGAATATTTTATTTCCACAGTATTTCTTGAATTCTGACTTTAGTGTGTGTACAATTATGAGTATAGGTAAAAATCAATAATGAGATAGAAACAAATATATTAATTTTAGAGTGTAAGAAGGTTTTTGATTGCCTGTGGTTTAGTTAAAGGCCTGTCACTGACTTTCCGTGAACTTCCTCAGTAATCTTCTGTGCTAGCATTTGCAATAACATATTTAGTTTTAAAAATGTAATGGAAGATTAGAAAAAGCAGGGAAACGGAGATGAGGTAAGAGCAGCTGGGTTATGCACCCTACGAGGGAGCACAGGCTGACTCTAAGAGGTAAATCATCTTGAGAAGAAATCATGTTCCACCCCGGGAAGTCCCAGGAGCCCATGTCCTGCACACTGGCACCAGCTTCTTCCTCTCCAACATAAATCTTGCAAATTTTGTTCATAATCAAAGTAAAGTGATAGGGATGGAAAGCATAAGCACTAAGTGAGCTTAAATTCCAGTATTATACTCAGTGGCTGTCCTTTGTGAACTTCACTCCTTGCAGGAATAGATGTTTAATGAAGAAAGGGGGACTAAGTAGCAACAAAACACAGACCTTGAGCAAATGGGAGGGTAAATGGAAGAAGAACTCCACAGCTGGCAAGATATTTCTTATGCTTAGTACATTTCCTAGGGAAAAAAAATACATCTGTCTGATAGACCCTCCTAGCAACTATATTTGTGCATGATCATCTTATATATCTGTTTCTACTTGAAAAATATTTGCATAAAAGCCAAAAAGTTGTCCAAATGCTGATGCTCAGGAAGAAGAAATTAAATCCTTGGTGCACTAAAGAACATGTTTAATGGAGGAAAAAAATATTTATTTTATATGCTTCTTGAGGGTGGGAACAAAAAATGTTATGCTGTAAAGACAGTTTACATTCACCTGCACTAGTCACCATAACCTGAAGAACATGCCAGCTCATAAATATATGTTTCAGGTGTCTGATATAGATTTTTGCTTAATTTTTTGGTGAGTCAGCTAGGAACCTTTCAAATGCAGCAAAAGCACAGATGATAATTAGATAAATAATGCCACTGGGGAAAAGTCAGCAAAAAAAAGTCTTGTCTGACTCATGGTCCAATTATTATGCTGGCATTTGGTGTGACACGGGGCAGAAAAAGGCCAGCTACTGTTGTCCCATCACTTTAAGCTTGGTGGAAGTCTACAAATGCACTAAAGCCACTCCTGATCCCTGCTGGTCAGGATCAGGCTTAATGTGTGTAACTACAGCAGCAAATAGTGAGCATTAGGTAATTCCAGTTGTGCAAAGCATATTGAAACAAAATTTGGGATCACTTCCGTGTTTAATGGCCACCAAATGTCCTAAAATACTATTGAGTCCAGTGAGGCCATAAGAAGGAAACATTTGAAACTAAAAAGTAGAAATAATTTTAAAATATCCATTGGTCCTTTCTTTTTTCAAAAGCCATTGTTCATTTTATGAGTACTTAACTGGACTCTCTTTTTACATTCCTTCCTTAGCATCTCTGTACTTGCTCCTTCTTTCAGGAGGGTACTTCTGTAAGCAGCATGTCTTCTTCATAAATAATTATAAACTAAAAACTTTTAAAAATACTTCATAAAATATGTATGCATTTTTTACTGTCACTCACAGGCAAAATGTTAGTTGTTTGCCAGCAAGTAGCCATCAAAAATTTTGTCCTGTGAAGACCTGCAAAAGCTTTCTGGGATAATGCAAAAGGGGGAGAATAAATAGAGTGTGCGCTGAGCCCTGGGAGACATTGCAGAGCTGTACCACTGGACGAGCAGAGGAGAAACTTGGTAGTTTTGATTCACAGGCTGGGGAATTGCATGCTTACAGGCAGGTGCAGAAACACCTCCTAGCCATGCTACTTTCTAAACATGAAGGTTGTTTAGAGTGTCAAGGTAAAATGAAGATGAGTTGTCTCTTACTTCACACTGAAACCCCAAGTGATGCAGCAGTCCATCACATATAACCATTAATCTGCCTGGAGGATGCATCTCAAGTTTTCCTGCTTACCATAGAGAAGGATCAAATAATGCAATTACCACACAAACTGTAGCGGTGGCTCATCATGCGTCTTACAGGTGCTGTGCCTGTGAGCAGCCCCACAGCTGCAGGGGGCAGAGACAGGAGCACTCAGAATATTATGTAGCCTCAGCAATGTCAAATGCCCAGCTCCAGTTGATGTTAAAAATCTCTTACAGCTGGGCAAGCATTGTCTAATGTAAACCACATAAACAAAAATTAAATACTCAAGTGCTTTTCTGAATCGCCAGTTCTACAACCACTCCTTCCACTTGCCTGCACAAGATAGCTCTGCTAATGGTTTAACATGCCCACAAAATGCACTCAGTCAATGCTCAAACCTTGCAGGTTGGTTTTTTGTTGTTGCTGGTTTTTCCTACCTTAGTTTTCTCTTTGCATTAACAGCTTGATGGTGCATCCGATGGTGGGAGTCAAATCTTACTTCACTTTGAGTCACAACAAAAGACATCCCCTTCCAAGTACTGCCCTGTTCTAACACTAATGAATGAAACAGCAAAGTTTTCACCATGAACGGAGAGGGAAAGCCAGATACGCAACAAAGCTTGCATATGCCTCCCTAACGCTATTGGTTTCTCTTGGAAAATGCTCAGACATTATCGTGACAAGCGACAGCATAAAGCCCCCAAATGACAAATATTTTAGAGCAGCCGTACTGTTAAAAATGGATGAGTGCTGCCTTTCCCATGTATGTTACCCACATGGTGTGAATTATTTTTCTCAACAGCTGCACGTTTATATCTATTTTGCAACAGTGATAACTAACAATTTTTGATTCAATAACTTCTCACACAAAAGCTCCACCATTTTCTGTGCTAAGCCTCTGGAAGAGGGATCTACTGGAGAGGACGTGTATAGATCCCATTTCGACAGGGAATTAATTTTGATTGCACCCTGCAGGTTCAAAAAACTGTGTATTGCTGGTCTGCATTTACTCTTATTAAATCAGGACCAAATCATGTCATAAAAATAATCTTTCTGTAATTATAATTTTTCATGTTTTGGCTAAAATTCTCAGCAGAAATAACAAGTTCCTAAACTATTTGGCTCTCGCTAAAATTAGATTTAGATGTTAATGCTCAGGTGAAATGAACTTTATTCAACTGCAAATTAAACATGAACCAGCAGAATAAATTGCTTTGTAGGTCTCTGTTTGCCACTAGTGATCCATGTTGCACCATTTTCCTTTTTCAATTTTAGCTTTCATCTCTTATGTAGATACAGAAACACAATGAAGAGGTTTGTTTAGTTATGGTTTACTGGTAAAATGTTAAATAGACCAGGTGTATAGCAGATCTTTCAGAGTCTGGAGACTTCTGGCTTCTGACACTTCTGGAGTTTATTTGGCAAGAGTACTGCTGTATCTTTCATTGCTTCTCAAAAATTGCTGAATTATTGAAGAAAAAAATGCCAAGATGGCCACCGTTTAGTTTCTGCAGTTGTGTAAAAGAAACTGTGTCCCTCCAGGGTTTTTTTTTATCCTTAGTTTAGATGCATGAATTGAAGCACAGGGTTTTTAACTCTAACTTCTACAAGATGGAAAATTGGCAATAGAGAAGTGCAGAAATTTCACAAATAATAGAGTAGCCGAGTCTAGTTTTAGGATTAATCTCGTAGGTCCTAAATGGGAGATAGGAGGACTTATTTCCTGCAGACCTGCATGTATAGAAACCAAGGAGGAGGTTAGAGAGCCAGAATTCAAACACATTTCATACTTTAGGATTTGGTTTTGATTTATATAGTCTCTCCCACTTTCTAAGAATGGCTTTCAATGAGGAATTTATTGGTTTTGAAACTATTGTTTATTCTTTCTATAGAGGATTAGGGATTGTGTTGAAATATTTATGATTTTAGGTTTAGAGCTTCTTTAATTGTGGCACAATTTGGAACAGCACTGACCACAGAATTACATGTAACTATTTTACAGAACATGTTTTCTTCTGCAAAAAATGAGGCTGTAAAACTGGTAATTCTCTTTTGTCCCTGTTATCTAAACACTAATAACCTTTTCCTCTCTTCATTGAGTTAAATAGAGTTAAGGAGAATAAAATTATAGAAAAACACTAGAGAATGAAAGAAAGAGACGTAGCTTGCCTACAGAAGATTATCAGATATGCGATAGATTCATGGGAAGGATTTACTAGCTCTAGCTCCATTTCTAAATATGTTCCATACTAAATGAGAATTGAAAATTATCTATAATCTCCTAGTCCTTGTGAAGATAAAACAATATAAAAATATATGCCAATTTTTATTACTTGTCAGTTCAATGAGTCTCTTTGCCATTATCCCTTCTTTTTCAGGGCAGGTCAAATGCACATGGAGGCACAGATAGCACACACGCGCGCAAACACACACACACACAAAGGGCAAAGGAAAGGAACATGGAGTTGATTCTGGGGGGGGGGGGTTTTTTTTTTTTTTTTTTTTTCTGTTTGCAAAGACAGCAAGCATGAAGGCATCTGTGCCTGTCTAAATTCAGCCAAAACCATCTGCCAATAAGTTGCAGCTAAAGGGTAGAAAATCTAATCGTGACTCAGAGGAGTTAGAAGGGAACGTGGGAGCGAGGGCCCTGGCAATAAGCTGTGGAGATGTGTAACAGTCGGCTGGAAAGGGATGAGGAGCAGTTAAATGAATGGGGGCCATCTATTCTTACCACACGTACACACTATGAACCCAATAATTAAATGAACAGTTATAGCGTAATGTACCACAACACACAGCAAGGTTTTTCAGATTCATCCACATGCTCTGCTCTTCCTCCCATCTATATCTTCCTCCTCCTCAGCTCCAAACCATCATCATTAAGAAACTCACTGCACAGTAAATTTGTAGTTCTGTACAATGATAGCTACCTGAAATCAATGCTGGCTCTGAGTTATGGTGGCATCATAAACTGTTTGATTGCTTTAATGGAATTATTTATCATTGTAATTATTTATTATTTATCACATCAGCTCTTAAGTGACTCCTTGCTATTGATCACATTATCCTGTGCAATTTATTTTTCATTTATGTTGTCTGGATTAAAAACACGTGAGGAAAAAATGCAGATAATTATTAGTATGTTTTCCTCTTCAACAGAGAACATTTTGGGAGACAGTGCATCAAACACAGGATATAAGAGCATAATGAGTAAAACCTGCTTAACTCAAAAAGTGGGTTCATTGTCTGAGTTATCTCAAAGTAACCTCTACTCATGTTCCCAGTTGCCTTGGATAACATTGGTCTTTCTGTGATAAAGCTTGTGATTTTTTACTGTAGTCATAAATGGGAACACTGTTAAACACAAGCACAACTATCAAGAAGATGCAGAAAACCCAACAAGAACTGAGCCTGGGCTATGTTGTATAGTAGAGCACTTTTGAACACTTCAGAATTATCATTACCACTATATATATATAGTGGTAATGTATGTATATAGTTGAATACAGTACACAGGGTCCTCAACTAGGATTCAAGAAGTCAGGAATTCTGTTTTGGCAAAGACAGTCCTTAAATTCAGGGAATGCCACCGCATGCAGAAGTCTTGTGGTTGTCACTTGGTTTCAGATTTTTCATCTGAGATGTATTTTTCCCCATCTCCTTTCCAACAGCCACCATCCTGGGAAGTTTCCTATCCCCAGAGTTATGGCAGACATGCAAAAGAGAGGGCAGATGGCACAATGCAGACTTCGGCCCCAAGACAGGGCTTGCACCTTCTGCGTTGAGCTCTCTTGCCATTACACACAATTTCTCTCTTGCATTTTTAGAAATGTTCTAGTCTTTCTAGAAAATTATTTTAGCTTCTTATGCCTCTGCTTCCCCATGTCCTCCCTGCATTGCCAGCTGAGAGTGCAAGCTGCATGGAGGTACTTGTCACTCATCTGTAGAGTGCCTGGTGCAGTGGAAAGTGAAGGGCTACCACAACATAATGATAGAAATAGTGATAATGACAAACTTCTCCGTAAGGGAAATTTAGTGTATATCTAAAAATCATTTAGCAAGCAGAGAGAAGGTTGACTTTTAAACTGAGAAAAAAATCTCCTAGATGGTCCCTTTCAGCCTTGCATTGATCTAATTATAGGAAAGCTACCATTTTACCTGAAGCTTCAAATATCAAAAATGACTAACATTTCTTAAGGTTACTGTGTTAGAACAGAACTTTTGAAGTCCGTTGCAGAAGGAGGTTATACATAAGCAAAAAGTCCAAATATGAAATCAGATTTGAAAACAAATAAGAAATCGAATACAGAGAAGCATGTTTATCAAACTTTTAACATAGATTGTTTCTGAAGAAGACTTCTAGGAATATTATGTTATTCTATATTCTCTTCAACCATAGTTCAGTTTCAACTAGGCATTTTTTTCACAGAATCTGTGGTTTCTCAGAAATGACATTCCAATATACTTCAAAGACAGACGTGTCTAGACACAGCAATATATTTCACAAGAGGTTCTTGCCTCATTAGATGTTGTTCATGAAAGTTTCACTACTGAGGGAAGGAAGAATTTATCCTGATGAAAAATGTGCAGGATTCATTTTCTTTTCTGATCCATTGCGGAAAAGGACCTGGGGGTGCTGGTCGACAGCCGGCTGAACATGAGCCGGCAGTGTGCCCAGGTGGCCAAGAAGGCCAACAGCATCCTGGCTTGTATCAGGAATGGTGTGACCAGCAGGAGTAGGGAAGTGATCGTGCCCCTGTACTCGGCACTGGTGAGGCCGCACCTCGAGTACTGTGTTCAGTTTTGGGCCCCTCAGCACAAGAAGGACACTGAGGTGCTGGAGCGTGTCCAGAGAAGGGCAACGAAGCTGGTGAAGGGTCTAGAAAACAAGTCTTATGAGGAGCGGCTGAGAGAACTGGGGCTGTTTAGTTTGGAGAAGAGGAGGCTGAGGGGAGACCTTATCGCTCTCTACAACTACCTGAAAGGAGGTTGTAGTGAAGCGGGTGTTGGACTCTTCTCCCAAGAAACTAGCGATAGGACGAGAGGAAATGGCCTCAAGTTGCGTCAGGGGAGGTTTAGATTGGACATCAGGAAGAATTTCTTTACCGAAAGAGTGGTTAGGCATTGGAACAGGCTGCCCAGAGAGGTGGTGGAGTTGTCAACTCTGGAGGCGTTCAAAAAAGGTGTGGACGTGGCACTCCAGGGCCTAGTTTAGGAGTCATGGTGGTGTTAGTTGATGGTTGGACTTGATGATCTTAGAGGTCTTTTCCAACCTTAATGATTCTATGATTCTATGATTTCCATTGTCTCATCTTGCATGAGGGCAGGTATGAATGCAGCTCATACGTTCCAAAAGCCATTTCACTTTCACATTCCTCTTCAGAAACAGTGGACCTCTAGTTTCAAACCAATGAAAAGATCTTTGTCAATATTTAAGGGATTCTAAACAGAATAGCCCTCTGGAAATGTTCTGTTATTCCTTTTTTACTTGCTGATCACAAACACTTACTAACAGGCAAAGCAGATACTGATTTCACATAATTTAAAAATCTCAAAACACGATTTTTCACAGACATCAAATGAAAACAAAAAGAAATTAAGCACAACAAAATATATTAATACAGTGTAATAAGCTATTGAGCTATATAAATTAGAGTGATTCATTTGCCTAGTTACAGGAAGAAGACAGGTCAGTCATCTAGTCTATTTTCCTTCAACTGCTAAAACATCAGTTGTATCCACCTCGAATGAAGCTCTTGTCCTCTGACTCAAGGCTTTCACCACACTATCCCTTGTAAAGAAATTACAACTTGTATTATGCGATCATTTTTTAATGTCACAGATTGATTATTTAAAATTATTAAAAATATGCAGATATATAATTTTTGGAATAATATAATTAATATTATCATTTACTAATAATCAAATATTCCCTACAATTTCAAGGTAAAATCGCGTGGATAATGCCAATACTATATGATAATAGTGAAGATTCAAGTAGCAAATACTGTAATAACTTACTTGAGCGATACCTGAATTTTCAGCCAAAGTAAGCAGCAGAAGAATGTTTGTCCAGGCGACAAGGAGCTGAAGAGGATTTTAGGCAGAAGGAACCAAAACTAAATACATAAATAAAAAGCACTACTGAGACATTCTGATTTTTATTATATAATAATTCAGGGCCTCATTTTCAAATAACTTACATTCAGTGAATTGATAACTTACCAGCTGGCTGATCAGGAAAAGGGCTAAGCTCCTCAGGTAAAAAAGACTGTAAAACATATGCTCTAATTGCAAATTTGTGTTTAAAAATTATTGACTTAAGCATGGGCTGAAGAGTCTTCATGAATCCATGCCTGAATAAGGAACACGAACTATGTTTTCTGAATGAAGAATTCAGCCTGAGTAGCTGTGGAAGACCTGAGGTCTCCTGGTGTTGTATGTGGTTTGAATGCCACTGCCACAAACCTGCCACTCTTCCAGCAGCAAAAGCATCTCCATTTATTTGTTGGACGACTTCTTGACAGTGTCTAAAGTCCAGCTTTAAATTGACAAAGCATCTAGCATAGCCAGCAGAATTCTTCCTGGCCTGATTTTTCACCCAGAAATTGACTGTCTGAGCACTGTGAACACTGGGATTTCCTTCCCACCACCAAAGCTTTTCACAAGTACCAAGAAGCCACTTAAAAGCATGAGATAACAACTAACAGCAGTGGTAGTCCACTGGTTTTTGCCTGGCTTCCTAGACTTCAACACAGCTTCTCTTTGCAAATCTGACTTTATAGCCTTTTATCTTCAGTCTTGCAAGCAAACAGGTGCTTAGAGCTAGCTCCATTAAGTGCTCTGGAAACCTTGCAGGTGTTTCCCATATCAAATATAAGCTGCTTGCTTTTACCTTCAAGATCGGTGAGGGACATTAGTCATAGTACTTAGCATCCTGCCCAGCATGTCTCATCTGTTAAGAAGAACGTGTCTCCTGCACCTGATCAGCCACCACTGTGGGCCTGCCATGTTTCCAAAAGGCAGCATTGTGCCTTTGCCCAAGGCCCTGCATTTGTAAGAAGTCCTGTAACACCATCAAAATTTCCTCATAATACTCTGAAAACCTGTATTTTAGAAACCCCAGAGCAGACAAAGCCTTGCTTGCTGGAGTGATGGCCTCCGTGTTGACTAATCTTCCCTCTTCAGACCCTCTGATATTTCTATCTGCCTGTCTTTACCCATCACTCCAAAGAGACAACTCCATTGCCTCCCACTCCAGTCTAGATGTGTACGACTAAGCAAGCAGTGGAATAAAAGGAGAAGCACAACCAACATTTCCTCTTTGTGTGACAGCATTTTGAAAGACTGACTGACCTCCACTCTTATTTGGAAAGAAAGAACAGAGGCAGCACAATACAGAAGACGTTTCAGGGCCATGAACTGTGAGCAGAAGGAGATAGAAATTTTTCTTGAGACCCACACAAAGACATGTCTGTCCTGCAGTGACATAATAATTAAGGTGCAATCCTGACCTCAGTGCATCCTAGTGGCTAACTTGGAGCGTTCATAAGCCAGAATATTGGCTGAGGTTAACTGGAGTTGGCTTTCATTTTCAGCAAACAGAAAATTAGCATGCACATGAAATTAAAATGGAACTTCAGGAAAAGTAACATCCTGAAAAAATGGCCAATAGTTATGGGCAATTAAAAAAACCAGAGGGGACAATGTAAAAACCATAGAATTTTTTTGGTTTTACTTATTTTAAATTAACTGTTTTATTTCAGCATTTGGAATACATTTCCTGTTTTCTTCCTGAAATTTTCATTTTTACTTTAAAATGGCTTAACCTTTAATGGGCAAAAAAGGCATGAAGAACATGTATTTTTAAGTAAATGTTGACAGTCTATGTCTTTCATTTAGTCTCAAAGTGAAACATGGAAGTTTTGGGACAATGGAGATTGTTGTTTAAACCCTCCAAAGTTTCTGCTTTGACCTAATCAATTTCTCAGTTCAACTTATCAAACCAAAAAATCCATTTCTGATCCAGCTTTATGGTTAGTCCAAATCTGAGGCATCTAACTCTTCCTACCTAGCCTAGTGAGCCTTTGCAACTAATGGCTTACCTCAGATGTAGCCTTCTCCATCTATGCGGAGCACAACTGTAATTTAGAATAGACTTTATGAGCTCAGCCCAACTTTTGAGAAGGTTTAACAGTATACTTTAATCACCGGGTTTTGGATAAGGGGATGGATTTTAACAAGGCATAAGATTTATGCAGGGATAAATATAGACTCTCAGGAAGAAAATATGAAAGTATGAGAAGCTATTAAACTTACAGTGAAAGACCTAGGAGCAAGAGACATGGTAAGTGATTCATCCTACAGCTAAGGAGCATACTTTTTGTCTAGCACTGATTATCTCTGTATCTCTTGGGATGCAGAGCTTGTACAAAAAAAAGTGAGGACTTTTTCACTTTCAAAAGATACTCCTCCATAATACTTGAGAACTACCTAGGAAGTATTTATGTATATTTTAACCATTGGAAAAAATTTTAATGCCTAAGAGCCATAAACATTTTAGAAAGCAAATCAAGAAATGGAAATCCATTTTAAAGAACTGCCTGTCAAGAGACTGCCAGGAAAACAGGTATAGTAGAGTAAAAGTTATTTTATTAGGCTGAAGAGAAAGGAGAGATCAAATAAAAACATGAAGTGTAGAAAAGTGGAGACACTTGTTGGTCTTTCTGGTTTGCCACCAATTTTATCCTCATTAAATAGGATGCTGAAGGTGAAGTATATCTTAGAAGGTTATTTACTCAGAAAAGAAATGCTTTCTGACTGGAAATGAGAGTACTGCCACAGAAAGGACAGGAGTGGAATATCAAATGTTCCGTTAGACCAAAAAGATGTTTCTAACCTCAGCTGGAGATGTAAAAATGTAGTTCCCTTAAATAGACAAAGCATGGAAACAACAAGCATGGAAAAAAACTCTTACAAAAAGACATCCTGCATTTGCTGGCTACTCCAAGCATCCCAAAATGACAAAGGCAATGGCAGTCCTTATGACAAATAAAGATTTGCTAGATTTTTTCATTACAACAAGTGGATCTGCCTTATCTTGTGAAGAGACCTTACAATAAACATTGAAGTTCTACTAAAGAGTGAGCGTCCAGAAGCAGGGAGGGAGATAGTTCCATGCCTGCTGACAGGCATGGTGGAGTGTCAGAGAACCTGAGCCACCATGCCGTGCACAGCTTCTCAGTGGTCCAGAGACACTGGGATATTGCCCACTACGCACCAGAAATTAAGAAGCGGAGATTCAGATGAGAGCAGTGGGAGTCACACCAATAATTAGTACAGTGATCTTTTATGAATGAAGATGCAGCAAAGAAGAAATGTTGTCAACATGACATAAAAGTAATCTGTGGAGCAAACAGGTATTACTTAGTTCTCTACAAGGCAGAAGGGAGAAGAATGAAAATTACTTTCCTTTTGAACTACTATACACAAACACACATAAACAAACATATCCATATATATGGCTATTCTCTGCTTGAGTAATTTTTTTTCCCCAACATTTTTATTGGCAGGTGAGTATTGTTACATATGGCAGGGACTCTGCCTTTGCTCTTCTTTGCAAGTCCTGGTCCCTTGCAATCTTCCACAGCAATTCATCTGACCCATGAGTCTTTATATAACCTCTTTTCTTGGGAGTCCTTTGAAAGAGATCTGTGAAGTGGATGGATCTTTCTGTTGTCAGCATTAGCATGCACTTGGCTACCGCCTTTCCTGGGAAAGTCTACCCAACCAGGTGATGGTATGTATCAATTGCAATGGCAGCCTAGCCAACCCTGGAAAAAACAGGAGCTAATAATAACCATCAACTGGGTGGATGCCAGTGACAGAAGAGATCATCACACACACAGTCTAGTCCCTGCACTCATCCGAGGAGTGCTCGGGAAAGAGGGAAGTGGAGAGTAGACAGCACAAATTGCCATGGGGGTACAGCCCACAGTTTTCATAGCCACTATTTTCATGCCTACTCAGTCTTGGGCAGGGAGTAGATACTGGGGACTGAGATTCGTGGGCTTATAGCAGATGGATGGGTTGGCTGCACAGCTCATGCACATTAGGTATCACCATATAACAGGAGAGGACCAAGGTGTACACTCTTGGTCAGGAAGGCTCTAATTGCATCTTTATAACAGTTGCTATTTATGTGTGATTTTGTGTGCATGCCTTCCAGGGTGTGCAGCTCTAACCACTAGACCGCATTCCTCACCTAGGCTTGGACTGAAATGCAGCTCACCAGAGGGAAGTCACTGTCTAACAAAGTCATGCATAATAAATAAAAAGGCCAGACAGGTTTCACAGTGCTACCTGCTATTTGGTTGACATAAAGAACAATGATTGCATTTCTTGATCATGGTGTAAAAGCCTATTCCAGACACTAACATAAACTCTCTTAGTGATCAGAAACAAAAATTTCTTCTGGATGTTGATGATAAAATTTTCATTCCATTTTTCTGTAGTAAAAAATCAAGTGAGGATGTGATATCATATTGTATACATTATAAGGTATCACATGTTATATTATGTATAACATGAAAACTCCAAATTGTGGATGTATGATTGATATAACCATTAGCAGAGTTACAATTAGAACAAATTTTAGAAGCCTTCACAACCAACAAAAGTTGAAAGAAGTCTGATAATCCCCATGTGTAAAATATTCCATGTGTGATAACATGAGAGAAAACCCTAACCATCAAGCAGGTAGAATTGCAGTATCTAGAAAGAGGCCTCTCTCATATCTGAGACAACCGTTCAGGGCTTACCTAAGTTACACTCAGAGCTGTTAATCCTTGAAGAAACACAAAAGAGCAAAAGTAACGGACAAATTCACCCTCCTTTCCTCTGTTTCTGTTTCCTTCCTTGCTTTTTATTTCTTAGAAAACAGTGCACATTCTTACAAACAGAAAGCCTTTCATGTCAAGAAAAGGACAATAACCCTGGGAAAAGAATTGACAGTGCATTTTCTAAGACACGTAGCTATAAGATCTCACTGGTGAGTTGGGGAAGAACAAAAGTTAACCTAGGAAATCAATGATGCTGGAAAATGACAGGATTCTGAGCATCCCAAATTTTAGAACAACGATCTCCTGAGTTGCACCCATGAGGTCCCACCCTTCAACATAAAACTTGTAAATACTACTTGTGCTCTCTGAATTGATGAAGGTTGATGCAGAAAGAGATATTGCTTTCTGCAAAAGAAAAATGCGCTGTAGGCAAAATGAGAGAAAAGGTGTTCCATTAAATTCTACTCTAATTATTTTATCAAAATACTCACAGCCTTGAAAGCTGCTCCTACTCCATGCACATATTTAGTGACTTTTCAGAAAATATATGAAGTTATTTGTGCAACCAACTGAAAATGGCATACAGTTATATTAAAAACTTTTATGAATGAGAAATATATTTGGATAGGAGTGAAGCTGTATGTACAGAAACTACACCTGGAAACTATCTATTAGCTTGTAGTTTTACTTCATTCAAGCAATGGCCCCTATTGTTTCTAGCAAGGGTTTCCTTTGTCTGGACTTAAAATAAATCAGGGAGGAGACCTGCTTTGCTCCTTAGAATGGACATCTGAATCTGTTGATTATATTTATGTCATATGATGCTGCTGCAGTGGAACAACATCTCTGTAGTAGGCATACTTTGAGTCTCTACCCACAGTTCAAGTCGGATGTTGAAGTAGTAGATATCTCTGGGTTCCTACTGCAACTGACTTGTCAAAACACATCATAAAAGGTTAGAAGTCCTCAACAAACTTTGAGATGGTCTATAATTCAGCTGAATTGCCTGAAGTATTAAAAAAACCTCAAACCCCAAAACTTAAACCTCAAAAATTCTGTAATTAAGATGAGATTTTCCAGGGGACGGGAAGTTATGTCTTACTGGAAGCACTAACTCAATAATTCTCAGGAAGTCTAGCAGCAAATTGGAGGAAAACAAGATATTGGCAGACGTAATATCCCTGATTGTGCTAACTTTTATGTTTTTATATGTGCTATCATCCATGATTCTCTTCAGACGGAATGCAACAGCAAACCTTTAAAGTCCCCATTGGGAAATGTAAAGTAATTTTAAAATAAGAAAACAGAATTTAATATCAGCTCTTGATGCTTACTGCTTAGGGTCTTTGAAAATTATAAGCACATTAAATTGTTGGTCTAGTGTTATTAAACTAGTATTTCATTTTTATTTTACAGTCCATGCTTTAGAAAAGCTTTATGAACTCTCAACAGTCTTTCAAAGGCTGATTACTTAGCAGGGTAGATCATACTGCCTTATTATTGCAAAAAATGGACAAGTATTGCTGACAGCAGTTTTGTGTATATTATTAGGAAACTGAAACTGAAGAAGATACTGGGTTTTATGTCTTCCTCGAAGCATTTCTTCATTGCTGCCACTGTCACTGATGGGCTTTGAGTTGCACAACTAATTATTTGTACTAAAGCATTCTGCTATAAGAGTTACTTCACCTTCTCTCCTGGTTTGTCATTCACCTGTTACAACTTGTGTTTTCAAACTGTGAATGCTCTGGGACACAGGCTGGCACACACCGTATGTTTGTGCAGCATCTACTACAGTGAGGCCCCAACCTGGCTGAGGATTACCTGTGCCAATATTCATTTGAATAATTATAAAGCCTAGGCCTGTGAGAGTTCTTTGAAAAACAAAAATGTGCTGGAGCAAAAAATGTAAATATTTTCCTCTGTTTCATTGATGGGATCTATTTAGTCAAATGTTGCATAAATTAGCATAGGCAGCACAGTTTATAAAACAGATGCTTTTGCAAGAAATCAGAGCATCAGCTTAGAACAGAAATTTCTTTCTTGGGGGAAATCCCAAACACTTTATTATTACTTGTGTTTTAACAGTGAAAAATCAGTGTTTCTGGATATTTTTCTTCGAGTGGGATTTGAAAAAAACATGTTATTTTGGAATACAGAAAATATTTTAATTATCTCAAATGGCAGCATTCATATGAAATGCATGTTATGTTATTTAAAATAAAATGTTATTAAATGGAAAAGTTAAATTATCACACTTTCACTAAATCAAGCAGATATAAACACAGTCCCTTGTTTTTCCAGCAAAAAATAATTACAGTCCTGTCATGAAATGTTTTGACATTTGCAAACTTCATTTCTGATGAAGTAGCATCCAAATCTGAAGACAGAAACAGAAAAAAGATACACCTCTCCTGATTTAGTGACTGAAAGAAAACAATCTAGGTGGTTCAAGGGGGCTGTAAATTGCAGCAAATGCTTGAACTTTAAGATCTACAATTGAGTATTAACTTTCTACCTTTTGTTTTAGCAGAACATCTTGCTGTTGATCGGAAAAGGTACTAGGAAGATGGGAAAAGATTATGTAAAGCACCACCACATTTTCCCTCACTGTGATGCTGATGTGTGTTTATTAGGTTTTGGTTCCCAGCCATATACATTTCATGTATAATTTTGTGTTAAGCCACAGCTCCCCCAGCTGCAGCTTTTATAAGATTAGGTGTTTTATTCATGGGCACTCTTACATGGTAAGAGCTGAAGTTTCTTAAGGATTACTTTAATTTTCATAAGGTTTGATTACCAAATGCTATAGACCAGCTGAAAACTTAAGAAGCACGAGTTCTCAACCTCCCATTTTCAAATTACTCTTCATATTCTTGTCCCACCTCAATAACATCCATGCAGCATGAGGAAGTAGTGTATGTATAAAGTCAATACGGGCTGCAAGGCTCCCCATGAAAAGAAATTATCAGTGAGGCTTACTGCTACCTTGGTCAAGTGACACAAAGCATCTGAAATGATCCTTGTTAGTAAGAACTGCACCTGAAGATATGAATGCAAATAGACAAGGGAATTTACCAGCTAATATGCCCATGTCTATACTAAGTCGTGTCTCCTGGACAGGCAAGACTAGATCCTTCAGTCAGTAGCTATTCCTGCTAGCTCCCTACATCAAGGGGCTGTAGAGGTAAAGTGAACTTGGACTACACTACTACACTCAAACCTTGCTGCTCTTCCTCCTATATATATATACACCCATGCTAGGTGTAACCTAGGATATTACATTATACCTCCCTCGCTGTTTGGCTAAACTTATGCCTCCTCTCTTGTGGAGAGACTCTTAAGGGGGCACAAGTGCACAGGTACTACAGGGAGAAATACTGTCCATCCCCTCCTATTTCTGCTCAGAAGCAGAGAACAAACTAGCTGTGCTCTTATCATATGAGCTCTAAGGAAATAGACACACATAATTTCATAATTCCAATGTCTTTATTTGTCCAACACAGAAGATGTTCAAAGTTGATACCATCTTTTGTACCTGTAGTTCTAATTCTGAGATGGCCTAAGTCTTAAATAACTTCAGTGAAATGTCATCCCATTTACCAATGGGCTTGTTTTGCATTTTGATATTAATCTAAAAAAGGGTAGAAACAAGAAAGGAGAGGAGAGGAGAGGAGAGGAGAGGAGAAGAGAGGAGAGGAGAAGAGAAAGAGAAGAGAAGAGAAGAGAAGAGAAGAGAAGAGAAGAGAAGAGAAAGAAGAGAAGAGAAGAGAAGAGAAGAGAAGAGAAGAGAAGAGAAGAGAAGAGAAGAGAAGAGAAGAGAAGAGAAGAGAAGAGAAGAGAAGAGAAGAGAAGAGAAGAGAAGAGAAGAGAAGAGAAGAGAAAAAGCAGGTTCATCAATGTGTGTAGCAGTCACTCTAATGGCTCTCACAAGAGATAGCTTGTACCATTAATGAGCCAAGCTGGAGATTTAACTCCCATCATGGTGATGACTAAGAAAGCATTAGACCTCTATGATAATCCTTTCCTGTAACGATTTCAAAACAAGAAGGGTACCATAAACCAAAACCAACCAACCAACCAAAAACCAACCCAGCCCTGAGTAGACAAATGGTAAAAGACCTGCTATAACAGGAAGTCTGGAAATGTGAAAGACTGCTGGAGAAAATCTGAATAGCCTTTCACACTAAATCTGAAAACGCAAGGTGTCAGTGAAAAGATAGATAGACAGAAAATCTGAGCTACCAATCTGGAGTGAATCTGGAGCAAAACAGAGAAACTACTGGAAGATCCAGGATTAACCCTTAAGAAAGCAGCTATAGCTTGCAGAGTAAATTAAGTTACCCAATGAAAAATGAAGTTTGCAGAATGTAAACCAGTCCTCTGACATAGCCATATAAACCAGCTATGAAAACAAAAAGACATCAGAGGGAAAAAGACCAATGAAAAGCCAAGTCAGAATCCCTCAACAACAGATGGAGCTGAAGGCAGTGTGGGAAACATCACGAACCAAGATGATACCAAGTGTTGGAAAGAGAGGCATACTCTGTATTGGATTACGCTTACCAGAGTTTACAAGCTCTGGCCCCACACTTTAAGCATGGACACAGAGGATGACCAGAGCAGTAGACAATTTTGCAGCCAAAAACTAGGGATTCTAAATCTGAAAACTAACAGGACATGAACACTGAGTCCACAAGCGAAGTGGAAATATAGCACTGGAGAAAAAGCCACATGCATGAAGGGTAAAAGGTTGGAACTCAGAGAGTATAAAAAAACAGTAAATACAAACAATAAAGCACTGCATAGAGAGGAACATACCTAACATCCAGTTATGAATGTAACAGGCCCTTTGTGTCCTCCATCGTGACCTTTCAGTAGAACTCTGAGGAATTAAATCACTGGAAAAGTTTGAGAAAGTCTTGCAGGAGACAAGACTATGCTCCGCTGAAGACCAAGTACGTGTGGAAAAAGTTAGAAAGATCTTTAGCCTATGGCTGGAGTTGAAATAGGAGACAGCCAGTCTCACAGGGAGCTGAGAGCAAGCAAAAAAAATGGCCAGCTTTGCTATATTGGCAATATATATGGGACTTCACCTACGTATAGAACTAACATATGTACTAAATAAATCTGTGAAAAGGAAACATTTTTATTACCTACCAGGGGATAAATCCTTGGAAAAATGGCACAAAGCCCAGCTAGTAGGCTTTGCCAGACCTGTGCTGAGCCAAAGTGACTGTCTCTGCATTGTCCTCCCAGACGCAGGAGCACAGAGGAGTGCGATGACACCAGGCTGGCTCCAGACCCAGTCCTCTGGGCCCCACAGCTTGGCAGCAAGGAGGAGCTGAGGAAGATCCACTGTGCTCCAGCTAAGGTAATTAGAGTTTATCCAACATTGTCTGGGTTTCTTCTTTTAAACAGAGTCTCCTAGAGAGTTTCCACAAAAAAGGGACAGCTAAAGTTGTTGGGTTGTTTTTTTTTTATTTAAGAAAAGGTTTTTTAGGTATATCTATCTTATCCTTCCGCCAAAAAGGGGAAGTATCAGGCAAAGTCATCTTATACTTGTGTAGTAGACATACCTTTGGCACATGTGCTCTACAATAGATTTGCTCACTGTGAGACCATCTGATTTACTGGGGTTGATGTCAGACAGCCAGGTAGGTTTGAAACATTTTGTCACAAACAATGCAAGACTGTCTAGACAAAGATGTTATCTCTGGCTCAAAACCAGTGTTTGTCTGAAGATCCTTGAGGTGCAGCAGAATAGTCTGGTGCTATATCCATGTAAGCTTGTGTCTAAACATGTCAGCAGTCTGTGCTGGCATACTGGACTTTAGTAACAAAACCACAGCCAGTTGATCAAGGAAAGTGATTATTCGCCTTCATCTGGTACTCGCTAGATTACATCTTGAACATTGCTCCCAGTTTTGGTGCCCAGTACAAGAAAGACATTGGTAAACTGAAGTGACTTCAGCAGAAGCCACTAGAATGGTTGGGGCTGGACTACTTGTCCTATGAGCAGAAACTGCAGGACCAGTGTTGGTTCAATCTGAAGACAAGATGGCTTTGGGGGGTCCTAACAGCAGCCTGCCCATATCTACAGGGAATTTAGCAAGAATACAAACCCTTGTTACGAAGGTGCATTGTAGATGGACAAGAGGCAGCAGTCCCAGACTGAAAGAGGGGAGGTTGCAATTGGGTCCAAGGAAAAAAATTGCCCAAGGCTGTCCATGAGGACAGCCAAGCATTGGGACAGGCTACTCAGAAAGTTGTGGAGTTTTTGCCATGGAGGTTTTAAAGACCTGACTCAACAAAGCCCTGAGCAACCTGGTCTAAATGTAACTCTGCTTTGAGCAGGATGTTGGAGCAGATGACCTCCTGAGGTCCCTTCCAACCTTGAAGATCCCATGGAAGGCCATCTTCCAAGTTCTCACATTCTCAGCATTGGGTTATGTGAGCCACTGAATATTTCCCATTTTCTTAAGGAAGGTCTGAGTGCAGAATGAGTGCATGAAGAGTGTTGCAAATTATAATGTGGAAAAATACAACAATTCTGATTCCAAAATGCTTATGTTGAATGGGATTAATAACAGAATGTCTTGATTGATAGCAGGAAGACTTACAGTTATGACTTTTAGAAAATCTCCAGCTCTTTGGACAGTCAGATCACGTTTTCCTTAGGAGCCAGTGTTGATTTAAGAGTCTAACAGGAATGGTCCAGGTCTTAAAATTTTGGCCTTAAGTTCACATAGTCCATATTTTCTTTTTAAAGGGCTGTATCTGATTAGTCCATCATGCATTTTCCTGTATTCTCAAATGTTTAATAATAAATGATGGAGAAAGCTGCAGGTCAGATTAATTAGTCTTTTTGAGTATGTGTGTGTACATTAGCATTACTGAGTGGTCTGTTACTGCTTAATTAAGCACACAACATACTTCTTCACATTGATTCAGTACCATACAGGTGTTCCAAGTTCAGCTATTCAAAGTTATGATAGATATCTAAGTCAGATGCAAATCAGAAGACCAAAGTTAAATGCTTAATTTCCTTATATAATCCATGAAGAAAAGTAGATACTTCCATGAAAGGCAATCAGAACATCATTAGCTCATCTATATTAACTTGTATAGCCCATTAGCTACCTTCTAGCTGACATTTGTCATAACCCATTTCAGAGGATAGCTAATGTTACTGCTCTACATGGTAGCAAGTGCCCCAATTAGAACAGGCCAGGAATTTTCCAATTAAATGGAATAGGCGTGAGAGGCTTTGCTGGAAAAGTGCCATATACTTGATGAATATTATCAGGCTCAATACTCGTTTTTGTTTTTCCTGAAATACAGCAGGAAGCCCTTCCACATAGAGAACCCATACACTGCAAACCTAATGAAGAGACAAAAGTTATTACTATAGGCAATATGATTATGTGGAAATTGGAGGACAGACCTCTGCTAGCAGGTTATATACCCATAGCTTCTCTTTCACCCAGAAAACAATTCATGTTGATAGAGTGTGTACATTTTCCATAAGCTCTGGAGGTGGGTGTCATCTCAAGTATCTTTAGACACCTATAACATGTATGGATAAATCAGAACTGCTCTGTTAGACTCCCTTTATTGTCAGCAGGGAGAAGCAGGTACCAAGAAAAATGATTCATCTGGCCTGTCTTAAAGATCTGCTGAAGAACAATATGACTCATACTTCAGCAAATTGAATTAGTCTCCATTGATAAGAAAAGAAGTTTAGACAAGTAGCCCAGATGCAAGCAAATCCCACCCAAGAAGACAACACTGATCCATAAGTCCATAACCAAGAGAAGTCTTCTAATAAAAACAACCTCATTCCTGCAGAAGAGCCAGATTTGCACGGTACCTGCTCCAGAGACTATTAAAAGAAAACCAAAAAAAGCAGTATCACAGTACTACGATCAAAATCACAGGTCATACATTTGAAAATTAAACTTTTCTACACGTTGAAGGTCTTCTTACATTGGTAAAGCCACAGGAGATGAGAAAGATCATTTCTTTTTCAGAATCTTTATATACCTGAACCATATTATATTAGCTTTATATCCCTGAGCCTTTATTTGGCCACCAACCAGTGCAGCCCATTCTGAGTAGTATCAAATTTCCATTAACATGCAAAAGTGGCTTGCGGCAAGTAGAGAAAAAAGAAGGAAAACTTCTTTGGAGCTCTCCTTGCTTCTGTCTGGGAAGGTAAAGTTTCTCCAAATCTGATATTTAAAGGGTACCACTCTAAGCAGCAAAGAGTTCACAGTCAGTTCACAAGTTCACAGTCAGTCTTTCCATTCCTGCTATTTCATCATTATAGATAACTGTATTTCCTAGAGACTTTCTTTAGGAGTTATGCTATTTGGTGAAAATCTGTCTTGATCTCTGCCTCCTTTTCCTTTTTTTTTTTTTTTTTTTTCCAAATGAAAAACTTAGTTTTGTCTCTGAAGGCTGTAGAGGAAAGTTAACAAACTTGATTGGGAGAAAGTGCTCAGCCACAATTGAAAGAAACATGCTCAGAAGTCCCATAGCTCCCCTGGCTGCCTGTAAGGCTGCCAGGCAGTCTCCCAGCCCCAGAGCTCAGCAGCATGGCTTCCCTAAGCACTCTGTCCTCCTGCCGTAGTGCTTAGCTCAGCTGCAAGATTCATTCCAGCTGCACAGAGTGACCCTCGGGGTCATCGCAGCCTCAGCACCACATAATGATGAAGGAAGGGACATGAAAGGAGTAGGTGGAGGCTGAAGGGGGAAATGCACACACTCCAAAAGAAAAAGGAATCCAAAATGGTGGGGATGGGCAATCTGACAGAATAACAGTGTGGTCACTGAACCAAAACGTGACCCATTATGCCCAGAAAGCTGGGGAGGAAAGGAAAAAATTGCCCTGGCTGTCCGCACTCAAAGAAAACAGTAGCAATGCAGAGACCTGGGTGTGACAGAGGGAGCGCAACAGCCACGTGGAGAGGTCATCGCCTTCCCCATGGCTGAGAAAAGTAACCAGAGAGCACAAACTTTCAGCAAAAGGGAGGTCAAAGCTCCTGGCAGGTTCAGCTTTTCAAAAGATGATTACAATGATGATGAACATTCAGCAAACTGCAGGCTGGTCTAGAAAAACAGCAGGAAGTTTCTCAATATTTTCTTCTGGACCTTCTTAATAAAGAGAAATGAAGCTTCTTTTCGAATACCTTAGTCACAGAAGAATGATGAAGACTCCCCTCCTCTCTAGAGGATGAAGTAAGGGAGAAAAATCTGCCATTCTGGTTTCTCACAAATTCTCACATGGGCATCAAAATAACAATGCAAGCACCTCCAAAGGTAATTACCCTTTTTGACCTGAGTGGCTAATCAACATATTGAGGCTGTGGTCACACATCCTGATCTGGCTGTAGCAGAGCCAAGTGAAGAAGCTGCCAGCCCCAGCTTGTTCACAGCTCTCTGCCACCACCACTTTGCTGGAGGTTACTGACTTGTGGACCCACTGGCATAACTATTCAGGCAAGCACTCTGTGCTTCAATAAAAACAAGTCAGATGAGCTGAAATGCCATAAATATTAGGTCTTCTCAAGGCTGGACTGTTGCAACTCAACTGGGTCCTGAGGTGATCACCTGAGCAGTCACACCAGCAGTGCTGGAGGTCTCAAACCTCGGCTACCTCTGGTCAAGGACTGTTTCTGTATGGGGAATGGAGACCAACCCTTTCCCCCTCATGCTTTGAATTTAAACATCTCCAAGCTTCTTCCCTGACAACACTGTCCCTACAAACTCTGTCTCTAGGGCTTTCCCAGGTCATATTAAAAATCTTTCTCTGACTTTTTGCTGCCTTGGTTGTCAGCTTCTCTGGTGTTTCTGCTGTCTCCAGCCTGCCTCCTCCTTGGTAGCTTGTCCCACAATGCCCATTCTCCAGCAGAGCCCTCCTCCCACATACTTCATATCCCTGCAGCTGCTGTGCATTTTGAGCCATAGTTCCCAGTGCTTTGGTTGTCTGCTCAGTAAAGGAGCTTAACTCCTTTATGGCAGGGTAGCAAAGTGCACGGGTTCTTCGAGGAAATAGGAAATTAGCTGGTCCTTGCTCTGCATTGAAACTAGGCACAGAGAATTACTTTAAGGTAGAAATTTAAGTAGCTCTCCAGTCCAGGAGGTACAGTGGGCTGGGTTTTGGGAAGGGACAATCTGAGAAATGTGCATGCGGCATTCCTGTGTTTAAGAAGTCTTTCCCATTCTTCCTTGTGGTCTCATCCCCCAGCCACTGATGGCTGGCCTGAAGGAAAACAGACTATTTTTGCTCTCTGGTCTGAACTGTCCTTTCCTTGTGTCTGAAGTAAAGCCTTGTGGCTGAAAGGCAGCCTCTGCCAAGCCTGCTGACACCCATCAGCCTGAGCCCACCAGTGTGGGACCAGCATGAACAGGGCTCCCCCCAGCTCCCCGCACTACACTATGTATCTTTAATGTAAGTCTCTGGCTTGTGATTTTGCTTTCAAATGAGATACACAGTATAATTAGAAGTGACAGCAAGAGATATATATCCTCATGGAAGTGCATGCTGTTAAGTATTACAGCTGATTTCTCCCCAAAATTTTCCAACATTGGTGTTTGCTGAGTTGCTTCCTATATCTTGGTTGGTATGGCTGAACTAAGAAAACCCATACAAAACCCATAGTGAACGCACACACTTGTAAATGAGGCAGAAATAATCAATAATTCTGTCTTCTTCTCATTTTCTGACACGTTTGTATCTCCTGGCCTCAGTCCATGTTTGGTGTGAGAGGCTCTATGATTGTATTGGGTTTGTGTGGCAAGGTTTTGGTAGCGGGGGAGCTACAGGGGTGGCTTCTGTGAGATGCTGCTAGAAGCTTCCCCTATGTCCAATAGAGCCAATGCCAGCCGGCTCCAAGACGGACCCGCTGCTGGCCAAGGCTGAGCCCATCAGCAACAGTGCTAGTGCCTCTGGGATAGCGTATTTAAGAAGGGGAAAAAGTTGCTGCACAACAGCAACTGCAGCTGGAGAGAGGAGTGAGAATATGTGAGAGGAATAACCCTGCAGACACCAAGGTCAGTGAAAAAGGAGGGGAAGGAGGTGCTCCAGGCACTAGAGCAGAGATTTCCCTGCTCCCTGGTGAAGACCATGGTGAGGCAGGCTGTCCTCCTGCAGCCCATGGAGGACCACAGTGGAATAGATATCCACCTGCAGCCTGTGGAGTACCCCACGCCGGAGTAGGTGAATGTGCCCGAAGGAGGCTGTGATCCCATGGCAAGCCTGCGCTGGAGCAGGCTCCTGGAAGGACCTGTGAATCCATGAGGAGAGGAGCCCACATTGCAGCAGGTTTGCTGGCAGGACTTGTGACCCTGCAGGGGACCCACGCTGGAACAGTCTTTTCCTGAAGGACTGCACCCCGTGGAAGGGACCCACGTTGGAGCAGTTCATGAAGAACTGTAACCTGTGGGAAGGACTCACGTTGGAGATGTTCATGGAGGACTGTCTCCCATGGGAGGGACCCCACGCTGGAGCAGGGGAAGAGTGTGAGGAGTCCTCCCCCTGAGGAGGAAGGAGCAGCAGAGACAATGTGTGATGAACTGATCGCAACCCCCATTCCCCATCCCCCTGCGCCACTGGAGGGGAGGAGGAAGAGAATAATCGGGAGGGAAGTTGAGCCCAGGAAGAAAGGAATGGGGGGGGGAAAGGGTTTTAAGATTTAATTTTTATTTCTCATTATCCTACCCTGATTTGATTGGTAATAAATTAAACCGGTTTTCCCCAAGTTGAGTCTGGTTTGCCTGTGATGGTAATTGGTGAGTGATCTCCCTGGCCTTATCTTGACCCATGAGCCGTTCCGTTATATTTTGTCTCCCCTGTCGAGCTGAGCAGGGCAGTGACAGAGCAGTTTTGATGGACACCTGGTGTCCAGCCAGGGTCAACCCACCACAACGATGCATCACGAGGGGCCACGGGCAGAAAGCTGGGCCTGTCATGACTGAATCTTCTGCCATGAGATTTCTTGCCCAGTTTCTCAAGTTCACGTAGAGACTGAGCTGTTATCTGAATTTTTGGCTTTTCTCAGAATTGAATGAAATTTCTCAGACTTCTGCAGTGCAGTCACCATTATTGTTTGTCATTGTGTAATCTCTCTTTGCTGAATGCAGCCCTATAAAGCTGTTCACCTCTAGTTCCCATTTTTTTCTATAAAGCCTATTTTCTTGAAAGGTTTCCTTGTATTGACAGCATATAGCATTTTCTCCCTGAGATCTTTTTCATTCTCACCTGAAAACTTAATGCTCATCTCTGTTTTTTAATCTTTCAAGCTGTATCAGTGGAACATTCTCCCTTGCTTTCCTCAGGAATTTTTGTAACTATTTGGCTTTGATCTTTCCATGATTGTTGTAAGATCAGGGCCAGGAAAACTTCAAACAACATACAGTGATTCAGTGGTTTGAAGCAGAGCTAAATTAGAACTGTATTTTTAAATATACATATTGTGTGAGCTTCAATGAAGCTCAATGAATTTTACTTCTGTGTTTCTTTACTTATGTTTTTATTCCACTAATCAACTCATGAAAAATTTTACTGAGCACAGGTCAATAGCTAAACTTGTTATCAGTCAGGTGTAGAAATGTAAAATCAATATAATCACTTTCTTGCTATCCTTCTCTCTTAAAAACACAGAGGGAATGAACGTAGTGGAAAATATAACAAACAGCATGGAATGTATGGGGGGTGAGGAAGCCAGTGTGTGATTGTTTCTTTTCATGCCCTAAAAGCCTTTCTTCTTCCAAGTTCTGTTATCCCAGCTCTACAACAAGAGTAACTTGTCCTTCTAGGGTTGCCCATAAACTATGGGAAATGTGTAGCCACATCCAAATAACATTAAGGCTGCAAGTGTTTCTTCTAGAGAGACTCTATTCCTGTTGGGGAGAAAAGAATGGTGGTGCTCTTCAATCTAAAAGGGAGTACTTGAGTGAAAGGACAGCTGACCCTAGGCTAAACTAACTGATCAGTGTGAGTGGGTACTCACCTGAGTAAAATGTCTCCTATACTGGGCTGAGCTCTAGCAACTGATTTCTGGTGGGAATCTGCAAAAATATAGCCGTGCCTGATGAAGTCTGGCAACAGCACACTCAGTCCTTCAGCATGCACATTGTCCTCAGGTAGTTACCTATGGGACAGAGGGGTCCCCGTAGCCCCACACCCCCAATGGTGTTGCTAGTATTAGTGTTTCTAGTGTTCCTCGGTCATAAGAAGTAGCCTTGATAGGAGTCAGCATCAGGTTTTATATAGCATTTGGCCCCTAGCCAAGCCTACTATTTGTTTCATTCCTACTAGGTAAAATCCTCCCCCCACCTTCCACTCACCCTCAGCTTGGAATGATATCACCATTACACGCTTCACATTAATTAATTTGCTTTTATAACGTACCTAGTTTTTCTCCCAATACTCACTATCCTTCAATGAAATGTTTCTGACATGGATCTTCTCTGGCATTAACCTGACATCAGGAAATCCAGATAAGCACATAATAACTTGGCATGCTTTAGATCAACCTGACTTTCAACCTCTAAATTCAGCTAGATATCCCCACCTACTTTGTGAATATCTTCCAGGGACATTAATCTTTTGAACACAACCACAGTGCATAAACATTAAGCACATCTGCACTGACATGGTCTTGTGTTTTCTTAGCTTACCCTCTAAAGTGTTCACAGTGCCTGGTCTGCAGATTATGCACATACCAGTCTACCAAGGCAGGATGACTCCATGCTTGAAAAATCACAGGCTGGTGTCTTGCAGGAGCCAGTATGCTTGATGCACACGTATCTTTTCCTAATTCTACCTGTCCACTGGGCTTGAAACTGCCTTTGATAAGAGTAAGGCAGAATGAAAGCAGCACGGAGGGCAAGAGAAGCAGAGCTTCTGAGCGCTGCTAAACTTTTAGCAACTTGTAATGTATCTATCTCCTCTAATCGGTACTGGATGAGTGCTGAACAGGGAGAATGAACACAACCACACATTGAGCGCCTTAACTACCATGCAGCATCTTCTACGTAGAGTACATATCACGCATGAGAAGCATACCATTTAGTACAAGCTCTATATTTGATCTTTATAATCTCTGGCAGGTACATTTCACACCAGAATTTAAGTTGCTGTTATCGGTCTTGACATGGAAATGCAAAGTAATATAATGTTAGTGTCAAGATCCCAGCAAGATAAAAAAATAAAATACTTATGTTTGTATTTTTATTATATTACTTCATGCATCAAATTGTTAGTAAAAGTTCTTATATTATTTTGTTTTCCATTAAATCACTTATAACACTAAGATATTGCTTCTTTTTTTATTTGTTTGAATTTTTTTTTTCTTCATTTCAAACTCATTCTAAAAATGGAATTTCTTTCACTAGAGTGTTTTAGGAGCAGGTTAGACAAATATCTGTTACAAACTTGTTAGGTAGAAGTGATCCAATCTGTTCTGCAGAGGGCTGCAACAGAAAAGTGATTGCCACCATAGGAAAAGTTTCATCCAAGCTTTACTGCTACAACTTTCTGTATCTCCTCCCCTCTCCCATTGCATCACTGTTCCTCTCCTCTCTTTTTTTCCTGCCCCAGGTTTGCCGCCACACACTCCCTGGCCCCTACCCAGTTGCTAACACTGATAACACCAACTTTCTAGCCAGTGCCGGGACTCCTGCTTCCTTGCCCAAAACCTAGACCCCCTGGCTGCTACCTCCTGGTCCTCTGCCTTGGCTCTTGCCCCCTCTTCACACTCTTTCTTCCTCATCAGCTCATTTCCACAGGCACAGCAAGGGCCTAAGTTATGAAGCCTGCATGGACCCAACTGACTGCAGCGTGAGCTACCTGTGCTGGCATGGATCTGAGGTCCAGCAAAGCCAATTAGTCAGTGCTTCATGCCCAGTGGTATGAATATCCTAGGTAGGAACTGCAGGAGCCGGGAGCAGGTGGATGACCATTTTTCCTTCCATGGTTACAGAGTGCTGTGTGTAAGAAATGAGGTAAGTGTTTATGAACTCAACATGACATTCCTAGTCCAGCAGCATTCAATGTACTTTTCTCCTATTCTATGTAGAAAGACATACCCATTCCATAGAAGGTATCCCTTGGAAAGGTATAGGACAAGGGCAGCACACAGCTTCCAAAACTTACCAGGTCTAATTACTCTTTAATGTTGGTTTTGTCATCTCGCACTTTTGGGTCACGATATTAAATTTTTTTCTGAGCTCCCAGTGTCATGTGATAAAAAATAAAAAAAAAAAAATCAAGTCCTCCCAATCAAAGTGAAAGTTCACTTTGAAGGCTCAAAAGTTTGAAGACAGATTATAACAGATGTTTTATTATTGCAAAAATTCACTATTTTTAAGGCAACTACAGAGCTCTTGGCAGGCCCAACATGAACGATTTTGGAGGGTTTAGGTTTGGCAGAGTTGTAATTCCTCTTTATACACTGACCTGAGGGACTGGCACCCGTAAAGCTTCTCACAACCCCAGGAAAGCGAACCGTCCTGTAGAAGTGACAACCACAGCAGCTAGAATGATCATTTTTCCTGGTGTTTTTATCTTCCTGAAAAGCTCATCAGTCTCATCTACAGAGCAGCGCTAAAGCTTCCTTTATATGTTGCCTTCGTGCTTTCACCTCAGTTGACTGAAATTGGAATTGTCTTTTGATTATATGCTTGCACGCAGGAGACTTCTAGCTCAAGGCGCAATCACAGTACAAATAATAAATACTAATGGCAAAACAGTTCTTTATGATCGAATATGATATTGACTTTTAAGTTTTATATGACTGATTTGACTTAGGAAAATAAATCATATCCTGGTCTTCATATGGAAAGTAGTAAAGGACCATTAATCTACTATCCCTTACGCACGATGTCATTCCATTGCATTGCTTCTCTATCACAGCAATAGACTGCATCTCTAGCATCCAAGATTAGATAATTTTTCACTTAGAAACTGAATGTTTAGAAGGATATGCATGACAAAATTATACTTCTCAGCAGGCACTTTTCATATACAGAAGCTATAATCCTGATTATTTCAGTACAACTGAGTGTATTATTTACTGACTGTTGAAAATTCTAGAGGATAAAGAGATGATATGGAAATTGCCATGGTAAATTATGACATGTCTTTAACCAAGGACTCGTACCTTCTCTTCTGCTCCCAAGAGAATGTAAAAGATGCAAACCCTATCTTTCAATGTAAGGTGATGTAGCGAAATGCAATGTTTCCTCTATTTAGGGGAGCCAGTAGCTGGAAAATCAGTGCAGAACCACCTGATTCCTCACTATAATTTGGTTGGCAGCTGTGTGCAGAGCTCCATGGGAGTAAGATTTGTTTGAGCTGGTGACACGAAAGGGATTCAGCAAGTGGGTTCATACACAGCATGAAACCATGCACCAGAACACTCTTGGAGGGGAGAAACCAAAACAATAAACCTCACCCATTAACTGTGTAGTGTGACTAACAGCAACAGTCCTCAGGTAAACAACATTTGCACAATGGAAAAGGAACTAGCCTATAACAACTGCTTTTTCTATGCACAAAGTCACTCTGTTTAGCCTTTCTTAATCTCCCAACAGTGCTGGGAGGAAGAGCTGTATATAATGAACTGGCTTAGTGATTGGTACACAGGCTAAAAGGAGACTATGCTGAGAGATACAGGATGGTTTGGTTGTACACTGTCATGTGTCCCATTCAGTTTCAGCCACGATCTGGCCCAAACTTGGGGTGATTTGGCTAAGGAGAGACTTCAAGTTCTTATCATATACACCTTAATATCATGGGACAGTGGAGATTATGTCTTATAATAATTCTGCACGGCTGTGGAGAATTTGTGCCTTTACAAAAAAGTTGGGCACTCTTTCTCAAATAAAAACCAAACAAATCGTGTAATGTAGCTGTTGAAAGAAAGGTTGTTACTAATAAAAATAAAATTACTAGGGCCGTGTGAGCAAACATGGGAACAAATGCATACCCATATGGAAAGTCAGCACTAGAGCTGAAAGCTTATGAAAATACCTGCATCTAAATTTTGACCTTAGACTTTTCTCCTTGTTATATTCCCCCAGGCTTAGCCAAAATCTGCAAATAAACAATCCAATCAAACTGCAGGAGTTCTCCAGGAATTCACTGTGTCCATCTGTTTGTGAATCAGTCACAGGCAGAATCAAGTAAACAATAAATACATGAAGATACAAATAATAAGAATCTACTGGAGGAAAAAAAGGCATAGCTTCTCATGCCAGGAATGTGGTGTGTACTCTAAAACTGGCAGTATTTTTTACATTTATTCTGGGAGAAGGAAAAAAGGCAGCAGCTCAGCAGGCTTTCCGTGATTTCTTAACAGACACTTCATCATTTATTGTTTATTCCCTTTATATTTCTTCCATAGAGCAGAATTTACGTAACTGTTCTTTATGTTATAATTTCCTCCTAGTTTGAATGTTTACAATGAAAGGGGTCCCATGGAGTTTAAAAGAAGATTCTTAGTTCTGTCTGAAAAGTTGTTAGCTATTATTATTAAAAGAAACATTTGTGAGGAGACACTGAAAGATTTGAGGGGATTTTTAGGGTGAAGAAGAAAAGACTAAAGGAAGAAAATCTACAATTATGTTCAAAAGTTGCTACAGTGAAGACACCTTTTTATCTCGGTACCACTGAGGATGCTACAAGAAAAAGTTTAAATTGAAGCAAAGGGAAAAAATTGTTTCTCTATTTGTTCACATTATGAATTTAACAGCAGCCAGGGTATCATTGCTGCTTTCTCTACATAGCCACTTTTATCCTGCTGTTCAAGCCATTCTCAGGAACGGCTCTTTTTCTGCCGTTCACCTACTGCCAGGTTGTTCTTTCTTCCCCATGCATGCCCAGAAACATTCCTCATTTCTCAGGCAGTCCCAGCTATTCATGCTATTCAAAGGCAGCTCAGAAGTGTAGACAAACTGAAATGTTTTATCATGGATGAGGGCAAAGCATCAGTAGTGGATGCAGATACTTCAAAGTAGAAGACAGTACAATTCAATATTTTGATGGTACTGAGGATGGAAGGTGCAGATGGAAAGGGATGGTGAAAAGGAGTTTTGGATGGGTGAGTTTTTTGATGGGGGAAGGAAGTCTGGAGACTTAAGCAATGGACAGGATTAAGGAAGACAAAGGTCATTCTCAGGCTTTCAGGGAGATTTTGTGGGAGGGGATTGGAGGTTTTCTTCTCTGAGGTGCTGTTTGTGGATACATCTTCCTCTTCTCATCCCCTCAGTCCTTCAGTATCACCCATATAGACTTCTCTTTCCTAGCACTGCAGGGACTCCCCATTCTCAGTCTAGTCTTCCTTGTGGGTCCCCCAGCCATCCTGTCCTCTCAAGTGTTCTCTTTACTTGGTTTCCTCATTTCTTCCATCTCTCATGCCTCTTAAAGGAGGCTTCCTCTCCTCTAAGAAATCTCTGTTTTCCTGTATCATCCACCCAGCCCACCACATGACTTCAGACCAGGAAGAAATGGGCCATCTCCAAATGTGAGGTTGGGACACAATTTCCAACATTGCGGTTCCAGCTCCTTCTAAGCACTGTGAAGTTTTCCCAGCAATAGCTACTGTCCTGTGCATCCTGATCCCACCCTCAACTTTAGCAACAGAGGGCTCTGAATACACAACATGAGGACTGACTGTTCAGATTAAGAAAATATGGTCTAGAAGAAACTAGCATAAGGTATACACTCAGTTCATTCAAAATTGCATTCAAAGAGAAGTCAACAAATTTGTATCGTTACCTAACTAGAAGGGTGTATTGGATGGGTCTCTAAAGGGTCTGTTCTAAGCATAGTTCCATGTCACAGTCGTATCTGCCTTGGAAGAAAGAATAGCAAGTATGCTTATCACACTTGCAAGCAATCTCTCCCAAGTGAGGAGATGGGTACAAGCATTTCAAGGAATTAAAAAATTAGAGAAATTAGCTAAAATAAACAGCAGCTCAGTAGCCTTATGTAGGAACGGTTGACTGCATGAGTATACTCATGTACTATATATGAGTAAAGAAACAATAAAATGAGCAGATTAGGTGTGAAAGGATATTTAGATTTTTTTTTTGTTTATATCACTGTGGATAATATAAAAAAAGGCCTTAAAGTGGAGAAAAGAAATTTAAGAAAATATTTTCCAATGGCAACTGTAGTTAGGTGCTGGAATAGGTACTTGGGGAGACCAGATACTCTCCATCACTAGAAGTGTTTAGCCATTGTTTCCCCCTGTTGGCCAGAGGAAGAATAAGATAACCTCTCAATGTCCCTTCCAGGCCTAATGTCCATCATGATATAATCACAGTATTAGCAGAAAGCACAGCTGGCTGTTACTCATGAAATGCATTCCTATTTCATACAATAGTACAGCTCAGGAGCAGTGGTTTTTAATTTAAATGCTAGTGTTTCAATTTCATATTCTTATCAGAAAGACAAAGTCAAGACTGAGACCATGCAATCTGGAGAAAATTTATCTTCCACAATCCAGCATAATATAAATGGTTTTATTTATCTGAACAATAATATAACATCCTTAATTAAAATCACTCAAATGTTTTCAATAAATTCTTTTTGTTTATCATTTGCAAATTTGGCCTGTTTTAAGCTAGCAGTCTCCACGAACAAATCTCAGGCGTGGTTTGCCAGTCAGTGTGGTCCAGGGACCATTCCCAATGCACAGTTTGTGTGCAGCCCTCTGGTTTGGAGGTTGAGATGGTTTGTTAGACATGAGCCAGTGCATGCCAGCAGATCTCAGTGCCCAGTAAATTAAACTTGTCTGTTAGTATTCCTTGTATAAATGTCACCTATGTCTTGGCATAGTCATTGGCTTGGATTTCAGCTGATGCCTGTAAGTATAAATATGAAAAATCAACATTGAAAAAAACAAAACAAAACATACAACGTAAAAGAAGAGTTAGGTGTTGAGTTTCACTACAGCAGCAAGTACAATAATCTCCAAAGAATCTGCCTCACCATTTCTCCTACTGCGGTTCAAAAGAAAATCTTCACAGTTTTGTTTATTTTTTAAATCACATAATTCCCACTCTTATGAAATGCATTCACTCTCATGAAGAGATTATGAACAAGCAACCACAAGCAAACTTCCTAGAGTTGCCTTCAGATTGGAATGTTTTGGCCATCCATACACAACAGCTTTAAGGAACATTATTCAGCATCTTACTTAACAGCTCCTTTTAGAAAGACACACTGGAAGTATAAACAATAGCTATGAGGAAATGCATTTCAACACCCAGGCTCAAGAAAGAAATGTCAGCCCTCACGAGGTGGCTAAATATACTATAGTCTTCAGGAACACTGCCCACAGCACAGTACAGAAGCTGGTGGAGCCAGGACTCATCTGAGGGTTGGCTGCAATAAGCCAGAGCAATTATCTGCAACATGCAAGACCATCCGTGAAGAGCTTAGGCTGTGAAAGGTATCCTCCTCGGGGGAACAACCTATAGATTGAAAGCTGTACTCCATCTAAAGTCACTGTTCTCCACTTCACAATACAAGAAAAAGGGAAAAAAAAAAAAAAAAAAGAAAGAGGGCTGTTTCATAACATTGAAAGGTAACAAAGGGCTATTTAATGGCATTGAAAGGTAACAAATTCAACATTGGGGAAAGGAAATGCTCTCTCACAGTCTACGATTAGGCACAGGACAGGAGGTGCCATGCAGGTCACTCAAGCTATAAGCCTACCCAGATTCAAGAGGGAAGGTGACATTCAAATAACCTTGGAAGTTCTTGTTATCATACTCTATTAACAAAAAAATTAGTATCAAACCGCCTGCCTTGAGGTTTACATCTATCTCTGTCTAGTCAAGCTCAGGGTAAAACTTAATGCTACAGACCAAATTACCCCATGTCTAGGTACTGCCTGGTTCTTATATTTTCTTCTGAAACATTCATTCCTGGCCACCATCATGATGATGGACAAAACGGATGTTTCTCCAATCCAGCATGGAAACGCTTAATTTCTTCTGTCAGGAAACATATTTATAAATCCTGTCACAAGTAAAACAGTCAATACATACTATTAGGAACAAGAATTTTGTGAGATAGAAAGAAAATCTTCTAAATATTCTTTATATCTGTACTTCAGGTATATATAATTAATTATTCTGTTAGACGCAGCAGATGCAAATGTTAGCTTTCACCCTGATACATTTAATATGTTTCTGATTAAATAACCTGTCTACCTATAACTAATTTTGAAATATAAGCAAACATTCAAAGTAAGTAACAGAAGCCTGCACATTTCTAGGACACCCATCATCATGGTTTTTGTTGGCTGTAGACAAGACTATCCATGGAAATGCCAATATCATATTACCCTTCCATAGTCGGCTTTGATTACCATTACTAAGCATCTTGCCAACTTTCAGCATAAAATGCTACTGTGTAGCTTTGAAGAAGGTTAAAACCTTTTTGTGACTCCTCCTCCCACAGTGTATGAAAAACTCTCAATTCTCAACAGGAAGAAGAGAAAGGATTCCATGTCACCATTACCAAGAAATGAAATATTTATTCCAAGGATTTTGTTTTGGTGAAAATCTGTGGTTGAAGTGCTTGGAAAACAAAATGTCATGACTGGCTTGCACATGACAAAACAAAATGTCATGACTGGCTTCCTTCTCAGTGAGCCCCAAGGGTTATATTGGACTAAATGTGCATGGAGTGGGAGAGACAGGAGAAAAGGCAGAAGGCATGTCTCTTAAGCTGTAGGTCAAAGCTTCATTCACCAATGTACTGGTGAGTGGAGTTTTGCAGATGTTCACACCACTGAGGGAAATATGCTGGTCTCCGCAGGCTCCCTGTATAATCAATGGAAAGAGGTAGACAGGAGTTTACCTTGGGAGGCTCTGCAGTTACACCCAAACCACACAACTGCATGATGCAAGACACCATGGGGGGCTGGTCTCCTGAACAGGAAACAGGAAAATGCGACAAACTCTCTTATCCAATGAGCACAGTTGGAACTTGACCTAACATGCAAGGGACAAAGTGTTGCAGGTTAGATGGAAGTCTGGCAGACGTATCTCTCTTACGGGAACCTGAAATACTAAGCAGCAAGGCTAGTGGTTAAACTCCGACTTCAGCTCCTCCACCTGCACCCTGACTCGACTCCTCTTGCCTTCTCATTCATAATGCTCCGTTTCCAGTGTACAATAAATTACCTTGTTCCCTAAAACCCAGACTCTTGGGTTACCTTTCTTGCAGAGCATCAATGTTGGCATGAAACTCTTCTCTGGTCCGTTCCCAGGCTTTCTCACTAAGATAACTAGTTGAGTCACTCTAAACTGGAGCCTACAAGCAAGTTAGCATGTATGCAGTAAAGACAATGAGTGAAATAGGACCTTAGATGAATGCAGAAACAAAGCAACTTGACAATACAGTTGAAGCCATAGATATGGGGATTTACTTTTCCAATAAGTATATGTTTTCTTTACAAAGTCTTGGATCTAGTTTAGTCAGAAGAGCTGCAGTAAGCTTGCATTTCCCACTTCTTAATATTAAGTTTTGAAATGCCATTGCTATTAGCCTGATTGCTCCTTAATAAAACTGAAGGACATCAGGGAAAATTGGGTTTGATCTCCCATCATTCCAAAAGGGCTTTCAGTGAGCTCCCAGTACCCTGTTAGGACATGTAGTAACTTCTGTAAACTTCAGGTGATCTTAAAAGAGGGTGAAATAGTGTAGAATGAGAGAACGAAAAAGGGAACAATGACCCAGCAATGCCTGCCACAGCCAGGGGAAAAGCAGAGTTTTGGAGGAACCACAAACACTATTCTGCATTGTGTTTTTTCTCTTCTATTTTTAAACTCTCCCTCCCCCCATTTTTTCCCCACACAAAACACAATGTAGGAAAAGGCATGTCAGGGAAGCTTGTTATTTACGAAAATTTATCCTTTGGATAGAAGGGAAAGAAGAATATGCAAAAAAACCCTATTTATTTATACCTTTGTAAGATTAACCTTGAGTGTACTGTC
>WAAD01036936.1:0-13974 GCA_013389945.1 Fregata magnificens | reverse complement strand
AGGTTAAGCGGTGCAAGTATGGGTAAGTCCCCTGGGCTGACTTACACCTTAAGCCATGTGCAGGCCTGAAGGATCCACCCAGCTTCCTTAGTGTGTAAGTGTATGAGACATTGACACAAGACCAGCTTGCAGACTGGATGCTGAAGCTTGGACCTCAGATATCCTCACCTTTGCCTTAACCCTTGCATTTTCTCCCTGCTGAAGGCTGTTCTGTCATTATTTATGTAGCAAAGTNATGCTGTAAGGATGGGGAATGTTGTTGGCCTGATGAACCCTTTCCACGCCTGACCCCCAAGATTTCTGGACGGCTCCTCCTATAGAGCAGAAATCCTTATATTAAGCTTGACGCTAGCTGTGCTGGAAATGGTTTGCTGAACTCTGTGTTGGCTGGGCCTGCTCTGCAGCAGGAAGGAGACGCATGTGAGGGGTGGAGATAGCAATTCTGGCTGCTACTGCATCCCCAGCACTTTAAAAGCTTAGTCCTCTCCTAGAGTCCTACTGAAGCTGTGGAATAAACTGTGACTCCAGGGCCAAGTCACTCCAGCAGTCAGTTTAGGATTGGAGAGGGCTGAGTCATATGGCTCAGCTTGTTGTGAGGGGAGTGTAGAAGTCATACTAAGGTCATTTTTGATTCACTGTGTTTACTAGTTACTGAGCCATTAAAGAGCTACTTGGAATATCTTTTTTCCCAGTACACAATTTAAAAAAGAAAAAGTTCCATCTCCCATCACATGACTGCAGGAATGCTTTAGAAATAGCATCATTATGACGGAAGACTTGCAGTGAGCTTGTAAGAGCTTTCCTCTTCATGACCAGTATGATGCAATGTGGGGTTAACTGCTTGTTCAGACATTCTTTCTTGGAAACCATAGAAGAAAATGTAGTATTTCCACTCACTGAGTCCCAGGGAAGGAGACTTTGGTAGTACACAGAATCACTCTTGTGTGGACAATGAAATAATGAGAGCTTTTGGAAACTCACTGAAGCACGGAACACATTTTCACCAAGTAAAACTTTAGCAAATTTCAGACAGAGAGACAAGAGTCTAACAGATTTCTGGGGTTTTAATGGTTAGTTCTTCAATGCCAGGTACAGTTTTTGTTTCTAGAGCTCATGCCTGTATGCTATGACAGAAAAAAAACCCCAAACAACCTTGCTAGTTGCTGAGAAACTCAGTTTATTTAAACAGAATCAAGTCAAGTAATCTTACTTTCTCCTTCCAGGGTACACTGACTGTTAAAATGGGAAGCAAATCTGACTGTTCTGTTAATACTTAAACATGAAATTGGAGGTCAGGCAGGCTTTATGTTAGTGGACTAGCAGTACTTATGCAAGGATGAAAGGAAAAGCCTGCAAAGAAGCCAAGATCCTGGAGAAGGAGTGGGAAGCTCTCTTGCAAGGCTGAGGCTTTTTGTTAGCTGCCAAACAAATATTGCCCCTGAGGCATTAAGTAGTTAAGTGACTCTGTGAGCAACACAGTGCTGCTGGTGATGTGCTGTTATTTATTGTGTTTCGGGGATGGTAGAATGCATATGCCAACATCAAACCAGGTCTGACAGCAATAGGAGGGAAAGTTGAAACAAAAGACACCCGTCCCTTTCCTAGCTCTTCTCTTTGAAGTCCTTAATTTATGTACAAAGCGTAAAGAGAAAAAACCAACAACATCAGAGGCAGAGTTGGGGGGCACGTTGGATGATAGTAGTTTCTTAAGTATGACAGACAGCTGTATACCACAAAAGCAAACTGGAGGCAAGTAATGTCACTAAATTATGGGAGAGAACACCAGCACAGTGCTCCACAGAAGGGTGAAGACCTGGAAATAAACCAAGATTAAGAGTTAACCAGTCTGTCATAATTTCAAAACAGAGCTTCACACTGCTTCCCCAAAGGGAGTCAAAGATGTGCAAGGTTCCGGGGGACATGATACAAAGCTGGCAGATCTGAGCATCTCAAAACATTATTGAGGATTTTGCCATAATTCTGTGCTTTGGCCGTGGAAGTTAGGGCCCTTGATGCTGGAGAATACCAGATATCTGGATGAGGAAAAGGCCTTGCCCTCCAGTTATTTTGGGTGGGCAAGCACCCTCTGAATTCTTTTATGATTCTTGCTCTTCTTCAGTCAGAAAATCACTTTAAATGTAGAGGCTGTGGTATCCCTCTGCTCGGAGATTTCCAAAATGTGAGTGGACAAGGCCCTGAGTAGCCTGATTTAACTTTGTAGCTAGCCTTGCTTAGAGAAGGCGGCTTTGCTAAAAACCTCCAGAGATCCATTCCAGGTTAAAGTGTTCTGTGATTTAGCCAGTTAAGAGAGGTGTTGTTCAGAGCCATTGGAAGGTATTCTGGACTTTTTCCTGTGTCTCTTACTCCTAGGTGCCATACTTGGAAGCCCCTGGCTTTCTCATGGATATCTTTTTCAATTTTTAAAAAAGAAGGAACCACTGGGACTGCAGAGGAATGGGCTGTGAACCTACCAAAGTGCAATAGGAGAATACTAAAGGGCAATTCCTCTCACACCACAAATGATCTGAAATATTCAACACAGAAAAGAGGGAGGTTGTGGGGCACTGGGGTTCACTGTACAAACTGTACCTTTATCTTTGGTGGAAAGATCCATGTTCAGAGGTAATTACAAGGCTAACACAGAAGACTAAATTGTTAAGCGCAGCAGTGATTTACTTGTGCTAAAACAGGGTTGTCAGAGAAACTTAGATTGTGTTGAATCATTGCTTCTAATGATTTTAAATTACAGTGTTATCTCCTGCTTAATGAACTGTGCATAAGAGGCTTCTAAAATGTAAAGCATTTTGGAGAGGGCAAAAGTTGTGTATATTCCAAGGCATGAATATTGCTCTATAGTTAAAAACATGAACCAGGAACATTTTTATTTTTATTTTTCTGGAGCTTTGATTTTGTCAGTCATTTACTCTTCTGACTGCAAACACTGGGTGGATACTACTTTATTGTGGTGGAGACACAGCCTTGAATTCAGCAGGAGCTGAGATCACTCTCAGGTGGCTTATTAGCCACAAAAGCAGGAGATTGAAACTTAAATTCTCCTTTGGAGGATATTTTTCAGCCCCACAGGGTTGACATGGTGCCTTTGAATGCAGGATGGAGAGCACGTGTGGTTTTTTCATTTCAGATGTGGACCACAAGACTTAAAAATAGATGGCTTCATTCTCTTGAACGAACAACTTTTAAAAGCACTACTTAAAATGAATAGGTAATAAAAATAATTATAAATACCTTTTCCCTGCCTCTGTCCTTATGAGATGTGTTGTCTCTCAAGCCTGGGCTTCAGTGTAACTCAATTATCTGCTATATGGCTCAAAACATTTTACACTTTCCCCTCTTCCGTGGGAAAATCTCTTTATGTCACTGCAGAGCTTGGTTGCATGTGGTTGCATTTCCTCCTGCCTAAATTATCCTACAAACTAGACACTACCTTCCTTTTTTAGATGATCCTGGGGAGGATCCCAGGCACATAATCTTGTTGATCTAGTGTGCAGAGCCAGGATGAGGCATGCAGACACTCTCCTTCTTGCTACCCAGAAATTCAAGGTTATATGGACTGCCTAGAGTGCCTGGAGTACCTCAGACCAAACAAGTAAAACTGGATTGAGAAGGAAGGTCTACATTTAGTCAGGTGTCATCAACATGTTACCAGGTAAGGAAGGCAAAGACATAGAACATGCATTTGGATTTATGTTTTGAGAAAGATTCACTTCTTAAAAGGTGGCAGAAAATTAGGGGACTGCAGAGGTTTATCAGTACCAAACTGAAAAACCTTGATGGTCTGATCTGTCAGAGGCTGGATGCTTGGACTTATAAACTGGAGGTCTTTAACTGAACTTTCCAAAAGCCCCAATGCCATTAAAAAGTTCTGGGACAAGATGAGATTTTTTGTATTACCTCCTGCTCAGTACTGACTGTGAAATCTCAGCCTCTGTCTGTTCTTGAGATGTGTGAAGAAACACATCTCTGGTTGAGCTGCGATATAGATGAGAAATAGTGCAATTAAAAGAAGTTCTAGGAGCTGATCAAGACCTCTCTGCAGCCTGTGTGACTCTGGCCTTCTATGCAGCGTAATCCCCTCTAGAGCTCCCAAATGTTCAGAACAACAGTCTGTACCCACACCCAAAAGATGCTAGACTAATGCTTTAAGAGCTTCAGACCTAGTTCGTGAGCTAGTGATCCAGACCTGAGCTTTACCAGCCCACCCTGTGCACTGTGAGTATAACACAGAGGTAGGACAGATCAGAAATGAATCCTGAGCAGGTGGTGTCCATGGGAAAGCTGGTTCTGGAAATACTACCAAAGTCCTTGTCACCAAAACCCTACTTTGGTGCCAGATGTTTTGCAGTAGTCTGCTGCCCTTTTCCTCCTTGTCTATCTATGGGGGAAAAGGAAGCAGAGAAAGAGAAGGAAGGTGAAAGGTGCTAGGCAAAATCATCTTCCAACAGCAAGGTCTGGCACTGCTTAAATACACATTCTACATCAGTCCTGCAGGCTTCATTTCCATCTGTCCTTGCCACCCCTCCTTGCCCAGTCCCAAGTCTTGTTCTTCTATTGGTCGGTGTATTGTGATGGCCCTTGTCTGCTTCTAAAAGACCACCCAGAAGGCTTTATGTTGATTTATTGTCAAGAATGTCACAGTAGGAGCAGGGACTGTAAAGGCCCCAGTCTTTCCTCTTTTGGGGGCAAGCTTTTGGTTCTTGATTCAAATGTTCAGGTGGACATATGCCATCAATCTGTGATGAAGCATTTCTGTAGAACAGATTTGGCATAGCCTTGTATTTCCAGGTGATCGTAGGCTTGCATTCGTAAGACAGAAACCTACAAGTCCTTTTTGCTTCCAGCTCCTGACATTGTTTAGAATTGTTGTGCTTTCACTTCTGGACATTTAGACCTGGGATTTGCAGCTCCACTGATATTTTCAGTAGGTGTTAGCATTCAGGTGACTCTGTCTTAAAGCAAACTATACAAATTATCAAAAAGAAATACAATCAAATGCATTTTCTCTTAAGATTTACCTGCATGTCCCTTTTCAAGAACAGCTCATCTGGGAATATCTGCATGTCTGGACATGTTCCAGAATCATTTGGAGTCCGTTTTAAAGATGTTGCACTTGAAACTTTCCATTTCCCTTAACCAGAAGGAAGTTGTGGGTGAAATGTCCCACACAGCGAGTTGCATTTTGTAGGACTGTTGACCGTACTAGCACACAGTTCTTACAAGTGGTTAAAGGAAGAACTGTTCCTGGCTGTCATCAGAATTGGCTGTTGAAAATGAAGGTAATAGATTTTGCCATTGTGGGTTTTTGTTTAATAGCACCAGTCCTTGTTAGTGATGGAAGCATGATAATGTGTCTGCATTTTAAGTGGTCCCTGTGCGAAGTACTATCTAAATATTGATAAAACTGTAAAAACAGCCATGCAAAGCATGCAAAGCAGTTCAGCAAATATTTTATCTTGGAAAACAAATACTCCTCTTATTGTCAGCTTCACATTTCTAGCCTGATTACCGTTCACCCTTATTTTAAAAAATGATATGTGTGTGCATTAAGTATCCTTGAGCAAACACTTCCAATGAAGCAATATTTGTCTGGCAATAAATTAGAGTGAATTATGTGGGTGTATGAGCAAAATGGAGCAAGCTGACGTAGAACGGGAAACTCAACTCAGATGCCAAGGGAGGCATGAAGAATTAGCAAGTGGCCAAAGGCTTAGACCTAGTTTCTTTAATGACAGCTGAGTTTGCAGTGTTCTGCACAAGAAGGGATGCATTCAGTAAGTGTTTCTACTGGGACAAATGGTATAGCGACAACGTATAAAACTGGGGAAATCTTTGCATCCCAAGAGGGTGAGAGCTTTTGCAAAATTTAAAAATTGCTGCCCAGGGAACTTTCTGAAAAAGTAAGATTGTGTTTTCCCAGTAAGTTCTTTGAATACTGCAGGAAGTNCAGACAGAGTTGCAGTATTGCTGATATAATACCATGGGTTCTGGAAGATGTGAAGGTAGGCACTGCGTGCTGTCATTGAATACCTTAGGATGTCAACAAACAGCATACTGAATGGATTAAAACTAAGTCCTAGGTCAGGCTCAGAATGTCCTTTTAAACAGAAACCATGGGCTTACAATGTGTGCTGTTATGTGGCTGACAAGGCAAGAGCTGGTGAGCCTGTGCTGAACTGATGGGAAGTAGATGCTGTGATCCAGATCACCATGCTGCTGGGTGTCCAGCTGGCCCCATGACCCAGCAAAGTGCCGCAGAGACCACAAGGAAATCTGCATTATTGTGATGGCACACTGACGCCAGGTACTGAGTTACAGCTTTCAGAGACAATTAAAGCTGCTTGTATGTGGATTTGCGAAGACCCTGCCCATGTTACGGGCAATATCCTTTGCACATGCATGATGCCCAATTGTTTTTTAACTGGTGTTTTCAATGAGTGATTTAGCCAGGAAAGTTTGTGCAGCTTTGCTAGGGTGTTGGAGGAGCAAAGGTACACAACCTGGGAGTCGTGCATAGTGGAGTCCATAACAGAAGGCTCAGATTCTGTGTCCATATTCATGTGTTCATCTTGCTGTTGGTGGAGCGGACTGTTTGCCCAGCCTAGGAAAGGAGGGGAGACTGTACTGTGCTTCCCAATGACTGCTTTGAGATTTGGGAGAGGCAGCAAAATGATCACTCTCTAGAGGTGGTTCAAGATGGACTATGTACTTGATAATGACAGCTTGAACAGGCCTAGCATTCTTCCCAAGGGTAGAACTGTAGCCAAGGGCCTGCCTGTGCTTTGCAGTGGAAACAACTGAATTGACTACTCAGATTTAAGGCAAGAATTTCACAAACCTCCTCATTTAGAGTTAGACTGTACTTTGAGCATGTTCAGGATAGGATAGCACATAAACATTCCCCATCCTCTCTCCCTCCTTGCTGACCTCTGTGCAACATTAGGATAAAAATATGTTCTTGACCAGTATGACAGTAAATATTAGCAGCTTCCTATGCTTTGAGCTAGCAGTAAGATGGGAGAGCCCATGCAAGTGTGTACGAAGGGATCTCCTTTCCTTGCTTACCCTGGATACTACATCACAATCAACATTAAACTCAGACCAGCATTGTTTGCTGATATTTTTCAAGGTACTGGAAGGAGTATACAAGAAAGGCTAGAAATATTGGTGGAAGGTAGGGACNAAGAGGATGACCCAACTTCATCTGTATGTTGAAAAAATCAAGAAAATGTCTTTGAAAGGGAAAGAGGATGACCCAACTTCATCTGTATGTTGAAAAAATCAAGAAAATGTCTTTGAAAGGGAAAGAGGATGACCCAACTTCATCTGTATGTTGAAAAAATCAAGAAAATGTCTTTGAAAGGGAAAGAGGATGACCCAACTTCATCTGTATGTTGAAAAAATCAAGAAAATGTCTTTGAAAGGGAAAGAGGATGACCCAACTTCATCTGTATGTTGAAAAAATCAAGAAAATGTCTTTGAAAGGGAAAGAGGATGACCCAACTTCATCTGTATGTTGAAAAAATCAAGAAAATGTCTTTGAAAGGGAAAGAGGATGACCCAACTTCATCTGTATGTTGAAAAAATCAAGAAAATGTCTTTGAAAGGGAAAGAGGATGACCCAACTTCATCTGTATGTTGAAAAAATCAAGAAAATGTCTTTGAAAGGGAAAGAGGATGACCCAACTTCATCTGTATGTTGAAAAAATCAAGAAAATGTCTTTGAAAGGGAAAGAGGATGACCCAACTTCATCTGTATGTTGAAAAAATCAAGAAAATGTCTTTGAAAGGGAAAGAGGATGACCCAACTTCATCTGTATGTTGAAAAAATCAAGAAAATGTCTGACACAAGAAAGGTAAGTGCATACTTCAGTGTGCGTGATTTAACTGATGCCAGTCAATATACGTTTTCTTAAAAGTCTATCATGTCACACTAAGCCAATTCCTCCTGGCAATGAGACTACATGCCAGACAGAGTTGCAGTATTGCTGATATAANCCCATGACCCAGCAAAGTGCCGCAGAGACCACAAGGAAATCTGCATTATTGTGATGGCACACTGACGCCAGGTACTGAGTTACAGCTTTCAGAGACAATTAAAGCTGCTTGTATGTGGATTTGCGAAGACCCTGCCCATGTTACGGGCAATATCCTTTGCACATGCATGATGCCCAATTGTTTTTTAACTGGTGTTTTCAATGAGTGATTTAGCCAGGAAAGTTTGTGCAGCTTTGCTAGGGTGTTGGAGGAGCAAAGGTACACAACCTGGGAGTCGTGCATAGTGGAGTCCATAACAGAAGGCTCAGATTCTGTGTCCATATTCATGTGTTCATCTTGCTGTTGGTGGAGCGGACTGTTTGCCCAGCCTAGGAAAGGAGGGGAGACTGTACTGTGCTTCCCAATGACTGCTTTGAGATTTGGGAGAGGCAGCAAAATGATCACTCTCTAGAGGTGGTTCAAGATGGACTATGTACTTGATAATGACAGCTTGAACAGGCCTAGCATTCTTCCCAAGGGTAGAACTGTAGCCAAGGGCCTGCCTGTGCTTTGCAGTGGAAACAACTGAATTGACTACTCAGATTTAAGGCAAGAATTTCACAAACCTCCTCATTTAGAGTTAGACTGTACTTTGAGCATGTTCAGGATAGGATAGCACATAAACATTCCCCATCCTCTCTCCCTCCTTGCTGACCTCTGTGCAACATTAGGATAAAAATATGTTCTTGACCAGTATGACAGTAAATATTAGCAGCTTCCTATGCTTTGAGCTAGCAGTAAGATGGGAGAGCCCATGCAAGTGTGTACGAAGGGATCTCCTTTCCTTGCTTACCCTGGATACTACATCACAATCAACATTAAACTCAGACCAGCATTGTTTGCTGATATTTTTCAAGGTACTGGAAGGAGTATACAAGAAAGGCTAGAAATATTGGTGGAAGGTAGGGACTCTGTGAAAAGAAGCTGGGCCTTTGCACATTGTGAGCTACAGCCCCGCTAATGGTAGACCAGGCTGCGCCAGGCTGCTGTAGTTCATTGATTGATGGCTTGAATGCAGCCTAAAACCCAGCAACAGGATTACATTTAGAACTATTCTGACAGTTAATTTACAGTAATAAATGTTGACAAGTTCATTGCATGGATTTTTAATTGTAATATGTACCACAGCTTTAAAAGATGCTGTACCAATAAATTAGTTTTTAGCAACATCAGATTAATATTCAGGGTAGATTTCTCTGATGGCTGCATACAAATCTTACCTACACTGTAAATAAAACTGCTGTCAAATCACTCTGAAACTTTGTTCATGTTTTGTATTACGCACAAGAAAAATTCAAACTTCTGTAACAGAGGGAGAAAGAGAAAGCTGACAATGCAGGGAGATCAGCAGAAAGCTTGATGGAGCTTGTCAGGTAAGTGAAATGATCCAGAAATGATGTTTATTTAGAAAAAAAAAAGAGCTGGGGCACATCAGGGGCAATCCCTTCATTACACAATTTGGGCAAGAAGGAAGGCTGTGATTTTTGCTGAACTTGGTAAGAAAAATAAATTTTGAGATGTGTCAGAGAATGACAAAAAGAGCCTGTACGTCAAGCCCAAAAGATGTTCAAGGCTTTGTGTATTTTGGCAGCAGCAAACAAGCTAGAACAGAAGAAAAGCAAAAGCTAGAACAGTAGAAGCCATGCATGCCATAGTAACCTAGAAGCCAGTCTGAAGAAACTCTTGCTCCAAGTAAAGCTCTATGTTACACGTCTGTTTGAAGATTGCCTTGCCCTCTCATGCATAATTAGAGGTCTGGGGGACCTGTCAAGGGACAGTGTTCACAAGGCAAGAGACACTGAGGTGTCCAAAGGGCTAGAGGAAGAGTTCAATAGTGGCAGCTTCTGGACTGGAAAAATGATGTAGTCAATCTCAAAAATGGTGGCAGCAGAAGACAGCAAATGAAAGTGCAGTGATCTAAATGGAGCAGAGGTATCAACAGGTGGCACTTCAGACTGCAGAGCCACCCGGGGACATGGCTGCACTTTTGTTTCCCCCCAGAATTCCTGGTAAACTGATAAGCTGGTAAGCTGATAAGACATCATAAGCACCAGGCTTCCTGGGATTAGGAAGTCCATGCTTTTAATAGTGCTCACAGATGCAACTTGCTCCACTGTGCACTGATGTCAGTGAGTGTCCCTGTACTGTTTTCAGTGCAACTTTTGCTTTGGCATGATTTAGATTTTCACCAGCCTGAATTCCCACTCTGGCCTGCATAGGTTAACAAGCTGCATTGCTTCTTCTGAAGATTGTACTGGTACATCACAAAAATCCTTGTCCTTCTGATGTCTGTTCCCCCAGTTTCCTTAAACAAAGGTCCGCTGTAAGAAACTATCTGTAAAAACCCTACCATTGTACAGACAGGTTTAAACATTGTGCTGTTAATATTTCCCTGTTGGAGCAGATTACATGTCTTCCCCTTGATTTGCCTGGCAGGGATAAGGACACAGCTAGTTGTGAAAAATCTTTGCTTGATAGTCCTTAATGATCTAGGTGGAGCTGGGAAGAATATACTGCCAGAGGTGGTCGGTGGTGGTACTGGCAACAGGACTGGATGCTCCATTGTATATTACAGGAGCAGTCTTCTGGAATAATTTGGCATCCTTTTGTGGCTGTTAATGCTGTTTGTGGTGCCTGGGGCACCTGGGGAAGTCACTATATCTAGCAACAGTAACCATTCTTGAGAATATTCACCTAATACTAGGCTAGAGTCTCTTATTATTGTAGCCTGGACTGTACAATGAAAGTAACTCAAAGTCTATTATTAGGCAACTGTATTTTGTATAGTCCTAGTACTCTTGGCAGTCAAATAAAATTTGGTTGAGGAGTATGGGAGGATACCAGTATAATTACCTAATTATACATTTGCACAATTATGCTAGTATTCTGACTACACTCAAAGACACAATCAGCCTTTGTATAGAAGTGCCTTATACTCTTTTAACCTGGCCTTGAGGCCTCCCAGACCAATCAAATTGGCCAGTTTGGTTTCACAGATTCACCTTCGATCACAGCCACATGGCTGGAATTGAAGAGTTTAGGAAGATAATTTCTAATAGGAAAAAGAAGGGACAGGAATGAATGGCTGAACGTAGTGAGTCTTATCAATATGCGTGTTGTCTGTACCCAGCAAAGAGGCTTGCTTTTTGGAAAGATACCGAAGGCTAATTGGCTGTGGAATTCTTGAGGCTTTTAAGAAATGGTCAGGTTTTATGTTCAGCCTCACATGCTGTGAAGCAAATAGTGCAAGCTGTGGTTCCAGGAATGGTAGATGGTGGCAGTCCTCAGCATAGCAATTTCTTCTGTCATAGGTTCCTATCCATTTTCAGAGAAGACCTGCAAAGATTTGCGCAGGGACATTTGGGGTTACAGTGTGAAGAGAGAGTAAGAGGGATGAAGTGGGAGGATGGAAACACTGAATCCAACTCTGTGATTGAAGGCAAAATCTCAGCCAGTGTGTATAATTTGATGAGTAACAGCAGAAATTTTTAGTCTGGCAGGGGACTCTTTACCTGCTCCCAGAACAGAAGGAAGGTTCCAGGCACCAGGCCCTGTCATGGCAAGTGCTTCTGCATCCATATATGTCCGCTACACTGCAGTGCAGCATTCAGTACAACAGCATGATCTGCAGTCAGGTGTCACACACTTGTACATGGATAGAACCTGCGACTTAAGCAGATGCCTAAATAAAATTCCTGAGTATTTATATTTCACTTCTTCCCTCTCCAAGGAAGAGTCCACTAGCTGTAAATGCCTATTTGAAGAGAATTTGTATTAGATAAATAGCTCCACAAAATTTGCAATTCAAATGAAAAGTACTTGTGTCAGTGTTTGACAAAGCATGACCAGTGGGGTGCCCTGTAATTCTGTCACTGAGCAGATGGGGAGATGAAGGATTATTGCTTGCTGTATTTCATATAGGCAGCACATTGCACATCATAGATGAACCCTCACAGCTGAAGTTTGACAACTGCTAATGGAAAAATACTGATGAAGCAAAATGTAGCCTATCAAAACATTAGGTTTACATTATGAGAATATTTTTTTTTAAATGGAACTGTTTTCAAATTTATGGACTTCTTGGGATTAAAGAGGATACATTTATGTTCTTGCAAAAGAATGAAGTTGTAACGAATAAGCAACTTTTATATTTTTTCTGTTTTAGTATGAAGTCTCTGTTTATGGATAAAGAAAGTGTTTGATGATGGGCTTGGAAGGATCTCCTTGTCCTGCTGCAAAGTCTGATGGCATTTTTAATTTCTATTGTGACCTTCAAATTTACACTGAAGTGCAGTGTTAGCTCGGGTACTGAACCGCAAAAGCCTGAAGCGTACTTGGATATCTAGTTGATCCAGTTATTTCAAAGCTGCTAGTTTGATAAAAACACATTTGTGATGTAGCAGAGAAAGACACTGTGTTAATTCCCAAAGTAAAACAAAACTATGTGAACTTGTAAAATGGCTCTATATGGCTTTGGCGATATTATCTCCCAAATGCCTTCCCTGAGTGAATATGTTGCTTGTACCCTTAAATTACTAGCAGAAATAAATACCCAAATGCTTAATTTGAAAGTCTGTAACCAAAGAGCTGTTGACCTTGAGCAGTATGCTCTATCTTCTTAAACTCATAAACTAATACTCAGATATGCTCCACGTGTTAATGGACAATATTCTTTTTGGTCTAGCTCTGTTTTCTCCTTCACTAACAGTTATGTGACTATTACATGGTTTGCAACCTTTTTCTCTACTTAGTCATCCACACATGCTGTCCATTTATGTGACAGAGAAAAAGGAAAGCTGGAAGATTGTTCTCATCATGCTGAAATGATTGAAGTCCATCTTAGCCAGGTAAAGTCAGGCTGTCAATACATCTTCCTCACATTGCATCCTTAGTGTTGGTTTACAGTTGCTTCCTGAACAGGAAGCACAAAATAATTCCATTAGAAGTGGGTGTATTTGGAGGGCAAGGAGAGCTAGTTCAACTTTTAGCAAGAGACTTTTGTCACAGCACTCAGTTCGTCTGTGAAAGTGATGTCAGCATGAGCTCAGGCATCCTTCCCTTGACAGAGTCCATTCCTGTGGCCTGAAAGAATTCTTCCCCATCTAGGAAGGAATGGAAACAAGTGCAATAATTTAGTATGTTATATTTAGTGATATCTCATTTTACTTACTAAAGGATCTTGCTGGTGGAACAGACTTGGTGTGTCTAAATCTTCTAATGGTAACAGCCTTTTTTAAACTTCCAAACACCAAAGAAATTATCCATACTACATAGTAACCTTGTAAAATACACATACAAATACCCACATGCTGCTTTCACTGTGGGGAATAAAAGGCAACAAAGGAAATCATGTCTTGGTGGGACATCAGGAAAGATGATGTGCCTCAGCTTCCAGAAATTGTAATAGAATTTGTAAAGTCACATTTTGTTTTCTCTTGCACAAAGGCCTGAATTTCCATTCGTTCCCCTGCCCCCAGCCTAGTACTGAAGCCTAGTAATCTATGGGTATAAACTCCGATTTTACCTTAATCCTAACTTAGGCTCAACATCATGCACTGCTGAAACAGCAGTCCAACAGGATAAGAGCACAGGTCACTTGAGCCCCCCGTCCTGTTGCTGCCCATAATGAAGGCTGTAAGAATAGAGGAAGTTTAGAATCACGTTTCCCCAAATATTTTCCCAGTTTCCCACAAGGCTGGTTCAGGAACTTCTTGAACAGAAAGTAGTTTCTTTATATTTAGCAGCCCTCTTTTTCTTCTTCAACTTCCCTACTCTCCTCTCCATGCCATGAAAACGTATAGGATTTGCAATATCCTGTGGTGAGGTTAGTTCACAGGTCAGTTACTTGCTTTGTGAATAACCACATTCTTCTGTTTCTCTGGAGTTTTCCTCAGACTAACTTTGTTTGAAACTTGCTTCCTC
>WAAD01036935.1:1803-15599 GCA_013389945.1 Fregata magnificens | reverse complement strand
AAGACCCCACACAGACAGAATGCTATGTTTGAAGTCAAAGTCAAAGTATTTTGAATAAGCAGTTTTCATTGAACTTTATTCAGGTTCATTCAGGTATTTGTGATATTCATGGAATTCCTGGAATTGATTTGGTAGAATCAAACCATTCAAATTTACCCTAAAAATAAGATCTGATGTGGAGCTTGTAGACATCTTGAAAGCAAAATTTTAAATTTTCTGTTTGCTTCGAGTCTCACAATATATATTTAAACTTTTTAAAAAAAATTTTGGGTATCCATAATAAAAATGTTTCTTTTGTAGCTCAAACTAAATTGAATTTTCATTCCCTCCATTTCAGAATTTTTTTTTTTTTCAGTTTTGCCAGAAATTTCCATGGTGTTTTATCCTAAGAGCTTTTGTGGTAGGCTTTTGTGATTTGAAACATCCACTCTGAAATAGAAGAGCTGCATAGAAATACAGTAAGAATACATTGTGACTGCCACCCAGGAGCTGCTGAAGCAGTCCAGTCAAGTGGATTCCCCATGGTTTCTTTCTGCCTATCTGCTTAGTGTCCACCGCGTGACTTTTGTAAAACCGTGCTTTTCTTCTCCTCTCTCCCATCATCTAGTGGATCTTCCAGGTGGACACAGAATTCTGCCCGAGCTCCTCTCAGCTGGAATACCAGCTTTCATCTCTCAGCTGGGTAACTACAGCTCACAGCAGCAGTTCAATCTCCCCTGCAGGTTTTGAACAGTTTGAACTTCAAACTCTGCTTGTGATACATATTTATTTGCCTGCTTTAAAAAAAATTGAGAATGACTTTTTATGAACTGCTTTAACCACTCAAACATATCCTCCAAAACATTCGTGTTTTCCATTGTGGATATGAAATTCTGATGCCATATTAATAATTTAGTGTGACAGATTAACTAGGGGGCAAAACATTTCTAGGGGATTAACCAGGGGGTACAAAATTTCTAAACTTTTATCTCCTTGACTTTGCAGCTTTGACAAAACCATTGCTGAATATTTGTTTAATCTGTACATGTGAGTGTGTAAACAATTCTGCATGTTGATTGAGTAACCTGTATATTAGACTAAGAGCTTCCTATTGCTTCTCTATAAAATATAATCACTTTAAGGTAACTGATAAATGACTGTAGTTGAACAAGTAGCTAACTGAAATCCAGTAGTTCATTAGATGGGTAGGTAAAAGAGTTATGGGAGCCTGCAGTAACATAGCTCATCAGCATAAATATTACAAATCATAGCATGTTACCAGTGTCTGATGGAAGCGCTGTATCTGCATTAAACAACTTGATGAATACTTACAGAATCCTGTAGTGCTGTCTCCAAGTCTACTCCCAACAGCTTTCCGTAAGCCACTTTTTCCTTGCATTGCAGCAGACCTAGAATGTGGGAAAGAATACAGAAAGGTTATTTGACTCTCTTTATTTGTATAAAACATTTTCCTTTTTTATACCTCATTTTACTAGCAGCTATTGCACATTGCCATAAATAGAACANCAAGGCTAGGATGTGACTCATTTGCTTCATGCCAGTGGGTAGCATTATGCTGCTAAAGGAAGAAATTCTGACAGATTTGTGTGCCTGAGAACCTTCTTGGCTATTCCAGTTGACAAAATTTCCACAGCAGCTAATGTCCAAGTGTGGGATCCAGCGTGTGAAAAAGATCTCATCTGAGGGAGATGTACACATTATTCATGCTCAAAGCTATTGGGACGATTCTTTCCAATAATTCTTCCTTTAACCCCAAGAGATTCTTTATTTCTGATGTAGCTCTACTTTGTAACAACAAGAGGAACTCAAATTATGAAATGTAGGTAATTGTAGAAATAAAAGATGGCAATATAAAGAATTGTTCTCAGTTGCCAACAGATTAAGAAACGCAATTACATGAAGTCAGTACAGAGTCAAACTATGATGTCTGTTCTCACTGCTTGGCTCTACAGAGAGCCAGTTGAAAGGGATTCAGTAATTCTGAGATGGAAAGCAGTCAGCACTTCTTGTAAAGAGCTTTCAGTCTTTCAATTAGGAAAATTATTCTTGTCTTTACCTTGTTCTGTCCCTTCTTTCATGGCAGTGAGCTGGAATCCTGGCCTGAAAAAATATTACAATTTCTGTGTTTGGCATTGTAAATCAAGCTTTTCTTATGTACACTGCAGTATATAGATAACAGCAAAATATTAGCTAGGGCTGGAATATACACTATAAGGAGCAAAAATGCGTAGCAAAACATTGCTTTTGTTTTTTTGTAATCCAGTGTTGCCAAAATCAGAGGTTGTGTACTACAAGGTCTGCATTCTTAACTGTATGCTCAAGTGAACAGTTTCTTCTTGTGTCCACTAGTTTTTCAATAAAAGGTGCATCACTTTTTACAAGCTTGGAAATGGAAATCAGCATAGTCATAGCTGAAAGGATAGGCTAGAATATTAGGAAAAGCTATTTTATTTACGTGTTTTAAATAGATTTTTGATTCATGTCCTTTCATTAAGCAAATTCTTGAGAAAGAATACTATAAGGCTCCTAGATGGGAAGCAAGAACAAATATAAATGCAAGTGCTCTTGAACTCAAGCAAAGAAAATTGAGTGATACTTCGGGATGGCTTGAGACTAATGAATATCAACTGCATTTGATTTTAAGGCGTGATATTATGATCCCACCATGGCCCTCAATGAAAGACTGGTTAATGTGCAGCCTGGATTGGGTTGTTTACTTTTCATTTTGAAGGTCCAGAGGCAAAAAATAGTTATATATCTTGGTGGGTTTGATTCTGTTCCCTACCACATATTACATGTCACAAAAAAGAGAAATGTTCGCATTGTCACTGTTGCACAGGGTCAGTTTAATGTAAACGTTACCTCTAACTAGAGAAGTATGTTTGCAGACTTAAAAATGCTCCATATTGTTAGTTCTGCCTCCCACGTCTCCTTGTAATGTACCTCTACAGCCTGTTGGCCTGTTCAGGTCACTCAAAATTGCAGGTTGATTATAATCTTTACTTCCAAGATAGATAGTAGTTACATGGAGCTAACATCAGTCTCGAAGTGCCATGTCTGCTAAAGGCATTTCATGCTTTCAGATAGTTGTGCTATCAGGGTGATAAATACTTGTTACCCATACTAAAATCTATTGCTTGTTTAAAAAAAAAAATCCATATATTAATATATACCCGCTGTGATTTTCGAAAGGTCTAGTGGTTCAGGATGATGTTCTTTTCCATGTCCAAAAATAAACCAGCATTTTTTTCTGCTGGGGAAGGGTGCTTAATACTCTCAAGTCAGGCATTTTTAAATAATTTCAGAATATAAAACCAAACCGTGAGAAATGCAAAATAATTTGTCATCACTTGTGGTTACTCTATGGAAAACTGAACTACTTGCAGGGATAACAGTAAGCATGAACTACAAACATTTCTGGTTTTGTAGATTGACGTCACTGACCAGAAGTCTCTCAATTATGAACTAGGATGTTGAAGCATCCACACTTCTACATTTCAGTAGCTGAGATATTTTCAGTAGTATAATCATAGGAAAAAAAGTGCTGGAACTAGAAATTGCCTCATTGTTGCTTAGTGTTTGGAAACAATGAGTTTGAAAACCAGAAGAGATCAGGATGTCAAAGAGCAGGGGGAAAAATAACAAGAGAATTGAGATGAAGGAAATAATTGGGGGAGGGGTTGGAAACTGGACAGAAGATTCAAAAAGGACAACTGCATTTTGCAGCATTGTCCGGGGATGAAAATTAGAGACAAAGGAATATGGAATAGATTAAGGAATAAGAGTTTAAGAAGGATTTGACTTGGGAACAGGAAAAAGGAAGGCAAATGGAAGAAGAAAAGTGAAGAGAAGGTAGGAAGGAGACAGAAAAGACCCAAAGGGAAGGATGACTCCTGCTGAACTGGTTGAAGAAGTAGGTATATCACATGACAGCAGAAGAGGTGGAGGTGAAGTGAAAAAGATGTATAAGTAGGAGGTGTGATATTCATTAGGCCTGGAATATAATTGCTTCTTGGCCAGGACAGGACCTGAGCTGAAAGAGGACAGAACAGATTTGTAGTGAAAGAAATTTATTTGGTCCCAGCTTTTCACCCAAGGGCATTCAGACTGAACAGAAACAGGAAATGGAATTTTGAGGTTATAGGTCAGAAGAAGAATGGGGGAGGAGGAGGGATTGCAAAATATATGTTCATTGAGCTGAAAATAGCACTATATTGTTTTAAAAGGAATCTCATATTTCATGAAATCCATCAGCTTTGTCCTGACCTCAAAACATAAATCTCTTTTAAAAACTGACCTAGTCAAGAACTAACGGGCGATTTACTTTTTGCAGAGTACAAGATGTCCTTTCAGTCCCTGAGCAGTGTTGTCAGTGCTATTAACACATTTATCTAAAAGCGTTTATTTTCAACAAAATCAAAATAGAAATCACTTTCCAAGCTTCCTTTAAAAAAAATCAGCCAAATTAGCTAAATAAAAACAAAACTATCATTTTTTTCTATCACAATGTATACAAACTTCCATTTCTTAAAAATCAAGAAAATGAATAGCTAAAGAGAGCATAAATCTTTCATTTTTCTGTCATGAAACTGTATAATGTGCAAGGCTAAGTATCCAAAGAAAATGGAGCGTCTTTGATAGCAATTGATAGCAATAAGGAGGATGATTATTATCTTGTAGAATGTATTCCTGCTCTGGCAGTGACTAAGACTCTGCATTATGAGCCAACCTTGTTTGTACAAGGGGAACGTACAAACCCAAACCAAAAAGACAATCCTTACTTCCAACAACTTTCCAGGTAATAGGTTAAATGGGAAGCATTCCTCAGGCTTTAAGATTTATGGTACTTCTTATACAGTAGGTAGCTAGAGAATGAAAGCATACAAGATTGTCTAAAGCGATGTCTGCTTTCAAATAACAATACATTTTATAAACCTTCCATTTAAAAAAATTCTCATGGGATCAGTGTCAGCATTACAAATGTACTTTCATGGTATAGGAAAAGGCATGCTGGAAGAACTGGATGAAGGAGCCATTTTATACTAAATACATAATTTTTTTTCTTAAACTTAATAAATGTTCTAGTTGTCAATGCAGTAATTTTTAAATCATTAAAGATTACTTTTTTTCAGTATCAGTGTGCACAACTTAGCAGAAGATCCCTTTGGATATCAAAATTTGTTATTTGAAATACTTTTCACATACTTGAGTATTTACAGTTTTCATTACAGAATGTCCTTTTTTACTTAGAAAGGAATGAGAAATGACCTGATATTAAAGCCAGCCTAACTTTCTTTTCCTAAAAGAACTGATTTGCCAAATCTGATTTTGCTAAGGTTGAAATGAGTTTTAATGAATTTTAATATTCTCATTGGCTTCCCTGATACAGGGTGAGTTTCTTTCACATTTGGAATCTCTGCTTCCTTCTTTAATTCTAGAAGGGAGGAACCATTTCAACTTCTTTTCATTTCTTCCCCAAATCATCAAGACAAACATGAAGCGGTAGCATTTGGGAGATAAAAGGTATTTACTAGCAATGAAGTCTTATAAGGTTTCTTTAAATTTGGTTACTAGTCTAGAGTTAGACTTCATCTATAGATGAAGAAAGGGTTGACAGGTTTATTTCCTTGAAGATTCAAATTTAAGGGTAAGAAGATGTAAGATATGTCTTGTATAAGAAGATGTAAGACAGATAAGAAGATTCAAATATAAATGTATACACCTGTATTATTTATTTGTATTTTATAACTCAGGTACTTTTCTTTTGCTGATGTTAATTTCAATGACAACGAACTATGGCCAGTTCTCAAATAAGATAATATATCATTACAGAAATAGATGAATGGAGATAATTTAGAGGTGAAGGACGAGCGATTGAGGGTATTAGAGTCTGCCCTGTAATATTTATTTTATTTTTAAAAATATACCCAAATTTAATCATAATTGGCTTGAGAAAGTAGAAGACAAAGACTTTTTAAGAAAAGCCCAGTTAGTTTTTTCTTTCAAAAACTACTATTATTTCTTTGAAATAGCAAGATTAATTGTTCCAGAACATTTTAAAATTTAACTTTTGACAACATGGGATCATTTTTAGTTTTGGAGCTAGATGCTAGTTGAGACGAGTGTCTGCTTCCAATTTTAACAACATTTTGAAGAGAGATAAAGTGAATCTCTAAAGTAATCTAAAAGTACTTCTTTTTATCTATATAATCATTAGAGACCAATGGCAAGACATTTTATTCGATCTGAGATATCAAGGAGTGTAGCCAAAAGTTAACAACGAAACTATATAGTAAGCCTAAGAGGTACATAACCAGTACTGACAAGGTGAACAATAGGGCGTTCAGAGTCTCTGTAAGGAAGATCGAGGAGATGATTTGGCCTCTGTTGCATGCTAGTATTACAGGAATTTTAACATTTGTTTGTTTATCTTTTACTGACATACTGGGAATGGAATTAGATGAGACAAAAGCAAGCAGAAACTAATGTGTTTGTCTCATGTGAAAACTATGTCTGATGGTGCAAGATAATAATACTTGAAATAGATTTCCAGTCTCAGGGCATGCTTGGTCCATGTGCAGAAATAAATTAACATGCAGCCATCAAAAATCAAAACTGTAAGCATCCCTGAGAAGAACAACAAAGCATATTTAAAATGCTGTGATCTTATGGTTGATTTATTGTTAGAAAGCATCTGGGCCTTTTCCACCAAATTTTACCATTATGGCTGTCTTCTAGCCTGACTGTGAGTAATGTTCATTGATTCAGTGATATGAAGACACATTTAAGTACAGAAGTAGTCTCAGAAGTTTTCAGACTACTAAAAGTTGTTGAGTGTATTGGGTTTGCATGGCAAGGTTTTGGTAGCGGGGCAGCTACAAGGGTGGCTTCTGTGAGAACCTGCTAGAAGCTTCCCCATGTCTGATAGAGCCAGTGCCAGCCGGCTTCAAGATGGACCCGCCACTGGCCAAGGCCGAGCCCATCAGAAGGGAGGGGTGGGGGGTAGATGTTTTAAGATTTGTTTTTATTTTTCATTATCCTACTCTGATTTGATTGGCAAGAAATTAAATTAATTTTCCCCAAGTTGAGTCTGTTTTGCCCGTGACAGTCATTAGTGAATGATCTCTCCCTGCCCTTATCTTGACCCACGAGTCTTTTTTTATGTTTTCTCTCCCCTGTCCAGTTGAGGAGGCGAGTGATAGAGCGGCTTTGGTGGGCACCTGGTGTCCAGCCAGGGTCAACCCACCACATTGAGTATGCGCGTAAGCATCTTGCTGAGTGTCTTTATCCCTCCAGAAGCTGTAGGGAATTTGACATCTCACAGGAAAATGCCTTCTGATCACATTAAAATGACTAAATATAAAGCAAATAGCTGCTTCTTGATCTGGGGGCAAGCAGATATGTTTAGAACTGAGCAGCAAATGAAGTTAATGTGCCAAACGTAAAGCCAACAAACCAAACAATTATTTTACTAACTCCTTAAGAAAAGAGGAGGAATATCACCTAGGGAAAGGAACAAGGAGAGCCACTGCAACGTACAAAGGAAGCCTTGGGATGCAGTGTTATGCCATATGAAAACTGCACAGACCAGTTTTACTGACCCATGGTAGAATGTGGTGAAGTGACCCAGGCCCTCTAATTTCCACTGAGCTGAATAAACTCACAAAAGCTACCTGATCACTGTAGAAGGGCAAAGCTAATAGAAACAGGTCTGTTTTCCCTTCCACCCTGCAAATAGTAGAAAAAGGAGAAAAGTCTGCCCCCCCGCCATGCTGCCCTCTGGGTATTTTCACCTAACAAATGCTCTTGCTATTGCAAAGCCTTATGACATTTGGGTGTTCTTGAGCTCTCCTACATCCTTCCGGTGGCTTAGAGATTTATGTAGCTTTTGTCTCCATGCATGAAAAGTGTCAAGTTTTTTCAGGGTAGTAGGGTGTGTTCTGCAACTCGTTGTCTTGGCAATGCCCAGAATATTCAAGGCCATTCTGGCCTAAGTGTTTTTTCCATGGTTGTCTGGGATTGCAGAGGGCTGTACGTGGTGACCAGGGTGATCCCTTCCATGCTCTCAGGCAATTCATTTCCTTGTTCTGATACAGTTCCTTGGTAAGTATGAGAAGTCCTGGGACCTTCTCATTTCATTCTTTGTCATGTCAAAGCAGTATTGGTATCTCAGGGTTGGTTATGTAGGAAATTTTGAAGTTCCACAGAATCGTCTGGCTTTGCTTTAAACAAGGTAGGTTGAACTAAGCAGGAAGGTGACTTAGGCTGTCCCAGCCAAAAAATGTCAGATCCTCTACTTTTTTTAGTAATCCTGCTACTTTGATTCTCAGGGAGAAGGTTTTTTCCATGCTGACCAGGTCAGTCGTCAGTACTAAGACTAGCTAAGGCCAGCAGTCTGGCCAGCTCAGTGCTATCCCTGGAGCCCACAGAGGTTGAAATCCTTCCTGCAAGGTTCTTGACCCAGCTGAACATGACTCCATTTTGTCTTGCTTTTTTAATCTTAAGATGGTACGTGCACTTGGCCACCGTCCTTCAAGGGGAAATCCCAACATCCTTGATAGGTTTAGCGGGACTGCCATCTCCAGTGCAGGGCTACCTGTTACCTTCAGGCAGAAAACCACGCTGTATGGCACCCAAGTTTGAGTAGATCTAACTTGTGTTTCTCTGCCTAGTATTGCCTCATGGATATACTCTTGATGCACAGGCAATAACTGACAGCTGATAATTTAATTTGTTTCTGAATCCTTCTGTACTTGAAATGAGTTAGCCACTTCATTCTGGGTACTGTAATGGAAAAATAATAGGAAGCTATTATTTGTATTTATTATGTTAAATCAAAAAAATCAGACATGAAGTTTTCTATTGATGTTTGGAAGCCTAGTGTAAGTAAAGTGCTGTTTTTAATAAACAGGCTTGTGGTACAGAATATGCCAAATCAATGTACTTAGCAGACTTCCAAAAGAGATGTTCCTGTACTCCTGCAGCACAACCTTTTGTGTCCTGCCAAGGTAATTATCACTATCAATGACAATATCTTTGAATCTCTGTTTTAGTTACATTGCTTAAGACTTCAGAAGGCATCCAGGCAGAATAAAGACCTAGAACCCTGCTAAAGAATATCTCTGACTCAGTCTCTGTGTGCCATATCCAGGCTGGAGGACACCATCTTCCTTTGTTAGTCTTATGCCATAAATTATATAATATTTGTCACGGTTGTTCAGAATGATACACTGACCTAACTGAAGGTTTTCACACAGCCTGGGCATCAAAGGCCTCACTGGTTTTGCACAGTGATAAAAATCTCTAACTGCTACCATGGAGGTGTCTAAATTGGGATCCTCTCCCTTCTTCCCTTGTGTAATTCAAGACTCTGTAGCCCAGTCTTAGATATGTGTGATCCTTTGACAATATATATTTTGTGATGTAATGTCACATGACATTGTATTCTAAAGACTATACTTTTCTATATATTCAGAAATGACAACAATTACATTTTTAATGTGTTCTTTATTCCCATATTCAGTTTTACGCACATACTGGTGTGTCTGTACTGTTATACAAAGTAAATATTTCTGCCTCAATCTTTTAATCATATAAAGAATATAATTTATGTCTGTCATAAGCATATGTATGGACTTCATCCAGTGCTTGTTTGGTGCACTCTAGTTCATAACCAAAAATCCCCAAATAAATCCAGAACAGCTATGTGCAACGGGTTTAGAGCTTGGTTTTCTGGGGGCACTGGGTAAGGAAAGGGGGGTTGTATGTGTGAGTGGATAGAGCTTGACAAAGGCATACATGCCTGCAAATACAGATACGTGCCTATACATAAGGTAGCGCGATTTTGTTTTGGGCTACTGCACATAAAAATTCCTTATCTTAGTATTTTACTTATGTAACCCAGTAAGTGCAACTAGCAAAGAAAAAGCAAAAAAACTTCTCTATGAGAGTGAAACATGGAACAGTAAACAATTCAGAATTGTCACTGAATTCACTTTATTATGTTTAAGCAATCCAGCAAATATTGTCAACTGACAGAAAATACTGTTAACAGTCTTGCACTCCTTTGGTCCTGTACTACATCTTCATCTTTGTTTAAACCACTCAGTTTAAGAGTGTGTTTACTTTTTGGTTGAATAATTCCTATGCTGGTGAAGAGATACTACTTTGGGATTTAGTAGGATAAATGTAGTATTAATAGTAGTGGTAGGTGAACCACGTTAAATGTGTTATCAAACGTGTTTCTTTGTAATACAGCCTTGCCCAGAGAATCAAATACGATAAGCCCTCAACAGATGTATAGTGAGAGGCATTTGTAGCTTCAAAGAATTTTGTAAAACAAGATGGTGCAAAAAATGAAGAGAGGGATAAAAATTTTCCTGTTTATAATGCCTTATAAAAGCAATCTTAAGGCGTTAGGGCCAAAGGAGAACTTAGGCTGTCCTGTAATTTAATTCTGGAAATCAAACAAAGTCCTAGAGGTGCAAACATTCAGTCTTCATGGCAAATGGTAATGCAAAGGTGAAATTTTTAAAAACACTCAGGGTTGCCTTGATTCTTTCCTACTTAAGTCAGTATTTTTATAGACGTAAGCTAAGACCCAGTCCTATAGTCTGATCCTTATAAGTACTGCAGGAAACTTAAAAGTGGCAGCGTTTGTTCAAAATACTACAGACTTTAATTAATCCTCCAAGCTCCTTCATGAGTTGGATATTATTGTCTCTGCATTATTAGTAGGGAAACTGAACAGTGACGTAAACATGGTATCAGAGCAAGTCAGAGACCAATCCAGGATTACAGCGCTAGAGTTCTTGACTTCTAACCCCGTGTTAGCTCTGGTAATTCCACTCGCCTCCACAATAATAGCTTGGTATTCACTGAGGGGAAAGGTGGAAACAATAAAATAAATATTTAGTTCAACTAGTCCTCAGTTCAACTAATATAAGATGATTTCAACTACCTACTTTATCGTTCTTTTCCTAGTCCATCTTTAAGTTTCACGCATAGCTGAACTTTACTATTTCCCTTAAAATATTTTAGACCAAAAGAAGGGGTTTTTGGTATTCAGCCAATGCTTTCTTTCCCTGTTCTATGCTGTTATGCTTGCTTACAGTGCTGGTCATGTGCCAAATACTGTCCAAACTTCAATCCTTCAGATACTTCCTACTCTCTCTTCAGCCTGTTTTTTTAATAGTACCTGTCTGCCTGCCTCATTTCTTCAAAATCTACCTTTTGAGGGTCCTCTTTGCTTTTCTTAATATTTTCAGTGATCTGTTCAAATGCTTTAGTTCTGCATATTGGCAAAGCAAAAACTGAAACCAGACGTATTTTTTCAACAGGCCAAGGTAAAGGTATTATCTATAATATGCATGTAAGACAGCAGTTAAAAGACCAAAAATCACATTGGTCTTTTTGTTTTATATCTCATTGCAAACTCATATTTAGGCGAGAGCACTGGGTGAATTACGAGACAGTAGATCTGGATTTCATGTCAAGCAAGAATTGCTTTGCAGTTAGGGTAACTTAACCTTTAAGCTTCTTTTTTACCTGTTCTTAGGGGTGTTGCAAGATTCAGTATAAAAGTACTTTAAAGAAGTTTCGTATATGCTCAAAGGAACTATCTAGGTGCAAAGAAAGGCATGTATTAACTCTGATGCCCATTTTAGTTTAAGGAGAAGGTGGAGAAGAAGGAGAGGAAGCACATCAGGAAGGAGCAAATTAAACCTGGGCCAGGGGAGGAGGTATTTGATTTCTTTGGTATTTTATCTTCTCTCTGACTCTTACTAGTTTCTAATCTTATACAGACTTATTGTCTTGAATTTTCTGATATATGGACTGAGCTTCAAGAAAACGGTTAACAAAGGCTTTTGATTTATTGATATATATTCGTGTACCTGAATGCACCCCTAATGTTCCTGTTTTAAGCTGTCAGGTTGTTCTGTTCGTAAAGCAACATTTCGCATTGCATCCTAAAACCTCCATGTATCACAAAGCTTTGCTGAAGACTGACACTACTGTGGATTGTGTTATTGTATTCTAGGGGAATTAATTTTGCCTAAGAGCCCACACTCCAGTTATTCTTGAGACAGGACTGTAACCTTAGAGGCAAAATGCTGATTTTCGTCAAAAGGAAAAGAAACTGACAGTCAGCTTTGCCATAGTATGTTGAACATGCATATTTAATGTCACTGCAAAGCATAGATTAGAAAATTGTCTTCATACTTCATAAGTGGTAGTAGAAATTGATTAAAGCAATTGATTGTATCCTGTGCAAGGAAGTATTTATGGTCATTACATTAATGCCAAAAAGCACCTGTCAGCTTCAGAAAGGGCATCTGCTGATTTGTTGTCAGGCAATTTCAAGTTCTCTTTTTACAGAAACTCATATTAAGGGCTTCCTTGAACTAGGTGATCTTTAACAGATATTTCCTTTTTGCTAGATGCTGAAATGCAATTTTAGATACATCATGTGGTGTTTTCTTGATTTGTTTAAAGTCCATGCTGAGAGGTGCTGAAACAATCATTCTGAGTAGCAATATCTGTTATGCTGTCCTTTCCTATCCATGAATGCAGTTATGCTGTCATCTGACTGTTTACCAAACCTACGTTCACATGCATCTTCCTACTCACAATATATTCCCTTACATCTGCTTTGTAAAAAAAAAAGGTATCTCAAAATCTGTTTAGTGGGACCTGCTAAATTGTGCATTGGATCATTCAGCAGAGAACTTCAGCGTTTCAGTGTTAAGCAGCTTCCCGCTTTTGGGGTTGCTGTGAGATCTGTGGAATCATAGCAGTTTGATACGGAAAGAAGAAAGGGAAATAAATCCCCCTCCAAAGCTAGACTGACTATAGAATTGAGGACGGAATTGAAGGAACTAGACAAAAGGGCTAGAAGTCATCTTATAACCTAACTGCAGTGTTGCTCCCCTGAATTAGTCTAGCACAAGTTTGCCTTCTCTAGGCCCTTCCTTAGATGTCTAATACAGCCTGTTTTAAGAATATATTGGAGTATTAGGTGTTCAGTGGCCAGGCTTGCTTTCTCAGTTAGAAAAATAGATGAGGCACATTTTGGATAATGATGTTGTGTGTTGAGGTGGAGTGTGTCCCTGCCTCAAGATGCTGCAGACATTTGTTACGTTTTCTAACTTTCTGCTTCCGCCTCTTCTGGGCCATGGGTAGTACAGATTGCTTTTGTTTTATAGTCTTAGCTAATGTGTTTGCAAATTGCGATGAAAGAATCTCAGAAAATTACGCTGTACGTCAGCTGAGACAGAACAAATGGTTTTTCCCTTCAAACTGCTCCAGTGTGCTATTTGAGTGCAAATCAGTAGTTTTTATGAAGTGGCTAAAGTTTGGTCTGAATAAGCTATATTTCAGAGAATCTGATAATCAAAAATTAAACAAGTTTCCTCAAGATGGATAGGAAGATTAAATTAAAGGGTGGTTTACGTTAACATTGGGCTCTACAAAGAAGGAGAAATATTGCTATGTGGAATACTTAGCTTCATTAGCAAAAGTAGCCCAATTAAAATATTTGCCATATGGGTTTTTTAGGGATTTCAAATAGACTTTTCTTGAATTTTCCTTGATTCAGAGATGCTAACATTAAATGTGACACATGAGATGGTAATTACAAGGTAATTATTTGATTTTCACTAAACAGACATTTGCATTAGATTCCTTCTGGCATTATCTAGCTGAGGAAGTTGATTTTTATAGCCAAATACAATATCAAGATGTCTTTTCTTTACTCAACTCTGTAAGGAACAATAATGATAACTACCTCTTCTAAT
>WAAD01036933.1:17558-33975 GCA_013389945.1 Fregata magnificens | reverse complement strand
TAAAGATGTAGTGAGACTGTGTGTTTGGGCACATGGCATAGTCATTGTTTCATTTCCTGTTTCATTCATGTGAAAAGAGAGTGTGCTATTAATGAGTAGCCACAGACAGGATGAAAACGCATGCCATGATTTGTTAGTTTGGGGATGATTTCTGCCTTACCACAGCTTCAGGGAAGCATCAGGAGAACACTGGTGCCCTATCTCTAGCCCCTCTTCCCACCATACTCAGAGGAAGGAAAACAGTAATTTCGTAACAGATAAACCATTCCATTAGGTAACAAATACAAGTCATAACTGTTCCCTAACTGGAACAATTGTCCTGGTTTATTGTCTCTGCTTCTGCAGGACTTCAGTTGGTTTGCCTTGAAGATGAAAGAAGCTCTTTCTCTCTGTTGAGAGGTAACAAAACAGTTTCTTATATTCCCAGACATTATAACTTCAACACAGGAAAATATTCTTTCACCTTTAACATCTCATAATTTGAGTGTGACACAAAAGCATACAGGTCAGTTTATGAAGAAAAGGATAGCAATGATAAATTACTAAATACCTATTTATGAGAGGCAAACTATTCTTGCATAGACAGGAATATTTTATATAGTAGGGCTGTATGTGAATTTGGTACTTATTTCAGGTTATGCTAATTATTTTCCACTTATAAACGAAAAGGATTTAGTAATGGTGTGGGTTTTTTTTTTCCTTTAAAGCAACATGGATCAGCAGTACATAATACTCATGCATACAAATAACCGTATGCTTGTACAACACAGTTATTGGTCGTTTGACACCTGTGATTTTTCTGTGTTGTGCTGGACACCTTCTGGCAAAATACATGTTATGATAATTTCACTCAGCTCTGGGTTTCATACCTGTGTTAGTTTCATCGGTCTTGCTCATTGCCACTGCAGTGGAGTCTCCATTAATGATGTCCAGGAAGAAGTCGGCAGGGTTGTTGTATGGCTCACACTCATAGCCTGTGATGACAGCATTACAAACCATTAGCGGTGGTTGTGTGACTGGCAGAGGGCTGTGCATGGCCGTCATGAACACAGCCACGCCATTGTGCCCGTTGAGCAGCCTGCACCAATAAGCATTGCAGGCTTCAGAAGGTCTGTGCTTCCCCAAGAGATGAATGGCACTGCTAGACAGCTCTGTCAGTGAAAGCAAGGTGACAGCTGGCAATGTGCCCTTCTCAACCCTAGCCGGGGCTTTGTCTAATTAAGATGCACCCAGGAACAGCTGAATAGAGGTCAGCCCTATCATCCAAACCCACATATGGATCAAGAGGTGAAACACCAAGAGAAATGCTTAGCCTGTTAAAATCCTGGGCTTGCTAATATGCAGTATGTCCAATTCTGATCAAGCACTATTGGCATTTTATTCAAGTTAGTGCAAACTAAAGATGTTGCTGCAGTTGGCCCTGCTGTGAGCTGTGCTCACCAATAGACTGGAAGTACTCGATGGCGTGCTGAGCGGGCCCATGGTACAGCACTCTCCCTGCAGCCAGCAGTGTCAGGTTGTCAAACAGTCGGAATATGGAGTATCGAGGCTGGTGGATGGAGAAGATTATTGTTTTTCCTTGTTTTGCCATCCTGGATGTGAAGTGAAGAATGACAGAGATGTTAGCTTTGCAAGTTGATTCAGCATTTAGATAAGAGAATTGGCAAGTTCAGTTAAGGCTTGGTTAAGTTTGGTTAACTTGGCGTGCCAGAGAGGGGAGGGGGAAAGGAAAAAAAAAAAAAAAAGAAAAAGAAAATATTTACGTCACATTTATAGTGTCTGTGTGAGAAAAGAAAGTTCTCTCTTGCTGGGAATGTTGTTGGAGGGGAAGGTCCTGGGAAGATTTTGATGCAAATGGAAAGCTCTGGAGAGAGGTGTTTGAGTCCTCTTTGCTTGTAGTAAACGCAAAATTATGTAAAATTTGCAAATAGAGAGTGTGTTGTGCTTGTTTTCCCAAAGATAGGCCTGAGATCTTGTGATGGGGAAACAGCTAGCTTTGTTGTAACTATCGTCCATATTAAAATCGATCACCTTACCAGACTGTACAACAGGCGTTTTTATCACTTTTCTGGCCCAGGCAGACATGAAAATAAATGAAGCTGTCCACGACACCTATCACGGATAAAGCGCAGTCTCGAACTGCACACACTTTGTGCAAGGTGCTTTGTGTAGCTGCTTTGGAGTGAGAGAATTCACACAGCCTTTTTCCTACCCCCTTTGCAGCCTTGGTTTGCTGGTAAAAAATTACACGTCTGATCTCCCTGTTTGCTCATTCTAACTGTAATTTAAGTCAAATACAACTGAAATGTAGCAGAGTTGAGTCATGAAAACAGGAAGCTGTTTCCAAGGCCATCACCTTTTCAGTAGCAGTAGGACAGCGTTAGCAGTGCTGGAATCGAGTCCCGTAGTTGGCTCATCCAAAAACAAGATGGCAGGATTCGTGATGAGCTCCATCCCAATATTGGTCCTTTTCCGCTCTCCTCCGGACACCCCGCGAGTGAACTGGGTGCCAACCTGCCACAAACCAAGAAACTTGTCTCGTTTGGCCTGATAACAAATACTTGAGCGAACAGCATCCTACTGACATGGCAGCATTTGGGAAGAGTTGTAAGAAATGTTGACCCTACTCTCAGGTACAGATGTAGATGTTACCTCACATATAGGCTGTTTCTTAACGTTAGTATTACTTGAGCTGTTCTCTTTTTCTCCAACCACAGACTACCTTTCCCCTTCCCCGCAATGTAATAGCATATGGCAGTATCAGCACGGAGTCTGTACAGATCGCCATACAGAAATGTTATTAATTATTGTATTACTGAAATAGTCTGTTTAATTTTACTTTTTTTTAATCTGCCATGCTGAGCCACTTGGTTAATTAAATAAATCACTTAATATTTGTTTATGATTGAAGCACCATATTTATACGCCTTACCTTGGAATCTGCTACTTTGCTCAAACCCAGTTCCTTGATGATCTGATTCACTTGTTCATTTTTTTCCTGTTCCTTCACTGACTTTGGCAAACGGAGTGCTGCTGAGAACTTCAGATTTTCTCTTACAGTCAGGGTTCCCATCACCACATCATCCTTCATTTAAAAAAAAAAAAAAAAAAAGTAGATGCTTGGTGGTTGCTTAGCAATTTCTATTTTTTCCTCTGAGAACTGCATCTACCTGTGTTTTGTGTTGTCCTTGCATGCAGAGGGACAGAAGCAACTGCCAGAACATGTGGTAAGGTGCATCTTCAATGCCTGTGTCATAGCAGAGAGTGGATTTCATGCACATAATTGTATTTGCCTTTATTCATAAAGCAACGCAATATAGGAACATCCTCCATCATGCATGATATCAAAATGCATAAATAGCAACATATTTGAAGCCATCCCTCATGTATTCTTACCTTAATCAGTTTTTTGGAGGTGTTGAGTGAGATACTGAAGGACTAAAGGGACCTAAGTAGCAGCTCCAGCTCAGGTCACTATCATTGTGCATTTGTTAATGCAGCGTCAGCCCACCACAGGTAAGAGCAGGGAGAAGAGAAGGAAGGAAAAGAGAGGTTGGGTCCTTGTGGGGTAGGGTGAAGATTTTCTGAGCTTGTTTCAGCAAAGGAGGAAGGAGGGTAGGTTTTTTAGATATTAACTGCTTGCCTCTTGCAAAAGGAATCTGTCAGATGTAGGAAGCTCAGAGAGATGTTTTGAGACCTTTACCTTTCTGTAACATGCTGACTACTTTTATAAGGGGTTTTCATAGATGCATCTCTTCAGGTCTTGATAAACTGCAAGCATGTTGCTGAGCACAGGTAGTGGGGAGGGGAAGGAAATGAAGAGAGGGATGTGGTTTTCCTTCTTTTGTCCTTCACATGTCTTTCTCCCCAGCCCACCCTGGCAGGACAGAGGTTTTCTCAGAAAGGAACTTAGTGACATTGTCCCTGGGCAAGCGGAGGTACAAGCTGTGTATTACCAGAAAGCATCATACTTGGAAAACATTCCATGCATATTTGTAGCCTACAGCTGTTCCCTCAAAGGGAGAACAAGGAGGGATCCAAAGCATCCGTTCCCATTAACTGTATGAGAGCATTAAGGAGACTCAAATACAAAGCGGAGTCTCTTTCCCAGCAAGGGTGGATGTGTGGAGAGTTGCTGCTGCACCAGCCTTGATTCTTGGATCAAGACAAGGTACTTGCAACACTGCGGCAACTTCTTGCAACTGCAGTCAGAAGGGGACAATAAAATCCAGTGTGAGAAAAATTACTTACCTGTACTACATATCCAGAGGTACATTTAAAGTTGTCAGGCTGAGGAGCTCCGTTGATCAAAATGTCACCAGAAAGCCCATGGGGATCCTTCCTTGCGGCCAAAATGTCGAGTAGACTAGGAGAAAAGTTGGTTACTTTGTCAGATGAGCATGCAGGAGGTAAGCTCTCTGAACCACAAACCCAGTTCGTGGAACAAACAGCTACGTAAAAGCATCCCATGTTAAACATTTGCTATTTAGAAAACCCCCAGCAACTTTCAAGGGCAGAGTTTCTTTTGTCCTCGTTTCTTAAGGAAATGAGATCTATGCAATTTCATAGTGCATTTGTGTCCATTCATTCAATAATATGAGCTTAACCTAGAATGATACGCAAAGATCATGTATCAGGAAAGTGTGGACTAAAATTGAATTACATCTTTGTCATGTAAGCTGATTGTCTTTTTTGAATTCAGGTATTTCTCAGAAACCAGTGAGATTTGCACAGACCTAAATGAAAACAAAATCTTTCCCTGAAAGTATTGTCTATTACTGCTAAATATGTGCAGGTTCATTTTTCCTTGGTGTAATTTCTGTGTAGGGCAAAGAGGGCACTTACGAAGATTTACCACTGCCAGTGGGTCCCAAAATTGCATTCAGTCCTGGTCTCATGATGCCACTGTAAGACAAAACAGATAGGTTTCACAGAATAGATAGGGTGTTTTTATCTCTCTTACTGTTTCATCTGGTAGGCTAGTGTAAATTATCTGTAGAACTAGCTTCTGCATCCCATTAATTTTGGAATTAATGAAGCTGCCTGATCACAAACAATATTTATGATCAGTCCAACTCCACCTTAATTTTTATTCCTAATTTAGGAAGAACTAATCTTCATATAATGAAGACAACACAGAAACTTGAGTAAAATGTAGCGAAACCTGTATGCGTGCTTTTCCCCCATGGATCTCTAGAAGTGAAGCACACACTTGCTTTAACCACATTCAGTTCCAAAGGTATTATTCTCTTAGCAGAGAGAATAATGGTCCCTGTAGACAGAACATACTATGGATTTGTCTGTACTTACAGAAACTGCAGTTGATAGTTTCTCTGTATCTGATTTTAAGCCACATGAAACTCAAAAGCCAGGTAGAAAAGATTTGTAAGTATTTGGGGAAAAGACCCTATAGAAATGATACAGCATATGGAAATACTGTTGCCTTTTTTTTAACTTTTTGCTGGAGCACGTGAAGGCGTCGCTGCTATTTTTCCTGACTAGCCCCTAAAATCTGCGCTCAACAAGCTTTGGCATACACAAGAATCATGCTGCACATACAAATGCCTGTGTGTATGTTATGATACCAGTTTTATCTTGAACTGCACTCTGGTACTGGTTGTAATCAGCAATCCAGGTTATCAGCGATCTGAGTATTTGGCTGTGGGTGTGACCTTGTACTGCTGTTCTTAGGGTCTAATGACATGCAGCCTAGGAGGCTTGGTTTTGCTCTTCCTGATGCTTATTTGTTTCCTTCAATTTCTTATTGTGGAAATTTATGGTTCCACAGATTAAGAAGCATACACGTTATACATATGTTACGTTATGTTATATGTGATTTTAACACGAAAAACCCCAATATGTAACAAAACAAATGCAGATGTTGCATTTTCTAAAAGGTAAAGTGTAATGTGTGTTAAACATTGGTCTTTTACAATAAGCCACAAGAGGGGCCTTCTGCTCACATTGTTGCAAATGACCAATGTCAGTCAATTGAGTTACCATAACATACGGTTCTTAAGAAGAGTAGGAAAGATTTTAGGAGCTCATGTTTAGGAGGTGTGGAAATTGCATGGGCAAAGAGCAGGACAGACAGAGCTACACAAAATTTATGATAGAAATTGGAGTTAGGGAGCTGAAACTCACGGGTGACTTGGAATGGCATGTTGTATGAGTACTTGCCGCTTAGCTTAACTACTGAACTGTGAATGGGCAAACTTGATGCATAGATTGTTGAACAAAGGCCATAACGACATGACTCCTTTACTGCAGTAGTGCTCAATGTTGAAGAAGACAAAAAAAGAGAAAACTTTACATCTCTTCAAAGTTAACCTAACCCTTGTTTCTATTACTGTCTTAAACATTTTAAGTTAAAACCCCCCAGGTTAACCTTCCCAAAGGCTACCTTAGGGAAGGAGATGCAAGCATTGAGGACAGGCTTTTGGTATCTCAGTTAAACACCACAGCACAGTGGGAGACTTGCCAGGTAGCGTAAAACAGCCACAGCTGGCTTGTGTGCCTCGGTGCTGATAGCAGCCAGGAAGGCTGTCCCTCCCTGGGGCTGGGGGAAATGGCGCCCAGCAGCGTGAGCTCTCTGTTGTACAGGCTCAGCTCTAATGACTGAGGACGACTGGAAGCTTAAGCACAGTTGATAGCAAACGTGAAGCAACCACACATACATATAATTTCTCTAAATCTTGATCAAATTCTGTATGTTGTGCTTAGTGGCTCAGTGACATGAGTGGACTCAACTGTCCAGGCAGAAATAAAACATACACATACTCTAAAGAGATGTTTAAATACGTACTTGACATCTCTCAAAACCTCTTTATCGGCTGTTTTTTGACAACACAGGAACCCAGTCTTCACCTTCACATGGTAGCAGATGTTGTGGAAAGTTAGTATGCTTCCTCCCCCGCCGGCTAAGTCTGGAGAGGACTGCTTTCTGCTGTGGATGCCATTTGTATTTGAGTCTGACATCTGAATGCTTAGGTGTGGCTGGCCTTCTGCCATTTTTCCTCTATAAATGAAAAAACAAGAAGGGGAAAGATTTGATTAGGTACAGAGAGGAAAGATGTGTCTGTTGGGTCCAGTGTTTGGCACTGGACCTACTGTGGGCCTTGCAGATGTCCATCTAGGGGTCTCTCTTTCAGATAGGAAGTTTGGATCCTGTGGGCTCAGACCTTGAGAGGCCATGGAGCTGATGGGGAGCTTGGTCTGCCATATTGCTTCACACCACGTGCGGTGTTAGGGAGATAGAAGAGTCTCCCTCCACCCTGATGGTCTGCTGTGGTGGGTTGACCTTGGCTGGCCACCAGATGCCCACCCAGCTGCCCTCTCAGGTGAATCTCTGCTCCAGTGCCTGGAGCACCTCCTCCCCCTCCTTCTTCACTGGCCTTGGTATCTGCAGGGCTGTTTCTCCCACATTTTCTCACTCCTCTCTCACAGCTGCTGCACAGCATCTTTTACCCTTTCTTAAATAGGTTTTCAGAGAGGTGCTACCAGCATCACTGACACGCTCAGCTTTGGCCAGCAGCAGGTCTACCGGCACTGGCTGGAGGCAGCTGTGTCCGGCACAGGGCAACCCCGGGTCCTTTCTCACAGAGGCACCCCCGGCAGCCTCCCTGTGGCAGCACCTGGCCACGGGCACCAACTGCACCTGTTCTCCCAGTATGAAGAAGTAGGTACCTCTCACAGCGGGCACTAGCATGACATTATGCTCTTTCTGGAGGGCTGCCCCAGGCAGAGAGGTCTGTACATAAACTGCACATTTGCTGGAAACCACAGGTACAACAGGTGACTCACCAAAAGATCAGCTCAAAATTATTGAGGTCCAAAAGGACCTGGCCTTCTGCCCGTCTGCTTCGTCAGACTTCTTTCTGGTTTTGAATGTGCTTAGACTTTGCCCATTAGATACTCTTTTAAAGGGGTGGTTTGAAAGTAAAGATACTCCTCCTACCTCTAGTGCTCCTGCGCAATGGTAACAAAATCTAAAAATCGCTGGTTTATTTTTTTAATCAAAATAATTTTGCCAAGGGCATAGCAACATGGAAACTGACACCGCTCCCAAGTAATTCTCTCCCTTGGATTTGCTTTCCATGTAAAAACTAGAAGGTAGTTGTGGAATAGTTAAAGTTATCTCACCTCCCTTGTCAGCCAGGCTCGTGCCTGTGAGCCATCCACCTGCATCCCCAGCTGTCCCTTGTGCATGCAGACCTTTGTCCCCTTTGTGCTTCCTAAATGGCACAGGCTTGTTTAGGTGGGAGGCAGGATCTGGCCTCTCTTTATATATCGTGTTGACTCATCAGAGTCTAATTACGTTAATTGTCACTAGGGAAAATGTTAGTAATGCAGTAGTTCATGGGAACCCAGAGGGGAGATGAGCAGCTAGAAGCTCTGGGATGACCAGTCCCATATGTTATACTGCTTGCAGCAAGGAAGAAGGCAAATTATGAGACCGTTTCAGACACGCTGAATGAATTTGAGAGCAGTTAATAAAATGAGCCTCACAAAAAAAGCCGTTTAATCTAATGCAGTCATATGGTCACATAGAAAACCAAGCCCTTATCTTGCCGGTTTGCTAAGGTTGCTTGACAGACAGCTGAACTCTCCTTTGTGGTTATCAGTGCAGTGAAACCACTGGAAGCCATACTTTCAGCAACAGGCCTATCTGCATGTAAAGGCTGGTTCATCTGTCTCGCAACGATGCTATCCCAAATCTAGCCCAAGGTTGCCTCTTCTGACAAAACTGCAGTCTTCTGTGCTGGCAAAAATATAAGGTCTTAATGTTTTAGTAATCTTGGCCCAATTTTCCTACAATGAAAAGAGACTGTGTTCCAAATATAATTATAATAGGACTAGGTTTAATTTAAGCTAAAATGGATTTTGAGGAAGTTGAACATCAATTAAATGGGCAACATTTAAAGTCTGAAGTCCTTTTATTGATAAACTGCCTACACTCTTCTCTACTTGTGCCGGAGAAGACTTATCTACCTGCGGGAGGGCAGCTAATTTTATAAGGCTATTTGTATAGTAGTTTCTGGGCTAATCTGGCTGGACACCAGTCATTGCCATTTGAAAGGACGCTTTGGTAAACTAGAGATGTGCATTCAGAACCGCAGTGGGAACTTTTCACTTAAAGTCTCACCATACGCTGAGCAGATGTTTGCTAGCATGTCAAGCAAGGTACCAAACACTGAACCGCAGAGTCAACAGCACAGATAGACATTACAAAATCCCTTGACCTGTTGGATAACCAGCGGTATGATGAGAGTGCAGAATTCTTCAGAAGACAGTGTGACTCTGGCCTTGATATATCACTGCATCTATAAGGTATCTAGATCAGTATTTTACTTGATCAGTTTTTTTTCTCAGCTTAATGTTTCAGTATTACTGATGTAATGTTATGAGCAAATGGGGGAGAGTGCGGTGGGGTGTGACCTCAGGTATTATCAACAGAATAGTTAAATTCTTCTTTGTTTCATTTGGGTTTGTTGGGGTTTTTTTCCAAAGACCAGCATAAAAACCTAACTCAGCACTTGCACTGAAATTTCAGAAATGCTCTTTAGAAAACAAACTTTTCATTTAGGAATGAAACAGATTCAATCTTCTGGACTCGACTGGCAGACAATAAGCACAGGATCAGAAACTATTTTCATAAATACAGGATCACACTACTTTCACAGAGTCGTTCTTAAGAACAGACAGTACATCAAAGTTTAATTTAATTTACCAATCGAGTTATGATTAGATTGTACACATCTTTGCAAAGAACACTGCAGAAGCTAGATAAATAAATCAGCTACGAAAAGGATTAGACATATCCATAGCAGACAGTCCCTCAATGGCTATTTAATAAAGCTGTCAGCAGGGAACCTCCAGTTCAGGAGAGCCTGAGCCCACTGATTGCCCAAATCTGCCAGAGAAAAATAGTGTTCCTTGATACTGTCCCTTGCGAAGGCATTGGTTACTGGCAGCTATGAGTAGAGGCTGGATTCAGGTCTAGCTGAACCTCTGGTGTAAATAGGCACGGCCCTTCGTGGCTGCAGTGTGCTTGTGCTACTTGCAGTGACAGGGTGGGATGCTGTAGGTGGAAGACACATTTGTCTGTGTGCTGTTCCTTCCGATGGCTGCCCCTTCAGGGAAAGGTGTATTTATGGGCATACGCCATTTATGAAAGTGAAAAAATTCTACTTCAGATGTTAGGTTAATACTGAAAATGGCATTTTACACTTTCAGAGCTACTAGAATTTATTGCAGAAAGAAATTACAGAATACTCATTCGCTTAAAACTTGAATGGTTATTTATCAGTTGCTCTATGAAATCTGTGTTAGCCATCTCTCTTCTCAAAGAAGCGTAACCGTTGCAAGGACTGCGTCACAGCAGTTCCTTGGGATGACAAAATGACAAGAGTTCTGGACATGCTGGTGGGAAGGGGCCTTGGGAAGTCCTATAACCCAGCTTTTCCCTGTGAGCGGGACTGTCGCCAACACGAGATCGGGGCAGCCGTGGCTTTGCCTGGGTGACTCATGGAAACCTCCGAGAGTGGCGATTTGGATTTCGGCTAACAGTGTGCTGAGAGAAGATGAAGTGCTAGCAGCGAAAATAACGCCTGTGTGCTCGAGTTAGGCTTTTGATTTGCTTTTCTTTTTTGGAGACCTTTTTTTCACTGTGGTGTAAGTACTTGCAGTGAGATAAAAGAGTTTGGTGTTTTACAAACCAACCTTTCCATTTCTGATCTAGCAATAAACTTCACCACAGGAATACAGGGGCATGCTCGTTTACAGCTAATATAATTGTCAGCTGTTTGCAATTGCTCCTTAGGAACGGATTTTTTTAAATAGTGCTTTAGGCCTTGTTTAAAAAATTATTTATTGCATTTAATGTGACATACAGCCATGAAACGTTTTAAGTCAGAGCATGTGGAGGACAAAGAAACAACCATGATAAATGTTAATCAAATCAATTTCTGTGCAAACTAAAATTCTTTAAATGAAGTTTCCTATAACTCATTGCCAACGGCTTACAAATATCTACTTTAGATCGGAAATGAGCAGGAGATTCAATGACAATATGTACTGCCTGCTGTATTCAGAAATATTCGTTAATATGATAAAGTGTTTCATATCCTCATCAACTCTGGGTATAATACATTATTTTTGCATCAGCTAAATATAAAATTTATTAACTCTCTGGGAATTTTACAAATTTCATTTGTTTTCCTGAATCTTTCTACAATATTTTTATTGCCACTGATTTCAGCATCAATTTCAGTTCAAGCCTAATAGAAAAACCTTTTCTTCAGAGGTCTCAGAAAATTTTGTCAGGAGGCAAAGTACTGGATCTTGAGATTTAACCTTTTATTAATGGCAAAATGAAACTACTTTATTAAAAACTATCATGAAATCTGTTTGCCCACTGTTTCGATGCACAGAAAATTAAACTCTCAGTACGGTCACTTCCCTGTGTATTCTTCCAAGACTTGTAAAGTACAAAGTCTCATTTTCCCTACATATACAGAGGCACTAAACAAAAACATAAAAAAACAACAAAATGTACTACAAAGTTCTGTTGACGTAAACCTACTTGAACCACAGCAGTACCATACCTGGGGTCTTTCAAGCAATTTCAGTAAACCTATTTGTATGCCTTAAGATATATTGTCTATATAAAAAGCTAAGTAACATTCATTCCTGCCCGTCTTCCTGCAAAGCTTTTGGCACTGGAAGGGATTGGCAGTTCAAACAGAAAAAACAGTACTATAGGAATGGTAGTAAAATTTTGAATGACAAAATTCAGAAATGCATTTTAATTGAATTTTTAAAATCCAGGCAATTATTCAAAGTATTTTATCTCTATAGAGAACAAGCACTGAAATTACTTAAGGAGGAAGCACATTAGAGACACAAGCAGCTTTCAGCAGAGTTTTCTAAAGGAAACAGGCTCAAACCCTTTAAAAAAATAGCCTGTTTTCTTAATACTTGAATCTGCCAGAGAAACCACAATTAAATGAGCTATTATATTTCTCTTATTTTTAATGGGTACAAAGTTCAGTTTTGCAACCTGCAAGCTGAAACAGTACAGTATATACTACAAATGTGCACTTCAGCCTTTGGATACATATAAATTCACAGAAGTTGTAAGTATACCTTTTTTTTTCCTCTTTAGTCGAATGCATTTACAGGGGTGTAGAGTGGCCAGAGAATGGATGTGGGCATGCAAAGAGGGCCGTACAGCCTAGTACTGCCAGCCCAGGACCATACAGTCCTCTTTCTCTGGAACACGTGTAGGAAATTAAAACCATTTGAGTAAACAAGGCTAATGCGATTCAGGCGATCTGTAAGTTAATTGCCAACCGATTTACTAGGGATTTGTAACCTACCTTCTGTGAAAGGAGCCCTGTGTGTTAATTGGGGACTGAGTAAGCAGCGCTCTGTGTGTGCAGGCATTTGCACGTGTGTTATCTGTAGTGCATTAACATGCATGGGCAAACTCTGACTATAGTAGTTTCTGCAAAATATTCTAACTTTTCACCTTTTTACTGCTTTTACTTTAAGCCTTGAAGCTTTCATCCCCCATTTATAAAATATATTTTCATTAATTTCTTGCCAAATTTCTCAATGAAATCCCTTGAAAATTTGGGAAAAGGTAGGCAAGCATTTTGCTGTGTTTTCCTCGGCTGTTGGAGGAAAACAGCTGCTGAATCTAATTCCTTAGTGATGGCAGGGTAAGCAATTCATGGATGAGGAAGCAAGCCACTACACCGAATTAAATCTATCTCAATAAAAGGGCTGAACTGCTGCTACCAACTCACTTACCAGCAGCAGGTCTGGGTCAGCGCTGCAGGGCTGCTGAGGAGGTGGCAGAGGTGGTGGAAGGGCAGTAGGAGCCAGGGAAGAGAAGAGCGTGGTGTGTAGGAATGCAGCCCCAATGGCTAGCTCAGCTGGGAGAGCAGGGCAGTACCACCCGTGTCATCACATCTGCTGCAAAACGGTGGCGAGCTGGGAGCGGGGTTCCCCACACTCCGTCACCCTGGGGAGTCTCCACCCTCTCCCTGCCTGCTGGGGAAGCCAGAGGGCTTCATGGGGAGGGCAGGGCCAGGACGAGCCAGAACTTTCACCTTTTTGGCTTTTAGCTGAACAAGTTGTAAGCAAGCTGCAGCACAGCACCTTGTCGGGAGCTGCCCCAAACCAACCGCGTCGGTAGCGGTGACATTTGAATGAAGTATAGCATCTCCACCGGCCGGAACCTCGCAGCGATGGCCAAGTCTGGCAGAGCTGGCAGGGTGTGATGAATGCCAGCATGGCATGTCGGATGAGGCACAGCCGGTTCTGAAGTCTTCTCCCCCAGTGGCCTGCAGACGGGCACTACCTTGGTATGTTTTCCTTCAGTTCAAAATACCTGCAATAACGCAAAGGCTGTACTGAGCCCATCAGAGCAGGGTTTTCACAGGATAATATGTAGGCATGTAATTGATGCTATGGAGGGAACCAAAGCTGAGGCAGCCTTCATTATATGAGGTAGGGGCACTGGTCCCTGACACATGCTGTCTGCCTGGCTGGGCCTGCTGGGCAGCGCAGGCCACAGCTTTCCAGGAGCTGCGCTAACATCTGGAGCGGCACAGATGATGGGCACGCTGCTTCTCCCATTTGCTCCCTGACACGGTTTTGCTTCCCAGGACAGCTGTAGCTTCTGAGTCCAGTAACCCTGAAGATGAGGTCGGCCAGGCTCTGTGGGATGCTGAAGGAACTCCTTCAGTTCAGCTGGGCTGCCTGCGCTTTGCCCAGCGTCCCAGGCACCATCCTGCAGGAGGGCTCTGTCAGCGCTTTGACAAGAGCATGAACCCATGCAGTCGCAATTGTTCTCCTTGGCAGAGGGATGCAGAAGAGCACACATTACAGACGGTTTCCAGTTAAAAGCATGAGCTTTATGCTCTCATTTTCCTAGCAAGGCTCATCACTAATTAGTAAACGCCAAGGCTGCCTGTAAGAGCTGTCCGGGTCAGAACATCACAAGGCCAGCTTTTTTAGCTGGCTGTAATCTGGGATGGGTAAGTATGTCATTGTTCAGGAATCACGCTCCTGAGATCTTGTTCTTGCCTTTATCACTAATTTTATTATAATTAACTCTGTACTGTATTTATACAAGACTTATAAGCATCCTACCAGCTAGTGAAGACCATTGCATAGTCGCAGCAGCATTTGAGAAGGTGCACATATGACCAAACAGATTAAAAAATAGTTATCTCACACACCAGATGATATCATCCATGCCCCAGAAAAGTACCACAATGTTAACATCACACATTTTACTTGAGTGGCAGGTTTACCAGCAGGTTCCCTGCTGCTTGGAGTGGGCTGCATTTCACTGATGTGTTCACTCCTCCTGAATTTAGGCTCAGAGCTATACTTCTCCACAGCCCTCCGTCCTTTGTCTTACAAGTGTCTTGCCTCTACTTTGCTTTTTAGACCAAAGCCTTGCATACCTGAAAATTAACATACCTAGGAAATATTTAAGACCTCTGTTTCCTATCAGTGAACACAACAGTCCCTAGAACTGCTACCACCCATGCCAGTGAAATCGCACCTAAGCACCCTGTCGGTTGTGCCAGCCCCAGTGTGCTGGTTGTGGTGGCACTCGGGGAAGATGAATGTGTCGCAGAACTGTGCCTCCAGCAGACTGTGGTTCCCTCATGCTCACTCTGTGGTGTGCATTCCCACCACTCCAGGGAGAAGACAGTCCTCCAGGAATTGTCCACAGCTGAGGAGAGAAAAGAGATGCTGAAGGGCCCGATGCACATGTAATCCCGTTTGCTAGCCACGCTGGAAATGGTGAAGCGGGCAATATGAACACCAGGAGAAGTTACTCTATCTGTTGTTCTGTGTAAAAATGCTGCTCCTTTATCAGAGCGGTCTCTCCCACAAGCTCCTTCCAACAACCCTGCTCCATGTCTGCTGTCGTACTTTGCCTCCCAGCTGTCTGATTTCTTTGAGACAGCAAGTCCCAGGGAAGGAGTTGAAGCATCATAGGTGGCAGGTACTGCACCGACTGTGAAATGTCACAAACACAAACGAGTAGAGGGGCAAAGACAAATTGATAGATACTCAAGAGTTTTTACATCCATTCGCTGCTATTCTAATATGTACCAGGGACTGACATGTTTCCTTCCCACTGTTAAATTGCTGTGACCTTGTGCCTGTGCAGAAATGTCCTGTCCTGGGGGAATTGCCTGTGGGCAAACAGCCACAGCAGCAGGGCATTTCTGGAGATCTCTTTCTCCTCCGTATGCTGGACTATTAAGTAGAGAAGCAAGTGGGCCTCTTCAGCATCCTTCTTCCCTGATGCCCTCTAGTGACTGACGCTCGGCTCTCCATTCTGCATAGAGGATTTCTAAAATACAGAACGGCTTAGAGGCCAAGCCCAGGGGAAGAAAAGTAGTATCGAGTTTGTCCATCAGTAACAGTGTGGGATGTGAAACTGGGTGGTCTGGTTTAGTTTCCTGTACTTCAAGCAGGCGCACCACCACTGCTTTGCCCCAGGTGAAACAAAAACGAAGAAATGGCAAATGTGCTTCTTGAAAGTCTAGTGAACCACTCCGGAAAAGTAGGAAGACTGTTTCAGGAGGGACTTGCATTAGCTGCGCTTTTGCCACCATCCAGGATATTAACAGTCACAGTGCATTAGCCTTTAATTAAGAGACCACCCGAACAGAACTGAGCCTGAGCTGCTGCTCGGGGTCGTGCCTTGCAGCTTTCCACGTCCCTGTGGGAAAGGCGGCGTGCCCCGGGGCAGGTTGCTCCCGCTCTCCTTCCGCCGGCCGCTCTGCCTGCGCGGGGGCACCTCTCGCCTGCGCCCTGGCTAAGCTGCTGCATCGTGAGCTGCAGCACTCCAGCCTCGGGTGCCCGATGAGGCTGTTCCTCCGGCACTACCTAGAAAACCCCCTCCTGCGCAGTGGCTCTGTGTGTTTGTGCGCGTGCGGCTGCGCTCCAGGGCTCCTGGGTGAGCTTGTGGAGGCTGTATGCCACTTCCCTGCCTGAAACGGAGCCTCTCCAGATGTGCGCAGCATCCCTGTGTGCTCTTACTGATGCTTTGCCAGCTTCAGGGCGCAGGGCAGTGCCAGCAGCACGGTATAGGCTGTGCATGCAAGCACGCTTCCAGGTTCCCCCCCAGCTGCACAGGAGGCCCTGGGTGCACAGCCGGGCTCTTAACGCCGCCGCAGCCTCCAGGACCACCTAGCTGCCGCCGTGACCGCGCGCTCTGGGAGCGGCCGGGGCACACCCCTGGGGGGCTGTCCTCCGTTTCTGGGAGCCCCTCAGACTGTTTGCAGACACCCCCTCGACTTAATTTCTGGTGTCGGCGACGGGTCGGTGTCAGTCAGACCTGTGTGTGCTTCGACATGTTCCCCCCGGGAACACGGGG